>JADLZN010009681.1:0-550170 GCA_018155175.1 Sinocyclocheilus anophthalmus | reverse complement strand
ATATGAAACAGCTGGGTGCAATCAGTGTTGTGTGCAATCAGTGCTGTGAATGATGGGATATGTAGACCGGGATGATATGCAACAGTGTGAGTGCGAGAGTCAGTGAAAATGGGAAGGGTGACCTCTGATGTTTAGCCGACGGAAGTTCATGGACCGGATTCGTGACACCAATGCCCTCTACTCTATTCATCTCTTCACCCTCTCCTCCTCTCCTCTTTTTATACCCTCCTATCTGCTCATCTCCTTCTCCTTCCTTCTTTTTGTGCATATTCTTTCTTCCTCTTTATATACTTTCCCTTTTATCGGTACAGCAATAGTGATAAATATGCAAACAATTAGGAAAACTGCATTTCTTGTTGTGTGTATAATTAACCAAGCAGTTATCAGTTTAGGGCAAACTGAAAATATTACATGTGCATTTGATAATATGACAAATTACAGAGTGTTGTGTTGTGTGTGTGTGGTGTGTGTGTGAGTTTGGGAAAATGGTACTATTACCAATAAAATAGCTGCAATTGTTTTTTGTTTTTGTTTTTGTCTTATTATATTTAGTTGGCTGTATGAACAAATATGAAAACATTTGAGAATTTTGTGAAAGGTGTTTTAAGAAAATGATTCACATGATTTGCAATTTGTTCTACAATTTATTTAGGACAGTTACGATGTGTACAGATCACTGTGTTAAAAATGTGTAAAAATTATTGAGAAAAACTGTAAAATTTAAATACCTTAGCAACCTCATATTAACCGCCCACAACACCGTAGTGGCAACATGTGCATACGCAAACTGCACTAACGTTGTCTTACTTGCAGCCTCCTAATCTTCCTTATATGCTTTGTGACTTATACAGAAATGGATAAAGTTTCAAAGAGATTTTGAAAATTTTAGGACATCGTGCATCCCATGGGAGCGGAAAATAAAGGAAGTTGAGAGTAAGTACTCCCCCCCCCAGAGGAATGGTACATCATTCAGATGTCTTATTGATGATAGAAAATGATTTATTTCACCTGTACTGAATTAGAAATTGAGCCATATTTATTTATTGGAATGTTTGCTCATTTGAATGTTCCTCATTCTGAGCCCTGGCAATGTTTCATCCATTTGCAGGTCATTTTGGCTCCTCAGTTGCTTCCTACTTTATTTTCCTCCGTTGGATGTACGGCATGAACTTGGTCCTCTTCAGCTTGACCTTTGGCCTGGTTGTGATACCGGAGGTAAGTGTATTATCAGTTATGTTGTGCTGTACCTACATACACTAATAATAAAATTATGGTATTTTGCTTTACAGTAAAGGGAGCAGTAAAGTATCTTTTTATCTTATTTCTGGCTTTAAAGAAATAGTTCACCCAAAAAAAAAAATTGACTCCTTCAAATTGCTTACCTTCTAGGCCATATATAGAGATTGTTCTTTCATTGGTGAACAGAACTAGAAACATTTTAGACATTTACATCATGCCAAAAAGAATCCTCTGCAGTTAAAGGGTGCCGTCAGAATGAGAGTCCAAACGCTTGAAAAAGCACCAGATAACAGTCAATCAATTAACGTCTTGTGAAGCAAAAAGCTGTGTGTGTTTGTAATAAAACGGTTTGCTTCCTGTAAATGTCTCTGTCCATAATATTGCTTTATCCAGTGAAAAGTAATCTTGTCTGAATCAGGAGATAAATATGCACAGATCAAGCACAGTTTAGTCCAAAACAGTTTTAAACAAATATGTCAATGGACCTTGATCCCATTGGGTGGACTGGAGAAAGCATTATTGTGGTTTATGGAGTGCTATTTTGGCCAGAAGCAACAGTATAAAGTTAAAACAAAGAAACAAATGCTAAGGCAATTAGGGATAGAACAAATAAATAAATAGAACAAAGATACAAATGAAATAAACAGTGCTTTAATTTGCAGGCAAGTCTATTTAACAGTAGTATTCAGGTAAGAAATCCTGGAGCAATTGAAGCAATCAAATGTAAAATGCAACACCATATGAATGAAATTTACATTGATTATTGTATTAGTTATTCAGTTATGAGCAGTGAGTGATTTTCTCTTTTCTTTCGAAGTTTGATTAACATTAATGACAGTCAGCAGCAGGTATTTATAGGCTGCTGACACTTTAAGGATCTGAACAATGGTCTAATTTACTGGACATGTCCTGTTTTAAGTTTACGAACGTTTACGTTCATTAAGACAAAACTGACTGTTATGTGAAAACAACTCACAAGAGGTGATTACAGTTGATATTTTTGTGTGCATTGACCGTTTTGATTAAAATAAACTCACGTGCATATGTACTTCCATCCTTTGGAGCGCGAACAGAAAGCTGCCTAGTTGGTCATACCGGATTAGGCCTGTCGCAATTATCAATATATCGACTTATTGCGCAATATATGTACATGACCTCAATCATTTTTGGTGACGTAATATATCGCCCATTATATTTACTTAAAAATTTATGTCACCATGTTTTGTACATTCCACTTGCGCCTGTGTCTTTTGCAGCTTCTCGTACATAACGTGGTGTAGTCATGAGGTGCTAGTTCAAATTAAAAAATTGCTTCTACAAAAAAAAGTTTAATCTGCAGATATGGTCTTGTTTAGGGATCTGTGCCTTTGTGCATACAGACATCTGACTGCTAAGTAGTGATTGTGTTTTTCAGCAATAGTGTGCACCCTTAATTTACAGAGAAAAGAAGGTCCGGGGAAAATCTGTAGATGGAAAAATCTCCATACAAGTTCTTTGTGCATTTTTCTTTTTTTTACTTGTTACTTTGCACTTTTTGTTAGAAAATGTTTATTTACTATTTATTCAGGTTTTTTAAGGTATCTAATATTTCAATATTTAATTTCCATAATCTATATATTCTTAAAAATTAAATGTTTGTTGTCATTTGGAAGCGTGTAGGCCTTCTTGCATTATTATGCTGTTACATTATGATTATATATTCAGTGGCATAAAATTATCTTTAAAATGACAATAATATCGCTTATTGCAATTATTTCTGGGGCAATATATAGCACAACAAAAAGTTGTTATCGTGACCGGCCTAACCGGATTCGATTCTCTTTTGTGGCGTATTGCACTTTTAATAACTCCTTTTAATGTCCAGCACATCCCACTCTTTACTTTCTCATTCATCCATATTTCTTTCTTGCACTAACATGTTAATAACTCCTGCCAACTGAAAGCTATGAGGATATATTAACAACAAAATATGACACGTTTATAGGACATAAAAGGTCACAGTCTCTATGATTTGTTTGTAAAGTAGATTGTGGATGTCTTCAAGATCAATCACGATACAAAATCCTCAGATTGCCCACCTGTATTGGACCTTTTACAGACTAAAGGCTACTTTTAACATAACCAGTTACAACTTGGATTCAAAAACAAGTATATCGTAATATATAATGTTCAATCATGACAACTCTCGGAAGATTTAACATGGTGATGGATATGACAATGTTAATGTATTTGGCCTTGGCAGAACAGATCTGCTACACTGCTGCTGAATTGCTGCTGCTGTTGGTTATTGCTGTAGTTGTAGATTATTGCTGCTGCTGCAAGCAAGTAAAGGAACTTGCTACTGCCAATTCATATGGCGATACAGTGCCGTGAGTATTTAAGACACTGCTGCTGTAACAAATAGCACATTAAAATAACCGTAGCAGATCTATACAGGTGGAGCTGGGGAGGATGGAGGGTTTAGGGAACTATGAAAGCGTGCTGCAGGAATCTCTTGTGAATGCTAGCCAGCCATATAAATGCAGGCAGTAAGCTCATTGGCTGCATATGCAGCATGAACCAATCAGCTTGTGCCAAGTCGTTTAACTCTCTGAATGTCATCAGTTACGTCAACAACCCATCAGCCTGTGCCATCTAGAGTTTCATGACTGAACTATATATTTATGGGGATCTATACGCTACGCTCTCAGAAAAAAAGGTACAAAAACTGTCACTGGGGTGGTTTCTTTTCAAAAGATACAAATATGTACCATTTAGGTACTAAAATGTACCTTTAAGGTACTAATATGCACCATTTAGGGGTACCAAACAGACTCTTAGGTACAAGTTGTGCCTTTTGAAAAGGTACCACCTAGTGACAACTTTTGTACCTTTTGTTCTGAGAGTGTTGTAAGTTTAAGAGTCAGATAATTATGAGAAATGTACTTGAGCAGCAATCAGAATAGTAGATTGTTTCTGAAGGATCATGTGACACTGAAGACTGGAGTATTGATGCTGAAAATTCAGCTCAGGAATAAATTACGCAAAATATATTTAAATACAACAGTGATTTTAACTGTAATAAAAGTCAACAGTATACTGTATTTTGGTTTATAAAGAAGACTTCTTTCAAGAAACATAAAAAATCTTACTGACACAAACTTTAGAACAGTCATGTACGTTTGGTTATTCTGCCCACCCCCCCACTACTTAGTTTATCTTGGTATATCGCTATCTCCCTCTCTCACACATGTTCTAATGCTTTTCTCCATGTTCCTCTGAATTGTTTATGAAGGTCCTTCCTGCCTCAGTTTCTTAGAAGTCTTCTGTCACGCTGAATGAATATTTTTATAAATTCTTAAACTGACGAATAAATTAACAATGCCTGCACATTGTAAGCTAAATATTACTTGAAAAAGACACATTACACAGAAACAATAGCCTTATTCCCCATACTGGTGTCATCTAGTAAAGCCAAGACTCGCAGAAAACAGGAAGAGACCATGCAGAGGTTTAACCGGATATCCTGCACAGGGAGGGCGACCCTCGACCACAGCTTTCCCATCCCTCATCTCTTTCACTCTCTTTTCCTTCATCTCTCTGTTTCTATGCTACTGGATATTAGTCTCATTGCCGGAGAGAGGAGAATGTGTTGGTCTGGTGAATGGGATCACTGGGAATATCTGGACATACAGGTGACATTCTATGATTGACAGGATTGTTGGTTGTCAAAATAATATCAACAGATTAAAAACTGCTTTTTTGCCAGTTGGATGTGTTTCTCATAGGTTGTGTAAGGAAGAGTGTTGCTATAGCAAATCAGTAGGAGATTATTGTCACCGTTGTATTCAGTTTCACCAATTATGACTGGTAGATAGTAAAACAATGTTAAAAATCACATAATTGTGTAAAAATGTGTTGGCTGACTGTTCCCGATTGTTTAGTGGGTGACTAGTGTGCAAACCCGCGTAACTTGTAAAACGTTTGTTTGAGGTCTTATAAAGTGGTTTTAGTGTGTAACTAATTCTTCAGTGTCCTTTTGAAATTTTGGCAAGCCGTTGTTGTGTATCTTTACATTTTTGCATAAAGTAAAATTCTCTTAGCAAATGATCCATCCTGTTCCTGCTGTATCTGATATATTTGCTTTTTTAATACCTCTGATCCCAGCATTGATTTTTTTTCCCTGTTAAAGTAAACTTCTTCAGACTGTTTGCATTCATTTGTAATCAATGGCAGTTGCTTTCAAAAAGCTCTTTTGTCTAAGAGTTTATATTATTCCTCAAATTCGGTAAATTTAAGCATAAACACTTTTTCCCCGCAAAAGCTTCTGGAGCATAATAAAATAAAACTGATTGATTTCAAATGCTCTGGGTTTTCATTTGTTAAACCAGTAGAAGCCGATGTCTTTACTTGCCAACGTTTTTGCCCAATTTATCTCTGGCAGGCAGGGGTATCTTTGGAAGCAATGAGTAGTATCCCAAAGTGGAAGTCAGCAGGATGGAAAACAATAGGGAAAATTACCCCAAATGTCTGGAATTCACCAGTAATTTGTAGTTAGTTGGTTTCAGAGCTGTGTAAATCTAATATAAGTAACTTCAAGTAGGGTGATAGGCACTTTTTAGTTTGTTTCTGGTACAAAATTCTCCACAATTTCTAAGAGATATTTAAGATATTTACTCAAAAATGTTTTGTTATGTTACAGAGGATAAACCTGGTGTAGATTTCAAAACTTTTTCAAATATCACAAGCTCCTTCTACTAAATTGAAATGACTTCTGCGCAATTTCCAGGAGTCAAGGTGCACAGGTTAATATCAGTCCACCAGGAAATAAAGTTGTGTTTAAAGGGACCGGGAAAGAAGTAGGCTAATCCATGGAATGGGACAGTTTGACACTGACACTGCAATAAATTGTGATATTTAGTGGTATGCAAACGGTATATCCTAGAGCACAATTTTATATTCCCAATTTTGTTTTCCAACTGATGTAGGTGAAATAATTTATAATTCATTCACAGAGATTAGCCATATTTGACCACAAAATCTACACATGTTAAAAATGGCTCCACTGTTATTTTTGTTATTTATTTTTCCATATCTCATAGATTTCAGATTTACCCAACAGCATGCGAAATGAAGAACATTGCACTTGTTGGTCAGATGGTCTTTTCCTGTGGGCACTTCTTGGCCAGATAATGTGGATGAGACTTCATGCCAACATTCAAAAGTCTGGCTATGTCAGATGATGTCAGTTGAGACTGGGACTGCTTCATCTTTAAACTTCATCTTTCTGTTTTGCAGAGTGATCCCGGTGGGTTGTCAGTACTAGAGCAGCTTGGCTTGGACCACAGCTCAGATTTCTCTGACTCGAGTGTTCAGCAGCGGTTGGATGAACAGAGAGAGCGAATCCGTAGGGAAATCCGGAAGGAGCTGAAGATTAAAGAGGGGGCAGAGAATCTCCGCAGAGCCACTACAGATAAACGTAATGCGCAGCAGGTGGAGAGTCAGTTGCGGAGCTCCAGTCGACGTCTGGACTCGCTCCACGCTCAGCTACAAGAGCTGGATGCTCATATCGTCGTCAAAGGGACAGATGATTCACGTGGTGAGTGGACACAGACTCCTGTATATGAGAGATGATGACTTAGTGATGTCATCAAAGAAAAATAGGCTTTTTAATTTTTTAAGAACAATTTGTCTAATTTTTGTTTTACAATTAAAAAAGTATTAAGAATGTTTTTAATTAAATGTTTTTGTAGATAACATTCTAAATACTCAATAACTATAGATAAGATAGAGCTATATATAGAAAGTTCAAATATAAAATAGTATATATGATTAAGGTTTTGATTTTCTGAGTGGAGCACATCCCCATAATACAAAATTAGAATAATTCAGTCATACAAAAATAAAATTTGCATCTCCCAAGGGGACATAAATTAGAGAGCTGAAAATAGTTTTATTCCTGTTTTTGTACCTCCAAAACCTGATTATATATTGCAAGTCCTGTTTCCTAAGCCCGTGGCTAACTTTTTTTTTAAATCTTACGAGTAGATGATGCCCTCAGTCTCAGGGAGCAGAAGAGCCGGTCGGCGGACATAAGGAGAGACTCGCTTGCATGGAGGAAAAGGCAGGTAAACATCGAACTCAAAGTCAAACGGGGGCTGAAAATATGATCACATCTACGCCAATGGGCCCACCAGGTCTCTAGCAAAGGCTCTGTTCCAAAATTTAGTGATCTACAATACCTACAAAAGGATTGGGGTTGGGCTAATATATATATATATATATTATATATGTGTGTGTGTGTGGTATGATATATATATATATATATATATATATCGTCTGCAATAATATCATGATCATTAAAAAGAAGTTATGTGATGGTTAATTTTGTGTTTTCTTAATTTCTTTTGTCGAAACCGATTATTATATTTATATATATATTTTTTATTCAGAGTCTTGAATATGAAGCTCAAAAGATTACTATTTTAATGTGAAATATGATTTGTTTGGAACAATAAAGTCTTGTCAGTTTGATTGTGGGTCCTGGCTGAAGGAAAGGTATTCATTTTCTTAAAAAAAAAAAAATAATAAAAAAAAAACCTACTAGCGACCCCATATAATTGTTGGAACCGTAGTGTACCTACAGGGCCACAGTAAAATGCGGTCAAATAATTATGCTGCTTCCAAAATCAAAGGCAGCATCGCATATTCATGGTGAAGGCAATCCCAGAATGCACTTTGGTGTTCTGGGAAGATGCTGGATGAGGCAAGACACGTCATTTTTTTTTTTTTATGTCATTCAATACTCAAAGTGAAAATAAAAGTAGTTCAATCTAATTACAAATGGATTACTTTATCTAATATTTGTGCGTGCTGTATGTTTTTGAGTATTAGGGTATTGCACTATTAGGTTAGCAAAATTCATCCTCAAACTCAAACTCCAGTGCAGCTTATGTAGGCAGCAAGGCCTATTTTGGAACAGAGCCAGTCTGTCAAAAGATGCTTATGCACTGTTTACTAACTACAATGGTGTGTGTTTGTGTGGGTTTTTAGGATAAGAAGATGTTGCAGACAGCTCAGCAGATGCTACAGGACAGCAAGACAAAGATTGACATCATCCGCATGCAGATCCGGAAAGCAGTGCAGGCCTATGAACACAATGATGATACACAGGGTATGACTGAGTGTGTGTATTGGTACTGCGGTTTGTTGCTTGTACGTCGATTTATAGATGAGCAGAAAACTAAACAGATCAATAACCACCTGCATCACAGAAGACGAGTGGTGTGTGTTTTCGAGGGTGGTTTTTTGGTTGAGTTGGACGCCGTCTTTATCTAATCTGGAAAATAAGCATGCACTCAAACCAATAAGCCCGTAAGCGCAGGTCATACAGATCAATAAATGTGTGTGTTATGACCCTGTGTGGCTTGGAGTGAATCAAACACACTTAGACACAAACACAGGGTCAGGTAACTGATGAAAGTCAGTTCCTACTCTTTCCTTTATGCTTCATACACACACACCTCTTGATTAACAGTTTACAGCAAGAAGCTGTAATATAAAAGCACAAAGACATTTAAATAGATATTAATAAAAGCATTAACGTACTTTTAATTAGTTAATTTTCATGTAAAGTAAATGTATCCCAGTAACCATTAAATAAATATCTTTCAATCCTAAACTTATAAGTTCAAGTACATTTCTTTAACAGTATGTACAAAATACCATATTAAAATTCAGCTCAGGAATAAAAGCGTTATTTTAAAATGTAATCATATTTCACATATACGGGTTTGAGCAAACTAAATGCCATCCATCCTTTATTTATTAGATATTATTTGTTTTTGAGTGAAAAAATATAATAAAAATTATAAACGGTCTTACAGTACCTACTAGCTTACAGGATTTTGCGTAATTAGAGCTGAATAGCATAAGTCAGTCCGACAGAGAGGACGTTTATCATAGGAACCCACAAACTAATACAGGCCATAGCAGCATTAAGGTTACCACACCACACTTTCTTCTCCTAATATCCGTTTAAACCTTAAACACACACACACACCTTCAATGTGTACATGTACACACACGCACTCCCCGAGAGTCTGTTTCCGAAATTATGGTACTGCATTCGGCTTCATGCCTTATTAGGACACGAAAACCTCTGCAGTCAATCCTTCAATACTTCTCATTTTGTCATGTTTTTTTTTTTTACCCTGAAGTCATTTGAAGCAGCTCATGGGGAAAGTATCGTGATGTATCAATAAATGATTTTACTGGGACAGTCCTAACACAGGCACTAGCTCCCACACAAGCACACGCTTTTCTAGTCTCAACTATATTAAAAATATATGGAAATCTGGAAATAGTAAACAGCCTGTAGTCTCAATGTTAGACATTGAGAGAAGGTTTTTAAACACTCACAATATTCCCTGCACATAGGATCTTTTCGTTTATTGATTGGAATGCTTTGACCTGTTTGTATTTCTGACAGAACCAAACCGATGAAAATAAATGTTTATGTGAAACCCGGAACAGCATGGCAATGTTTTTGATGGTATGGCAGAATAATATAACACCACAGCATCTTAATCTTTCAGTTTATAATCCTTAATAATCCTCTTATTTCTAAAAGTCTGTAGCTGGCAGCATGTTAGTCCTCGGCTGATCTACCTCGGCTCTCTCCTAGTTTGCATAAGTGTAGTAATTACTATATGGAAACTCACTGTGCTGATCTAAAATCATCCCTCATCCTCTTTAAAGTCTGATAGATGCACACAACCTCATGTACCTTTTATTGTATCTTACACTCTAAAAAATGCTGGGTTAAATAGGGACAAACCCAGCTATTGGGTTGTTTTGACCCAGTGGTTGGGATGTTTTGAACCCAACCGCTGGGTCAAAACAACCCAATAGCTGGGTTTGCCGCTCCCGTTGTAACCCACGCATTTTTAACAGTGTAGCCCACATCCCTGATGTCTGAGGGTTACATTCAGTTGTTCATATGGTTTAAGGGGCGGACATTTTTCACCCCAACGCAATGACGCCAGCTCCGCAGTGTCTGCCCCCCTGTGACATGCTCGTCTTCATCTAAAACCATTTTAAACCGCATTTTTAGTATACTTTCAGATTTTGCACTTTATATATAAATGTTCTCTAATTCAAAAGAGGTGGTGCAGTTTGCAGTTTGAATTCTGTATTGTGTGGATTCATTTTGAAATGATATTCTTCTTTCTTGCTGTTTAATTACAAGGGCTGACATGGCTCTGACCCATTCAGGCTAATAGCTTGTATAATTCACTGTGGGAGTGATATTGATAGCCTAATATATCTGTTTGTGTATGTCTCTTCAGGAAAGCCGGACCCATGTGGTATGGAGCTACGGATTGAGGAGCTCAGACACCATTACCGCGTTGAGCACGCCGTCGCAGAGGGAGCAAAAAATGTCCTTAGACTTCTTGGAGCCAGTAAAGTACAGGACAAGAAGGCCATGTCAGAGGTATTATATTATATTATATATTAGGGATTTTCCAGACCGACAACTGCCGCTTGTTATCCGAACAATAACCGTTAACTGATAAGATTAGAATAATAAATTAGTACTAAATAAAAATAGAATGGACATGTATGATGTAAATCAATTTTTGAGAGATATGCTGCGGGTTGTAGCTTCCATTTGTATTACTTTAAGTTTATTTATTGGTAAGATTGTGCATGACACTGAAGGGGAACACGCGCTTGCCATGATTCAAGGGTGCCCCCCGCGCTCTTTTGTCAACCTTCTTCTAGGGATAATCACAATGAGATTTTTGCAATATCATCACTAACCGGATTCATTTCTCTGCGTAAAAGCATTATCCAGTATTGCCACTTGCCATCGTGTTGTGTTTACTACTACAGTTAGCTAAGTGAAAGTAGAGCAGGTACTTGCTCAGCGAAATATGTTTAGGCGTGTGGTTGCACTTGTCGATACGCGCCCGTGAGTTAACAAATATATATAACATATATTTCTTTAACCTTGCAGTAAACATGGAAAAAAAAAACTTTTTTAAACCATTTAACTGATAGTATTAATCGGTCAAAATTCTTACTTTCGGCCCGTGTAAGCGGTCAAAATTTACATTGTTACAAAAAAGGAAAAAGGTTTTTAAAATAATGAAGGTTCTATTTATCATAAGAAGACCCCCCACCTCCTGAAAAAAGTATCACCCGTTTCCACAAAAATATTAAACAGCGCAACTGTATTCAATATTGATAATAAGCAATATTTCTTGACAAATAGCATATGGATATGATTTCTGAAGGATCATGTGACACTGAAGACTGGAATAAATTCTGGAAAAGACTGGAAAATTCTGCTTTGCCATCACAGGATTAAATTTTAAGATGTATGAAATCGTTCACAGTATTGCTGTTTTTCTCTTTTTTTTGTTGTGTATATCACCGAAAATTCCTTCTAAAAAAAATTCTAAATTCTCTATAATTAAAATAACATTTTAAAAAACAAAAAACTCTTACAAAACCACATGATATAGAGATTATCTGTAAACCGTAGCTTTCAATTTCAACTTGATTAAATAAACACACTGCTTTAATTATTATTGTAGTATCAACTATGTACCGAAGTACTGGTAGTTTTGATGTCCCTGCACTCTTTTAATAGGTCATTCCTCATGTCTTCTTCTCTCGGCTTCTACAGGCTCAGTGTCGTCTGAGCGAGTCGTCTCAAAGGTTGGATCTGCTGAGAGATTCATTAGATCGGCGGTTAGCAGAACTTCCTGAGGATCATCCCAAAGCATCTGTTATCAAAGAGGAGCTGGTGTTAGCCTCCTCACCGGCGTTCAGTTCTCGACACGGCACCCCCTACCTGCACAACCAGTACAGCACCCTCTCCAAACCCTCTCCCCTCACTGGTATTCAAAAACATCATTTACACCTATACATTGATGTTTATTTAATTTAATTTAGTAGAAGTCATCAGATACTGGCTTCTAAAATTAGATTTGTGTGTGTGTGTGTGTGTGTGTGTCTGTGTGCAGGCACCCTTCAGGTCATATTGCTGGGCTGTTTAGGTGTACTAGAGGTGGTTCCCGGACGTTCCCGTGGCAGCCAGGTAGTGTTGCCGTGTTACAGTCCGGGAGAAGGGCGGTCCTTTATGCGGAGTGGAAAAGGCCTGTATAGTCGCAGTGGCAGCGTTAGCGGAAAAACACCCATCAAAGCAGACGAACTCTCCTGTGAGTGTGTGTGTGTGTTTGGAGGATATAACATTCATAGTGTGATTAGTCCGTGGTGATGTGTGAGTTTTGATATAACTCAGTCTGTTGGGTCGGTCATGTGCGACGACAGCTTTGCATTGAACAGAACCGGATGTAGTGCATCTGAGCTAATAACACATGGGGTGTTGCATTATCATGCTGGCGAGTGATTGGTTGACGTATTCAACAAACTTACTGAGCTTGAACTCACAAAAATCATTCAGAAAGTGGATGAGAATCCAGGAAATATTGACCTTAATTTGATCTCAATTAAAGGGGTGGTTGATTGCGATTTCACTTTTTTAACGTTAGTTAGTGTGTAATGTTGTTGTTTGAGCATAAACAACATCTGCACGTACGAAGCTGAAAGCTCATGCAAACGGGAGATATCGTCTTTCAATCTTTTGGCAGCTTTCTGGCCTACAAAAACGGCTCGGTACCACACGGGACTTACACGAGTTACTTCAGGGTCATGGACATCACAAACCCAGATAAAAACTGCCCAGGGAAAAAGGCAATAAAAGGGGCGATGGCCATGCTCGCTTCTTTAGAGACGAGGAAGCGGACGAAACACAAACACAACAAAACTCGAGGGGCACTTAAAAAAAAAATCTATTCATATATTGAAACCGATTCGGTCTCTAACCGATTCAATGGAGCACAAAGGTCTTCAAAATCAATGTTCGAAAAGCAGGTTCTCAGGTTCCATGTTCCTCGCGTCGCACTTGCTCGAAGCTCTCTCTCTTCCCTCTCTCTCTCTCTACTCTCTTCTCTCTCCTCTCTCTCTCTCTCTCTCTACTCTCTCTCTCTCTCTCTCTCTAATAAGCCTAAGCTCCAATAATGAACTGTTACAAATATAAACTTATTTTCATATAGCTATGAGAAGCGTTAAACATGGTCGCACGTGCAGTTGCCGTACTGTATTAAGCTTTAATCAGGACAAAACCGTATATTAAAAGATAACATAAGCAGCAGCATTTACAAATAACAGCATATCTAAAAATATGAGACAACAACAAACCAACCCAAACAGCAGCCTACCATTAAAAGCGTGCTTGCCACGGTTCTCACGATCCTCTTCAATATATCCCCTCTCGTCTCAACGGGCCTCGACACCTGATAAAAGCGATATTTAACGACACGTTCGTTTCCCCAATACCCCCCCAGAGCAGCACAAGCACACGCTGAGGCGAGGGGCGGGCCGTTAGAAGCGCACTAGCGGTGGTTAGCCCCAATCACACACACTCACACTGGGCTAAGCTACCCCCCCTAGATCCCCTCGCGCTTCTGCAGGGTGGGGCTGCCGCCACGAAGGAAACGATCAGCCCGTTCTCCCAGCGCAGGGCCAGAGCTTTGTGGAAGACCCGGTAAATTATGTCAAAATCTTGTTTTTATCCATGAAGCAAACCCACATGTTACGACTACACCCCCTACACACCTATCACGCCTCGCAACCCCACAGTGAACCACCCCTTTACACGATGAATTGGGATCCTGTCTGTGGTGCCGCGGACGGTTCAGCGCAGTACCTGAGCTGGCAACACAGTGTGGCGTCCGGACGGTGGACGATGGTTGGCGAACAGGCTCGCGCATGACCTTCACCGCGAGCTGGCGGGAGCGTGAGTCGTCTCCTGTTCATAGTCGATTCCAAGATTCGAGGTCAGGGTTCTGTCATTTAATTAAAGTCCAGGTACTAGGCTTAAGGATATTATTTACAAATCAAAATCCGGTTTGGCTGGGTAAATCAGTGGCCTTTACGCTGGAAAGCTCAAATAGACTCTTACACAAGGCTACAGGGCGTGCCATATTCTTTCTCGGAACCCAGCCGCGTGCACCTGCAGACGGTGTTAACAGCCCTGGCAACTTGGCTTGCCACTGAGAAAGACAAACCGAATCTTTGTCAATAAAGCAGGTACAGAGAACCACTCTCTCTCTTTGGCCCATTTTGTTACATACCTTAACCCACTAAACAGAATCCTGGATTCTGATCTCTTGGCGGTTGGTGTGTTGTTCACTCTAAACCTGCAAACTATTAAACCTAGTTTTCTCTCCCTGAAATACAGTGACAGCATGACTTGCTGCCCCCCCTCTCCCCCCCCCGCCAAACCAATATTATGATCCGCTAAAGGAATAGTGTAAGTATTAACTGCCCCACCACTGACAACTCCAAATACTTAAAATGAACAGAATCTCAACCACCTAATACTACACATACTAAAGCCTTAAACAATTATCACCCCTGAATAAAATTCAACCTGGAAATATACATTTCACAAGCCTGTTTTCCTTGCTCCACATCTACTGTATCTCTTCACTGAATGTAAGTCGCTTTGCGCTATACCAGTGTTACGGAAGAGACACTCCACCAAAATGACACTCTAACTAATATATAATCCAACAGAAGTAACCAGGACCCCGGAGTGAGCCTGCCGTGCAACGACCAGCGAATAAACATCCAGATACCACACCCCCACACCATGTAAGTCCGAACCAAAAACCTGCCGCTCGATATTGATCATTGTGTGTATTTATGTGTGCAGTCCAGAGAGATGGAGATCGCAGTGTACTGGAGAGACTACCGATCTCTGTGTGCGCTGAAATTTCTCAAGTTGGAGGATTTTCTGGACAACCAGAAACACAGAGTACAACTAGAGCTAGAACCACAGGGACTGCTGTTGGCAGAGGTGCACACACATGTTGACTCAAAAATATCTCTTATGTCCATAAAGGGAGTCTGCCTCACTGCTTATTGCAAAAGTTGCTTTATAAATGCACCCAAACCAAATAAATGTGCTAAACTAGCCACCATTGAAATATGTGGGTGACATATGTGTACCATCTTTCTGCCTCAGGTTACCTTCTTTAACCCCGTCATCGAGAGGGTTCCACGGCTAAAACGGCAGAAGAAAGTTTTCTCCAAGCAACAGGGTAAGAGACGGCGATAAATGTTTTCTCTGTTTACAATAAATGCTGGAATCTGTTGATTAATTTATCCAAATACACATAAAATTGACCTGAATGTCATTTCACCTTGACTTTAATTTGACATGTGACTTGTATTGTGTTGAGCGCCATCTAGTGGTCAGAGGTTAAACAGTGGTGTTTTCTGTGTGTGTGTTTGTGGTCACATGCAGGTAAAGCGTTCTTGCGAGCTCGGCAGATGAATGTTGATATCGGCACTTGGGTGAGGTTACTGAGGAATGCCATACCAGCCGTCAACAACACAGGAACCTACAGCCCTCACGCACACACAGTACAGACAGGGTAAATCACACACAAAAACAGACATAGTACATGTGCATTTATACGTAAAAATAATGAAAAGGATCACCTGCTGAGCTTGTACAATCTTCGCAAATTTGTGATGAGAATTGTTAATAAATTGTTAATAAAGTTTTCCGTTAAAAAATGCTTTTAAGATTAATATATCAGTAATGCAATTTTACATTTGTTTTGTAAAATAATAATAATAATAATAATAAAATGCGTGTTTTTTTATTTTACAGTACTTACAATAGTTTTATTACTGTAGTTATATTTCTTTATTGGTTTGTGTCATTTATATAATTTAATAAAATAAAATATTTTATTAATAATATTAATAATGTATAGTCATATCGAATAGGTTCCATAAAAAAAACAACAGTGTGAATTGTTTTAATTATTTTACATTTTTTTATTATTTTAATTTAGCCTTCATTATAACTTTTATTAACACTTGTCTGTTATTCGAGTCTAAACCTCAACTAGAGTGCAACTAATTTACTAAACAGTATTAGTATTGTAAAATAAGTGGATCTGGTTAACTAGCTCATGTCCTACAAGGTGGAATGAGTTTTTAGTTGTCGTTACTTATGTATTTGTGTGTTACAGGGAGATATCGGTGGAGAAGTTGAGTTTAGACTGTGACTCGCCAATGAAGGTGGACGTTCGGCGAGATGTGATGGACACAAGCACTCCGGTGAGTGACTTTCTCTATAACTCCTCCCCCTTTCCTCTTTAACCCCTCCCCATCTCCCTGTAACTCCTCCCCTCTCTCTGCTTCTTGGCACAGGAACGACAACAGGCCACTGAGCCCGTCTCTGCTCCTGACCTCACCACACCTGAACGCCAAATCAGAACACATTCACTGAGCAGGTACACTCAAACACAGGATATAAAGATTCCCAGGTATATCTGAGTCTTTATAGTGGTTTCTAAGTTTGTGTGTGTTCGTGTGTGAACAGTAAACAGAAGAAGACTGCTTTGAGCCTGCTGGATTTCAGACTAATAGCTGTTCTTGGCAGAGGTCATTTTGGAAAGGTAGTCTTCATCTTTCCTTGCCTTCTATCATTTCTTTGATCCTACAGCTTCTCCCCTCCTAGCATTCTCTCTGAAATTCATCATATCCGTGTCTGTCAGGTTCTGTTGACAGAATACAAGAAGTCAGGCAGTATGTATGCCATTAAAGCCCTGAAGAAAGGAGACATCGTGGCCAGAGATGAAGTAGAAAGGTAAACAAAATAACTTTTTCCTTGTTGATTCCTTCTCTTTTCATGAAATGAGTTTTTAATTTTTTTCTTGTTTCTTTCTCTCTTTCCCTCAGTTTGATGTGTGAAAAGCGCATTTTCGAGACCGTGAACAGTGCGCAGCACCCCTTCCTCGTGAACCTGTTTGCATGTTTCCAGACCCCAGAGCATGTGTGTTTTGTCATGGAGTACACGGCAGGCGGCGACCTAATGATGCACATACATGCAGACGTCTTCACCGAGCCACGAGCTGTGTATGTAAACCCTTTTGTCTCCACAAATATCAAAAAAACTAAAATGACACACACTACTGTTCAAAAGATTTTTTTTAATGTTTTGAAAGAATTCGCACCAAGACTGCATTTATTCGATCAAAAATACAGTAAAATCAGTACTATTGTGAAATATTATTACAATTTAAACTTTTACATTTTTATTTTATACATCTTAAATGTAATTAATTCCTGTGCGCCAAGCTGAATTTTCAGCACCATTAATCTAGTCTTCAGTGTTACATGATCCTTCAGAAATGATTTTAATTTGTTGATTTGGTGCTCAAGAAATATTATTATCATTATCAACCAGTTAAAACAGTTTTGTGCTTAAAGTGGGGGTATAGTGATTTTCTGGCAGCCAATGGCCATTGAAATCACAAAAACAAAACCGCCCCTTAACCCAAATAAGGTCTCGCCCTATTTTGACAGCTCGCCCACACATACGTCTGCAATAAGGCAAGCCATTAGTGTGTGAAACAACAAAACCCAATGTTACCCGTGTCTAACACGGCCTTTTTGCGCGGGCGCCGACTAAAATTACTGAATAGAAACTCATTCTAATCAGTGCTGCCTGTTCCACGGGCGCGGGTGCACAGACACATCCCGGACAGAACAACTCTGCTGCTTCTATTTCGGACGTATTGACACCACAAACCTCGTCGACAGTGATTCACGCGCAGCTTTGCGCGTCGTCGTATTAGACAGACTTAGCTGTTGTGACGCAGAAACGGTGTTACTCCTACGAGAGCACCAACCGCCCCCCGGCGTCCGCTCGCCAGGCCTCCGTCTCGAGGTCTTTCCAGCGCTGCCACTGTCGTATTCCCCGGGTCCTCCTTCTTGCTTCTTGCCTGCCCGCCGTTTGTTGTCGCCGTGTTTCTCTTTTGTTTTTTTATCTTCTCTTTTCTGTCGCGCGGGCTCCTTTCCGCCTGTGCACCGCGGCTCTTTCCTCATCTGCGCCCTTCGCCCCACACTGCCCCTTCTCCGGCGTGTTGGCTACCGTTGTTTTGCTCGTCGGCACCCACACAAAAAAACAAACAAAAACCCAAGACACAATCAAAGTTCTTAATCACTCGGTTGAGGAGAGTTGCCCCCTCCGCTCCCCCTGTCCTCTTTTGTGGACCCCCTGCTCCCTTTTTCTATCAGGGATTCTGTGCTGAATAGGCCCGTGGATTTTTGCCCTCGCCCTTTTTGTCAAATTGAACCCCCAGATGTCTGTCATCTTCTTGCTCCAAATCAGCACCTGACCATGGGTCCCTTGTCACCTACCCACTCCGACCGTTACTTCCTGCCCCTCCACTTATTGCCCCTATAGTGTCTAGGGGGCCAAGAGCCTTACAACCTTTGTTTGTCTTCTGCCTTCCCCTTTCCCGAAAAATGTGTGCTTGTCGCATGGTTTCGGGGTCCCGATAACAGTCGGACACTATAATCAAAACAATGTTTGTTGACTTAGTTTGGTTGTGGTTGTTTCAACGGTTTTGCTGCTGTTGTCGTTAGGGATGAAGTTTTTACCTGCCCAACGCTGTTGTGTATCGGTGCGTCATGCACAACAGGCGTGACAGGTCTGTCTTTGGTCAAGACTGGTTTATTGACATGTTTTAAATACATCGTTGCCTTATTTTGGGTTTCCTCCAGGAGATCTTAAATTGTGGCCAAGGGCTGAGGCACACGAGGGCTTAGTGCCGAGCGCGCTGGCTTGGTCAAGAAGGTAATGCTTTTCATTCCCGTTCTCCGTTTGGTCCTTCGGTTGCTTGTGCTTGCTATGACGTCAGGCGCTTGTCAGACCCGTTTTGGTCTCTTTTCGCTGGGTTTTTAGGGGCCGGTCCCGTACGTTCTGGGGCCCGAGCCGCGTTCTGGCTCGCGTTCTCCCCAGCCAGTCGTAATCGGGGTCGTGGCCTGGGGGGCCTCGGCGTGCTATCTCTGAAAATGTTGGTTGGAGAGGGAGAAGTAAGCAGTAAAATTGACTTGTTGCAACGTCGTCAGTTTTGCTCGTGATCTCACATCGTCTTTTAGTCCCCGTTTCCAGGTGATGATGCGCAGAGTTTTGAACGCTAGGGACTGCAGAGTCGTTATCCACGTTCATTCTCAGAGCAAGCCAAATATGCCATCAGAGGCAGGCGTCACAACCATACCCCAACAGACATCGTCCTCAAAGAGAGAAGGAGAAGGAAAAATCTCTAACTTTCGTAAACACTCAGTTTACAAATTTGACACTCCGAACCGGTCAACATTAGAGAACCACACCCCGTGTACACTCCGAAGCCCCACAGACCAAATCCACAGAAAAAAAGCAACACGCACCGACTGGGTTCCAGTGAGAAAGATGCAGAGGATGTAAAGAAACAGCCTTTCTTCAGGGTAAGAGAGATCTTTACTTTTATAAACACTAATAATATGTAATTTTATGTGAAATACTAAAAATTTTAAATGTAATCTTTAACAAATATCTTTTTCAAAAAGTGTCTTTTTCGTACTGTAAATGAGGGTTTCCCAAATGAGGGTTCATGGACCTTTAAGGGTTCATCAGTTGATGAAAACTAATAATTAATCATATCAAATGTAAAATTAAAATAAACAAATAAATGGAGCTGCACAATATTTGTGATATAGTGTAGTTATCAAAATAAAAGCTGCAATATAATTAAATAACTGATGCGCTGGGTGTTTCAGTATGAAGGATGCATCACATTTAATTATTGTAATAATCAAATGTTTTTATTATTTTTCTGTACAATTGTAATTACAACAGTAATATATTTCTGTTTTCATTTCTAAAATTAGAATTAAAATACTACTACTAATTATTATTATTATGAGTGACATCAGAGAACTGTGAGCATGCAAATGTGTCATTAAATTATTGAATTTTTTTTTTTTATTTATAATTTTGTAATTAAACAGAATTTTATATCAGCTTATCTTTTCTCAGTCACCAACAAGAAGATATTACGCTTTAATTTTAATATCTTTTTAAGTTCAATATCGGTGCATCCCTCTTTTTAAGTTATTGTTTATAAGTTATTTTTTTGGTGTTGCATTTGCATTTTTGGTTTGCGTATGAAATGACGGCATAAATTCTAACATAACTAAATAAATGATATGTTCATTCACATACTTTTCACTTTTCAGAATATGGACTGGGAGGCTCTTCTCCTCCGTAAACTCCCTCCTCCCTTCCTTCCGACTATCGGAGGAAAAGAAGACATCAGCAACTTCGATGAGGAATTCACAACAGAAGCGCCGACTCTCACGCCGCCTCGCGAACCCCGGGTGCTCTCGCGCAAGGATCAGGACAGTTTCCGTGACTTTGACTATGTCTCTGACCTCTGCTGAGAGCGTCTTCACTGTGATAGTGCCATGGAGAGACATTTCTGCTCCGTGATGACCAGGACAAGAGTGGCCAATTTGAGTGTTTTGTGTGAATGTGCTGGACCTGTGAACACTGTGATGGAAGAAGAAGAAAGCCTGAAAACAGTTAGGCTGTGTCCGAAATCGCCCCCTATACCCTTAAATAGGGCACTATTTGAGGGAACAGCCATTATTTTTAGTGGTGTCCGAAACCATAGTGGACGTTCTCGAGTGCACTCATTCAATCCCACAATGCACTGCAAAAACGAGTGTACAACTGGTGCACGCTCAACGGCTGGAGAATGCCCATAATGCACCGTGAGAGTCACGTGCTGAATGAATTCCCCCATCTCGCCAGAAGATGGCGCCCGCAGCTGAATAATCAATTAGTTCATTTTTACAAAGCGCTCATCCATGGCGTACAGCATAATGTACAACAAGGGTATAAATTCATTGTAAATTGATTAATAAATTGTTGAACTAGTGTCCATGACAGAGTTCAAGATACATCCTTTAAACTTACTACTGGAGCTGCTAGTTTGCTAGTTTCAAATGATTAATAAACAGCAAGCACAAACTATGCAAAAGCGGCATTCCTTCCGGTGTACTCAGTGTCCGAATTCACTACTCGTTTTCATTCACTCCTTCTAGTGAACTGAATTAGTGACCTAATGTAGGGAATAGTGAATGAGGGTATAGGGGGCGATTTCGGACACAGCCTTAGCATGGGATTAAAGACAGAAAGCTTGTTTCTTACCAGCAGGTTTAAAGGTGCATTTGATCTTTTTTTTTTTATATTGCGCCTCGACTCAGACTGACACCTAGTGGTTTGGATGAAGCATCACACTAAAGTGTTCAGTTACAGATGCAATTGTAGAAAAGCATTATTCAGTCAGCCATGATTCATTTATTCAGCTGGTGAAAGTGTCCAATAACAGGTGTGTTACTGAAATGAGTGAGTAGCGTTCGGCTGGTCATGTGATCTCAACAGGGCGGCCCCCATCGGACCTCTTCATGTAAAATAAAACTGCTTTTATTAGGCTACTGATATGACTAGTGTCTTCATCTCATGTGAATGGTCATACTTTTAAACTCTAGTCAGAAGTAATATTTATTTCTTTAAATAACTGTTTTTAAATGGAAAAAAAAAATGACAGTGCACCGTTGAACTTGTTGAAATTGTTGGTTTGTCTTCAAGTGTCATATCTACTTTTGAAAAATGCATCTTGTCTTAATAAAGACAATGTGAAGGTATATTTCACAACTTCAAACTTGAAGCAAATCAATAAAGGTCACACAGAAACATCTCAGTGAGCTTTTGTAAATGATACGACCAAGAGCATGTTGGGAAATGCCTTTCTGCAGACATTTTGACGTTATATGGATAAAGAGAGTTACGCTGAAAGCTGGATTATTTAATTGGCTAATTTAGGCTTGAACATTAATGGATGTGTACTTGCTCTTGGGAGTTCTCAGTTGTTAAGGAGTTAAACCTCTTTAGACTTGTTCATTCTGGGTGTTTCTCATACATCTTCAAGCGCTTCATCTCTTACAAGTTACATGTGAAAGTCAAGCATATTGAAATATAGTAGAGCAGTCCTTTTTGAAGACAGCTTGATCTCCATTCATTAAGTGCACTTTTAGTACACTCTAAAAAATGCTGGGTTGTTTCAACCCAATGTTGAGTCAAATATGGACTAACACAACTGTTGGGTTAAATTTTGGTTACATTTTTAAATTAGCTTTTTAACCCAACAGTTGGGTTAGTCCATATTTGACCCAACATTGGGTTGAAACAACCCAGCATTTTTTTGTGTATGGTTACCTTTATGAATTTTTGCAAAAACAAACAAACCTGTTACATAAACAAAATGCCTTAAAATATTGTTCCTGTCTGCCCTGGTTTTTGTTCTTCCTGTTTATATATTTTTTCACTTCAGTGAGCGAAACAAATGGCTAGAAACTTACATCTTGATTGGCTAATCATTTAAAAAAAAAGCGTAATGTGTTTCACATTTTAAATATGACCTCTAGGAAATATGTACATTCAGTCCGTTACTTCATCACTTTGTTGTTGCGTTTAGTTTTAAATACATTTATGAGACTATTTATCTTAATCGCATGCTTCTTTTTGTATTCTCAGGCTGAGAGCACAGTAGCTCATGTGGGAGATTTGTCTTGTCTGAAAAGTGAATTCATGTCATTTACCTTACAGTAGCATATGTAAAAGTACAGTACATCAAGACAGAGTGTCCTGTGACAGAATGACAGATCATTTTGATTCAGACCTAGGTCTTTGAGAACTCAAATATTTGACCTTTTGTATGGGAATATTGTACTGGAGTATAGGAGAAAGAATGTGTTGATTATTTTCACAAGGTCCAATCAAGACTCCATGGCCTTAAATAGCAGATACTTTCTCCAATTTTAAACATGCTTTTAAATAGATATCCGTTAAATAGAAAATGGTATCTGTTGTTTATTTTAGTCATGATACAAATGAATGGTGACTATGACTGTTATGTTAGTTCTGGTTTAACGCACTTTATTACCTCTCAGAGCTGTTTTGATGCCTTTGAAGCATCATTTAGTGCAGTTTTTTTCATTAGACAGTTTGTGCGAACAGCACACCATGACACAATTGAATGAAGCCAAAAAAATGAAACTCACACACACTGTGAACAAAGTGTAGTAAAACTGAAAAAAAAGAAACATACGTAAAAATATATTTGTAAATGAAAGACTTGTGTATCATTTAACAACTTTTGCTCCTTTTTTCCTGAAATGGGAAACTGTCTGACTGCAGACTAATGCATGTCCTGTACCATTATACAATCCATCAAACCTATCACATTAGTTGTATTTATAAAGCTGTTGTTGAGATGAACACGTGTTTGTGTTGTTGTGCTGTCTGTGCATTTTTACAGACTATCCTGAATTAAACGAGGACACTTTTTTTCCCTGCAAAAAACCCAACTTGCTCCGCTAGTCAGTGCTGTTGTTACCCGCAGTGGCCGCTAGGGGCAAGTGGCGCTGTTTTACCTAAAGCATCAATTAAAAAAGACAGAAAAAGAGCCAGGGACAGTAATAAATATAATAACAACAGTATTATAGAATACATCAATATAAAGCATACATTTAAAAACATTAATGAGAAGTAAGAAGATTACTGGATACGTAGACAAATCATATGATTTGCTGAATCTGATTTCTGGTGCGTATTTCAGATCTGAATGTTGCTTTTTATCCTCGGTCGCCGCTAGAGGGCGGTTGAAGGCGCTGTGTTTCCCTCGGTCGCCGCTAGAGGGCGGCTGAAGGCGCTGTGTTTCCCTCGGTCGCCGCTAGAGGGCGGCTGAAGGCGCTGTGTTTCCCTCGGTCGCCGCTAGAGGGCGGCTGAAGGCGCTGTGTTTCCCTCGGTCGCCGCTAGAGGGCAGTGAGTTGCGGCGCTCGATGGTGCTGCTGAAGTTTTCAAGATGTCGTCGCTGGAGCAGAGACTCTCCCGAATCGAGGAGAAACTCAAGCAGGAAAATAAAGAAGCCCGCAAACGAATCGACCTGACCATCGACATGAGCCCGCATCGGACGCGTCCGAGGCCAAGTGAGTGCGCGAAAGAGTGAACGTAATGACGGAGGGATGAAACACACATTCTACATGATATAAACAAACCGATCAAATCCTGACACTTCACTCATATCCACTCTCATGGTTCTGTGTCAAAGGTCTGGGGGATTTTGTTAATCGGGGTTTGTACTCCAGATTGTTTACTACAGATATGTTCTTTAAAGTAAGTAAATAAATAAATAATAAACATCTCTGGCAGTCAGCTCACTAGCGTTAGCCTGGCGGCTAGCTGTGTTTAGCAGGCCCTGATACTCACACATCAGTCTGTTCTCACACAATGTCAGTCTTCATGTGGGAATATCTTCATTTAGAGAAGCTGTTGGTGTTTAGTGTCGTAAAATCATCAGTCATGACAGACTTGTATTGTTTTGAATCGCTGGTTTGGTTTTCTCTGAGACTGTCAGTAGTCTGCATTTAGAGAAAAGGTATGATTTTTTTCTTCTCCTTTATAATTCAGCGTTAGTGTCTTAAGCTTTTTGTCCCTAAAGAGGACTGTCTCGACATGGCCACATTGTAGTGACCGTTATGAAGGGATCGTGTCAGGAGTGACATTTCAGATCATTCAGTGTATTTTGACATTCATTGTATGTACAAGATTCGGGTTGTTCCTGCATGAGTGAAGTGTAAGGTCTGTTCTCTGAGTTGATGTCCCGGTGCTTCACGCTCCTGGACGCTCAGTGTTCATGTCATTCTGTCTTGTGGTGGTTCTTTTTTTATACCCTGATCAAAAACTCTTTCAGATGGTCAGTTTGTGGTTTTAAATGATACAGAAATCATTTTGAGCATCTGGATTTTGTTACATGCTTGTAGACTGATTAAAGCCAGTAGACAACATATGCAAACTGGTAACATGGTAAATGGTCAGGATATATATATGAAAAGTAAAAGATCTGAAAGTTAGTTGTTGATTGTGTGAGACTGCATTCTATTTCATTTGATCTCAGAATTAGTTTTTATGGTATTTTTTGACCCAAAATGAAAATTATGTCATGTGTCACCCGAATGTTGTTCCAAGAAAAAATGTGTTTGTCTTCGGCACACAAATGAAGATTTATTTTGTTAAATTTTTTTTATTAAAAAAATCAGAGAAATTTCTGTCACTCCATTGAAAGTCTTTTCACACAAAACTCTGATGCTTCAAAATGTTCGTAAAAAGGGATAAAAATAAAAAGAAATCAATCTCAGTTGAGTAATTTAATCCAAGCCTTCTGAAGAGACACACTCATTTATAACATAAACATAATTTATGCTTTTACTCACATAAAAAACTTCAGGGTGAGTAAATCGTGACAGAATTGTCATTTCGGGGTGAACTGACCTTTTAAGCCTTTTTGTTGAATTTATAAGATTGGCTTTTATTTGATCTGAGAGTTAGTTTAAGCCTTATTGGTGTGTGTTTGAGTTTGTTGAGTGTATGCAAGTTCGACTTTTATTTTTTAGAGTTATTTATTATTTATTTGTTTTGTTGTTTAGTGATCAATTTAAAGTTATAGTTCAGCCAAACATTTAAATTCTGGCATAATTTACACACCCTCAAGTCGTTCCAAAACTGCATGACTTTCTTTCTCTTGTGGAAGAAGTTTAAATGTTATCATCAAATCCCAGAATATATATATAATTATAGATATAATTTTTAGTTGCTGTTAATATCGTACACCCTTACATGTAAATGATGACAGAATTTTTGTTTTTGGTGTAGTTTATTTTCAGATGGTGTCAGTATTATTTAGGTTAGGTGGAGTGTGATCGTGTTGAAGGTGAATCATAACGTTTGAAGAGAGGGATGCAGTGATTCCTGGAGGTGTGTGTGTGGGCTTTTAGTAACGAGTGTGTGTGTATTTTCTCTCCTCTGTATCTAGTCATCGTGATCCAGCTCAGTCCAGCTCCAGCCCCCTCCCAGCGCGCAGGTACCACCATCATCATCATCATCATCACTACATCACGCTGCATCTCCCTCTCCCTCTCCCTCTCTCTCTCTCTCTCTTTACCTTGCAGGTTACTTGCACTACATCACCCTCTGCATCTCTATTGTGCTCTCTTCTCTTTCTCAGTCATCCTTCTCCATTTTAAAAATTCTACCACCTCTCATTCTTTTTCTCTCTTTCCCACACTCTCTATCAAAAAGTCAACATGAAATGACACTCGCTTCTCTTTTTACATTCACAGAGTGGAATGAAACCGAGTGTTCAGCAATAATAAATGCAGGGCAGGACTTGATTTTATCTATCAGTAATTGATTGGATGTGAAAAGCGGTCTCTATATGACAGGTGTATGTCAGATGAAAAGCAAAGTTGTTTCAGAAGCAGAGCCTAGTTGCTACATTTTGACGAATGATCACGAATGCTCTGGATTAATGTGCACTCGTGTATAGTTCAAAATGGGGTTGTAATGTGGTATTAAAGTAAAATGCGATATCTTCATTTTGCAAATTGACGTTTGTGATCCAGATGAATATTGTATAAATGTTTGTGGTCTGTAAAATCTTTGAAATGTTGAAAAATTTTCTTAGGCTCACCAAAGCTGCATTTATCTGATCAAAAATATAGTAAAACAGTGATAATTTATTACAATTTTAAAATAATTGTTTTCTGTTTTTAAAGAACTGTTTTAATATATTTGTAAGTGTAATTTATTCCTGTGATTGCAAAGTAAAATTTTCAAAATCATTCTAATATGCTGATTTGCTGCTCAAGAAACATTTATTTTCAATGTTGAAAACTTGTGCTGCTTAATATTTTTTGTGGGAAAAAACGTTATAAAAATGATATAAATTATACCTTTTGTAACATTATAAATGTATTTACCATCACTTTGATCAATTGAATGCATCCTTTCCGAATAATACTGCATAGTTAATTTCTTTCAAATAAATAGCCAAACTCATTGAGCGTGTTAACTACAAAAAGCGTTAAGAATCGTATGTGAATTAATTATTGAATAACTATTTAACTATTGAATATATTGCCAGCCATTTTAGTCATATTTTTGGTATTGATTCAACCTTAAATCCACAATAAATTCTGAAAAGTGACTAATGAAGTAAATGGGGTCAGTTTTTATTTCATGTTGGCCTTAATCTCATACAGCTTTCTGTCATTAATCTCACTTACATAAGCATTTCTTTAATTTCATCAAATGCATGATGTTTGTTTAGGGAACTCGGCCATTCTCCTACTTTCATTCTGAAATCTCTTGATCTTAATCTTACTTCTTCACTTCTATATGTCTGTATTAAAATATCATCTTCCTCTTTTTCATTTCTTCAATTCATTCTCTCATTCTCTTTTCCACCTCACCATGAAAAAGGAGCAGCAAGCGTGTGTGTGTGTTGTGACTGTGAGACCTATGTGTAGGATTTGTTGGAAGATCAGACATAATGCATGTTGTGGCTATAACTGCACGGCCCGACTGTGAGCGAACACATCCACACAAACACAAAGCTATGGCGGCACTCGACAGTGTGTTCTGTGTTCAACTGTAACTTGGGTTTGAGCTTGTCTGGCCTCTCCTGTCTCTCACCTCTCTGTCCGTTCTTTCTGGAAGAGACAGCTTCGGCTCTGTTTTCTGCACAGATGTGGATTACGGCCATGTTGGCTCCTGTATGTGCGTGTCCAGCAGGTGTTTCTGCACCAAATTGCTTGACCTCACTGACTAACCCAAGCTAACAGATTCTCTCCCATGAACAGGTTTTCCTGAGGAGGAATCAGAAGTTCGACGGTTATCCATTTCTCCTGAAAAAGCAGTGTTGTTTCTATGCTCGAACAACATATGGGAAATCTATATGTTTTGCACGGTTTGGTGAGCAAATGTCACCCGTTGGTGACTCCTGCTTGTCCCGGTGCATGCTGGGAATGCTAACACTAACTCCAATGGCTGGTTTTCACTGTTTGGCAGCCCTTGTCATTTCTGTGTGTGTCTGATCTTGGCATGACTTGAACTTTTATTTGACTGATGTTTTCTCAGGATTTTAATTGGTCACAAATGTCATCTCGGATGGTAAAATGGGCTTTCTTTAGACTCCGTTTCCTCTAGATAGTCATTAAACATTCACCCAAAATGTGTTCCACAGCTCACTATTAGGATGCAGTGAATTTCACAAAAATTGTCATGAAAAATCTAGGTCATATTTCAAACGATTATAATAATAATAGTTATAATAATATAAAATTATTATTAATATAAAGCTAACCTGTTATTATACAAAATAAGATAAAATATTACAACTAATAATAATGCACACATTATCATAAAAATCTATTTTATGTTTTGGATTTATTATTTTATTAGATAAATGTTTTTATTTTATATTAAATGGAATAATATTGTTAAAACAATACTTATAATACAATACAAATATTCATTAGTTTTTATTTTATGCATAACAATTTTTGTTTTTGCAATAAAACAAATCTTTTTGTATTTTTTATATTATCAGAAAATTCAGAATTTGATTTAGAATAATGTTTCATTGTGACACTATTTTTATACATGTTACCCCAATTCTCAGTAGCCTACTGTACTATGAGGGGAAAATAGACCTCAGATTGAATCTGGATCAGCTGTCATATTCTGGGCCCTCAGACCTGAGGATCTTAATTTAGGGTCCTTAAACATTCATTAACATTTGTCCCAGTAATGAACGTGAATTGACGGTCACTGGCTTCCTGTCTTCTGTTCTTTCTCTGACTCCTTCCAACCTTCTTGTCTTACTCTACAGCCCTACAGTTACCATTGGCCAACGATGGAGGAAGTCGCTCGTCCTCCTCAGAAAGCTCTCCTCAACACCCCTCGTACCCTAGCAGACCTCGACAAATGCTTACGCTTCCCACCCCAACCTACAGCCTACAGAAGAGCCTGGAGAAGTATGTCACACACACAGCATAGTGGAGTTTGCTCGGTTCTCATTTTAAGAATGTAAAAGTCTGGTGTGTTGATCTGTTTATTTTTTTTATCTTCAGTGCTGAAATTGACCAGAAGCTGCAGGAAATCATGAAACAAACTGGATATCTGAAGATTGACGGACAGGTGAGTCATCGGTCATGTTCTGGAGTTATTGAATGTGGCAAAAGTGTTGACCTCTTAAGTGTGTATCTTCTTCAGCGTTACCCTGCAGAGGTGACGGATCTGATCAGTGAGGGGGAGATCGGCAGTGGAACCTGTGGACAGGTGTTTAAAGTTCGCTTTAAGAAGACTGGCCATGTCATCGCAGTTAAGGTCTGTTCAGCTCCCGGTTTCTCTGCTCAATCTGTTGTCCCTGGTAATGCAGAGTTAGTCTGTTTTTTATTTTTTGGGATGGGATTTTTTTTTCAAACTTTTGATCAACAACCCTAAATATGATGAATCCCTTGCACTTGCCATTGTACTAAAGCCAAAAGAAATTCAAATATCCAGAAAATGCATACATTTTTGGATGAAGCCGTTTGTTTATCCATGTTTTTGTTGTCTTGAACTTTCTTTGTAATTATGGAGTCATTAAAACAGCTGTTAAGGCAGGAGTAATTACTGTTTACTAATTACATCACTGCTCTTGGTTTGTGTTCTAGTAGTGTTTATGTTGAGCGTGTTTCCTTCATGTGTGTTTTTCCCTGCAGCAAATGAGGAGGACAGGTAATAAAGATGAGAATAAGAGAATCCTCATGGATCTAGATGTTGTGTTGAAGAGTCATGACTGTCCGTACATCATTCAGTGCTATGGAGCAATCGTCACCAATGTGAGTAATACACTTACGATCTGTGCTCAATTACCACTTCCAAGGTCTGTGGCATTAATGATCTGATTTATTTTATTAGAATTTCAGTTCTATTAATCATTATTAGATCTTAATTAGGCATTATTACTCTTAAAAAATTATGGTGATGAAGTGAAAAGGTCTGATGCCTTTTAAAATGGTTCCAAATTTAGTTTGACATTTTTGGAAAAAATGGGTCTTGAATCAGCAACTATTTAGGATTAATTATAGTGATTTAGCTGCCGAACTGAAATTTTATGAATATTTATGAAATCTGTATTATTTGTTTAATTTTGTAGCCATATACCATATTGACTCCTAAAGTACAAAAAAAAAAGTTTGAAAACTTTAGGACCTTTGCTGGCAAAGAAATTTACAGATTGGACCTTGAACTGAGTACCACTGTTTTGTGGTAAATGTATTGAATTACTTGAATTATTCAGTGGTGTCTTCTTCTGTAGACGGATGTGTTCATTGCCATGGAACTAATGGGGACGTGTGCAGAGAAGCTGAAGAAGCGGATCCAGGGGCCCATACCAGAGGCCATTCTGGGAAAGATGACCGTGGCCGTAAGTCTTCCTTTAAATTCACCTGATTCAGAATGGCATCTTTTACTGGTGAGATATTGGTCTGCTTGCAAGTTGAACCTCTCAGAATCTCTTTTCATCTAGCTTTTTTTCTTCTCATGTAGATTGTAAAGGCTCTGCTTTATCTAAAAGAGAAACATGGTGTCATTCACCGAGATGTGAAGCCGTCTAATATCCTGTTGGATGCCAAAGGGCAGATCAAACTCTGTGATTTTGGCATTAGTGGCCGACTGGTAGAATTCAAGTCCCAAACTCGCCGCCGGCTGTGCTGCATACATGGCGGTAAGCATATGGTCCTAAAGTCTTTCAGAGTCATAAAGTTTCAGGATTTTAAAACATGTAAAAAAAAAACAATGTTATGAGGTCAAATTAAAAAGAAATATTTAAATTTTAGCACTATTTGTAGTCACTAAACAAGTAATCTAATTTATCCTGCTGTCATTAAAGCAAAAGGTGGACATAATGTAGGATTTATTGTTTGGCAACCTTTACCATATAATGCACCTACAATATCCATATATATATATATATATATCTTATATATATATATATATATTATAGATAGATAGATAGATATTAGGCATATTTTTCTAGCCTGAGAGAATAGACCCTCCAGACCCCAGTAAGCCAGACTATGACATCAGAGCTGACGTCTGGAGTCTTGGCATTTCTCTGGTGAGTTCTTTCTACATTTTGTTGAGCCAATACTTGTTTACTTGGATTACTTTGCTGACCAACAGTTGGATTTGTGTAGGGGGTGTTATAATTAATTATGATCACTCTCATTTAATTTTTATCAAAAGTTTGGAATACAACAGACACTAAGACATTTCTTAGCTAGGAATTAAAACATAAGCTCTGCCATCACAGTTCGTTTTGAATTGTAATAATATTTTTAGACAATATTTCTGTTTATTTTGATTTTAGGGCTCACCATTAATCGAAATTAAATCGCAAAGGCGATAAATTCTATTAGGCAGAAGCTGCGATTGTCATGCGTATCTTTCAGTGAAGCACGGTTCTGTGATCAGCAGTAAATCTCCATCCGAAGGCCAGAGGGCGCTCTCGCGCTGAAACTCCAAATACGCCTTGCAGAAGAAACCCAGGAAATCCCTATAGCGTTAGCTGGATAAACAGAAGATTTAACTGCTTTTATTGATTCAACGTGACTAATAAACACACGACTACGACAATATATGGTTTATCTGAGTTCGTCTTATTATAATTTTTATTATAATAAAGTATATAATAATGCAATACTAATCGACATAGCCTTTATCACTGCTTAGAATACTATGAAATATGTTGCGTGCCTTATTCTTGTAAGAAGCCACATCATCTCACAGAAGGATTTATTTCAAACACTCGACTGACGTTATGAAGTGAGTTTGGAGTAAAAACATGTTATTAAATGTGGTATTTTCACGTGCTTTCAGATGGAGCTGCATTTACTACACAGAGCCGTAGTTCACTGACAAGCTACGCAAACAGCTTTCATAATCGCGCGATTAAATCGTCTGCGATTATTACAAAAGGAAGGATTTTGGCGTGGGGGGGGGGGGGAGCTTGAGTGAACTACGGCTCTGTGTAGTAAATGCTGCTCCATCTGAAAGCACGCACGTGATGGAGATTTACCTCTGATTACAGAACTGGCTTTACTGACAAGATACGCATGACAGTCACATTCGATTAATCGTGCAGCCCTATTTTGATGAAATAAATGCAGCCTTGGTGAGCATATGAGACTTCTTTGAAAAACATTAAGAAATCATACCGACTCTAAACTTTTGAACAGTAGTGTTAATGTAAGTAAAGAGATGTATTTCAAAATACAATCTACATGTACTACTATAAGTTGTTATTCCTCCTCACCCATAGGTGGAGCTAGCCACGGGACAGTTTCCTTACAAGAACTGCAAGACAGACTTTGAGGTTCTCACCAAAGTTCTGCAAGAGGACCCACCGGTCCTTCCTCTTAGCATGGGCTTTTCCCCTGACTTTCAGTCCTTCGTCAAAGATTGGTACACTCACATGAACTTACTTATACATGAAATTTTAGCACCAGTATCTGTCTATTGTGTTTATGTGTGAGTTTTGTTCCAATCTAAGTCTTCTCTGTCTCTACAGCCTCACAAAGGATCACAGAAAAAGGCCAAAATACCACAAGTTGCTTGTAAGTCTCAGTCTCCCACGTAACTCGAGCATTTGTTGTAGTGCTGTTTTAATATAGCCAGTTTGTATAACTTTTCTGATCATTTGTTCACACAAGTGGTCTTTTTTTCTGTAGGAACACAGTTTTATCCGTCGTTATGAAGTGTCAGAAGTAGACGTGGCGGGCTGGTTCCAGACGGTGATGGAGCGCACAGAGTCTCCTCGCAGCAGCCAGTGCTTCAGCCATCACCAGCTCCACTCTCTTTTCAGCAGGTAGCCAGGCGGAAATCGAGAGAAACGGAGGGATGTCGGGAGAGAAAGAATGATGCGATTTTGAGAGGTTGATTTAGAGAGACAGATGGACAGGTTTGAAATATAAATTATGTAGACGAAAAAGACAAGATGGAGTGAAAATAGACCGTTTGAGAGAGAGAGAAATGGCTGAAACAAAAGAGAGAATGTTAATTTGGGAGTTTGACTGATCGACAGACAATCCTGGGCAGGTTTGATGTAAATCTGAAATATTTTTCTCCTTCTCATCCACCTATCGAACAGGATGGACCATTGCAGTTTAACACAATCACTGTGGCACACACATACATTTACAGTAACACACTGCTTCACTAAATCACGATCACTGACTGCCATATAAAGGTTAGCCACAAGAGTAAGCATACAGTCCGTTCACTTCAAAATCCAAATCCACATGTCATGAAATCCTCCGTAGCCCCTTACTCAGGGACTGAACAGAGTAGTCGAACAACACTGTGCAATGGTGTGTGTGTGTTATCCGTTTATCAGTCCTAGCTCTTCACTTTCCTGTATGGTTTAAGTACACTTAGCCATTAGGCAAATCTAAGCAAATAGAAATTAGTGAGATAATAGCAGTGTGCTATATCAAAAACTGTTTTATAGAAGTGTTCTTTTGCTGGCAAGCATCAGCAGATATTTCAGTAACGTGTACTTAAACAGTTAGTGATTCTTAGTCGTAGAATTTCTAATCCTTGGTGTTTAGCTTGCTATAACTAGTTTGGTCTAGAATTTTTATGTACTGAAAATATATATATTGGCTAAGAGAGAAGGTTGTATATTAAGATCAAACTAGTGGTTGACCGATAAGATGAAGTGTCTGTCCCAATTTAATATGCAGAGACAACTATAAATTACCAATTTTTGTTTGCTTGAGAAGCCTGACTCCGAGACATTGGTTAAACCAATGGTGTAAATTTGGGGCGGGACTATCTGCTTTGTCTGACCAATGGCAACGGGGGAAATGTTCTGGAAAATCTGTTTGAAAATGTTATTATAACGTTTATAAGTAACGTTGGTGTTTGTGTAATTCTGTTATGCTAGTCATTCAGAAATTACACACTTCACTTTCATTGGCCGATGACGATATCTCGAAACACTTCTGTTCATCAGCCAATGGTGATAATCTCAAAATGGCCAAATATTGGACTATGTATCGGTCTATCACTAGATAAAACACAAAAAAATTAGCCCAGAATGTGTAAAGTCATACACAGTGCACACCTCAGGAAGACAAGTGTTAGAAATGGGTATTTTAACAAGATTTAGCTGTGTTTCAGTCTTAGTGTGCAATCAAGTCACTAAAAGCATAGATGAGAGATGTTGTCATAGTCATTTAGAGTGGTGTTGAGAGACATGCGGGGGAGTTGGAGTTTCTGCAGCGAGAGCAGTTCGTTTCCAGCATTTCCTCCACAAGAATGAAAAAATTGGCTTGTTTTGTGAGTGGAAGATTTCTGCTCTGAATCACCTGACTCCTCTTCCCCGACAACCGTTCATCATTTAATTCTCTTCACTGTTCTCTTTTTCCCATGAGCATTTGAGTTCCTGCAAACCAAAGCTTGTTTTTTTTGACACAGCACTGGTTTTTTTCTGCCAAGCTGTTGTCCTCAGAGGATTTCAGCACCTGCTCGTGGGTTGTGCTGAAGATGTTCAGCGACTTTCACAACCAAAGCTGTAGAGTTTGAGATTCACTGCTTTCAAAAGCCAAAATCACTGCTAGACTGTGTGAGAAAGAGTGCGAGAAGAAAAAGAAAATATGAAAAAGATGTAGATGGTAACGGTACGTTGAGACAGGAAGTATGGTGATATATAAGGGATTGAAGAAAGAGTAATGAACGTAGCAGAGGAAATAACAGGATGGGAAGGGAAAATTGGAGGAAGGCATATAGGAAGTATTAAAGAAAGTCTCCAGTGAAGTCTTATAGAAAGTATCAGCTCATTTTTAGAGGTTTGCTGAGGGCTTACAGTTAACAGGTGTTGGTTGTTTTCTAGATCACCGTGTTGTGAGCTAGCTGGACGTTGCATAAAAGCTTTCAATTGTTTTGAACCAATGTACCCATTTTTATTTTTAGGTGTTAATTAGTTTGTGTTGTTATGCATCTTACTGTTTTTCATTATCCTTGAAACTGTTATTATCTGCTATTATTATATTTATTTATTATCTTACTTGCTGCTACTGTTTACTTTAGATGCTGCTGTCAATGATTATATTCCCCAAAGGAAAATCCTTTTTTTTTTTCTCTGAACCAAATGCATAAAACACGGCAATATCTACACATTTACCAAATAGGAAAATAATTACCTGTAAAATGCATAATGTCATCCTTTAAGAAGCAAGGAGAATGCAAGGAAGTGAAGAAAATTGAGAATGTATAGACCTATATCTATATTTATATCTAGTTTTGTTGTTGAAACTACGCCACTATGCCAACCTCACACAAACATCACCGCTCACTGTAGGCAACTAATAAGAATGACTTCCAGTTATTTGTACAAAATAATAGACACCAGCTGGTAATATCTATATATATTTGAGCTAGATTTCCTTTGTTACACCATCAGCTGTGGGTCACGCAGGCAGATATTTTTGTAATTGTCCTCCTGTGTCCGTCCTGCGGTGGATAAATTCTCGAGTTTTATTTTAATCAAACGCATCAGTTGTAATACGTTCTCCTCTTTAAATATTTTCTCTGTTTTGGTTCGAGATTTTGCCCCAAATTCAGCAGATTCCTTGGGGATCTGATCTTGATAGTCATTTTGGAAGTCCATTAGTTTTCCAATGAATTGGATTGACAAATCAATCAAAAGATCAGAAAATATGTAACATGCTTCGTTTTTCCTAACACTATATTCAACAATGAGCTGCAACTATTTACCTCCCAATAGTTTCTTCACTCCTTTCAGATGCCAAATAGAATCTCTTAACAGGATACTTGCTGTCGACATAAGACTGATTTCCTGTTTGGTGTTGATGTTCATCACAGATACTGTGGTGCCTGCCTGTCTGTCTGTCCGTCATTCTCTCAGTAGACCTTATAGATAATTCAGCAGCATTACACACCAAAGGTGTCATCAATAAAAACCGATTCAAACCAGTGGCGTCATTAGGATGATTATTGTTATACTAGATGATGCTGGATTGTTATTCTGAGGACCTCGAATGAGGGATATACAGCTTCATGGATGTAATTTCCTGTGAGACAGTGGCGGGTCACCCTTCACTGTTGGGGTTTTATTTTGCTCACACACACACACACACGCCTCTATAGAAATATGATCTGAGATGCTAATTTATATGGTTTATGCTTGGTTTAAAGTGTACTTCCATTCACTGTTTTCTGGCACTATTCTAATTTTGTTTTTCATTTGTAATAGTTTTTTTTTTTTAAAGCGATTCTGAAATCAAAGCACCAGTTGTTTATGTGTGTGTGTGTGTTTTGATTTTCTGAAAAAGGCATTTCTGTGAATAGGACCGAGATATTGAACCCATTTCTGCTGACGGTAGTCGTACATGCCCCTAACACCAACTAAACCAGTGCGTGCTGCTGTTTCATTAGTTATTGTTTATCCGTTTATGCGTGTGTGTGTGTGCGCGCGTGTGTGTTGCAGCACCACTGTAATTTTTGGAGTATGTGCTCAGGCGTGTACTTTGCCGTCATGTTGTTTGTGTCTTTGTTGCTTTCTAGAATTGTTGTTATTGTTATTATTTTGTTAAATTATCATGTTGCCCCATCTGTAATTAAACCAAATACTCACTATGCAGTCACTCAAATCAAGTCCGTTTGTGTTTTCCCCCGGAACTTCCTGTATATACACACGCAACTACTGGAGTCTCCATGACGAGCAAGTGAATATCATGTCCTCAGCTAGAATTTACGATCAATAGAGAGAGTGTTTTCTTTTGTTTTTCTTCATTGAGCTGACATATTTAAGGATTGTACTGGGATTGGGTGGGAGGGATGTGTTTGGGGTCAGATTCGGGGGGTTGGTAGTTTGGAGAAATAGTTTGTCCAGTGCTGTAAGTATATCAATTGCATGTTATGATCTCTGAAGTAACTGCCATTGATTTTACATTTTGTTTTGGGTTGGAGGGGGAAGGGGATACATAAATATGTTATCTTTATTTATGAGAGATAGAAAAATACTGTACTTTTTTCCAAAACGTGTTTTTAGAAAAAGACACACTTTTGCCTTTTTATGTCTGACTTTTTGATCTTAATATGCATTATAGAATTTTTACTTTTATCATTGTTGGCTGATTTCAAGCTGTTAATGTTATTGTGTTGTTTGTATTGATTCTTGACCTTTTGTTCGTTCTTCTTCCATGTTGTATTTGTGTTCCATTGATCTATGAATGAGTGCTGAAAGAGTTTTTAGCAAGACATTGTGTCTTCAGCTGTTAGAAAACCAAAAGTCTATTATTTTGTATGCGTTTTGGTCCTTTGTAACCATTTATTACCATTTATTTTCAATTTTGAATACAATTACCATGTTGTTTGCTCTTATTACGGTTATTATTACCATTATCTTCAGGGTTAAGATCACACCAAATTAAGAGAAAAGTGGGACAGATTGCGAGTTGTGTCTCAAAATGTTTCTGGGGAATGTTGCGTCAAAGGTGTGTCTTTTTCTGTTGAAGCTAAGCAATCATTTATTGCTCATTAATTTCCGGGTTTTTTTGGTAACGTGTTCCCCCAGAGCTGTTATTAGAGCTCTGTTTTGCTGTATGGTTACAATGTGTTTTTTAATGTGGAAACCTCACATTTTTTAGCTTCTGTTGCACTGGAGGTTTTTATTATTATTATTTGACATGATGGAGTTTGGAGCCATGTAGATCACCAAATTCTTTTTGACTTTGATAGATGGATTTTAGAAATGTTTAAACCTGCTAATTCTGTTTGACATGCTGTTCAAGTCAAAAAGAACCATTTGTTGGCATATTTCAACAGCTTGAAAAATATATTGCAAAAATTAGAAATGCTTTGTGCCAACAAATTTAGACAACCTTATATGTTCTCTGGTATATGGATATATGAAAGTTATAGAATATAGCTATATATATATATATATAGATGCAACATTTTGCTAACTTTTTGGAATTAGTTTGATTTAAACTAAAAATATTTGATGTGGTATGTTAAAAATAAGACTCAACTACAACAGCCAAGCACGAATAATGTAGCTTGCCTTATGTGATTTTTTTTTTACTTATTTATTTTGCTTTATTTTTACATTTATTTATTACATAAAAAAGTATGGGGGGGTACTATCTTAATATATGGAGCAGAAGTATCCCAACCTGTTGTATTGTTTTGAGAGACAGCCATCACAGTTTTCTTATCGTTTTGATGCCCCCTTCCCCACTTTTTTTGTTGTTTCCTCTTTTCAAATGAAAGAAATGCCATTATATTGTGAATACCTCAGGATTTTTTTTTCTTTTGGGAAAAATTAAAAACGTTCAAAAACCTAAAACAAATAAAATACAAAAAAAAAGAAAAGTGTTTGTGTGGTTTATTTTTATGTAGCCTACTACAAATCAGACCTTTACTGAGGTTTTCTGCCACAATGGGTTGTTGGCGATTATTTTTAAGTTTTCTTTTGGCTATACAGCTTGAAAAATGCTAGCTGGTTAGGGAAAGATATATTTCATAGTCAATGTTAATATATAAACATAAATTATATAAAATACTATTATATTCCTCTGAGGTCCAGGCATGTCAGAATGGAATAATGTGGAAATTTAGTTTAGTGAACACTATAGTGTAATATAAAGAAGACTATACTTAAACAATAAATAATACATTTCATCAATTAACAATACTTTTACTCATTGTTTTACCGTGTCGTGACTCTGATGCTTCAGCTTCAGTTAAAAATGAATCGTATTTCAGGAAACCGATCTGAAACATACTGGTCCTACTTTTACTACTCTTGTATCCTTCCGCATGAGCTCTTCTCACCCAATCAAGTTTAAAGGGGTCAACAACCTGGCGCTCAACACGCTAAAAACTGTGGAGATGATCGTGGACTTCAGGAGAAACCCCTCTGCACTCTCCCCACTCACCATCATGGACAGCACTGTGACTGCAGTGGAGTCATTCAGGTTCCTGGGCACCACAATCTCTCAGGACCTGAAGTGGGACACTCACATAGACTCCATTGTTAAAAAGGCCCAGCAGAGGTTGTACTTCCTTCGCCAGCTGAGGAAGTTCAACCTGCCACAGGAGCTGCTGAAACAGTTCTACTCCGCCATTATTGAATCTGTCCTCTGCACTTCAATAACTGTCTGGTTCAGCTCAGCTACCAAATCTGACCTCATAAGACTACAGAGGGTAGTCCGGACTGTTTTGAGCGAATCATTGGTACAACCCTCCCGTCTCTCCAAGAACTGTACTCGTCCAGAATGAGCAAAAGGGCTGGCAAAATCACTACGGACCCCTCACATCCAGCACACTCCCTCTTTAAACTGTTGCCATCTGGTCGACGCTACAGAGCTCTGAGCACCAGAACAACCAGACACAGGAACAGTTTCTTGTTGCAATTTCAAGTTTTCCTTTCTCTTTGGAGTGTTACAAGCTATTGGTGCATAAAGAAGATCTGTAGTTGCAAAGACTAAAGTCTCAAAACAAAGAGATATTCTTGATCAAGTTAAGACTCTGCCACGCCCCCCTAAAAGGGCTCGTTCTAACACGCCCCCACATATCTACTTCACTATGTGGCAATATTAGCATAATGCGGCCCAATGGCGTTGAGAGAGGCGGGGCATAGAGGACTAACAATAAAGGGGGGGGAGGGGGGGGGGGGGGATTGTGACATCTGAATAGTTTCCACACAGAGTAATTGAACATCTTTCATAATGATAGACGACTCTAAATATGATACAACGTTGTTTCAGGAGTTTAGGACACGTGCTTATTTGATAACTGTTTTATTTCTTATTTGGGTGATGTATATTTATTTTTAAGTTTAACTGTTTTTCAAGCTGTTGTTAGATGCCAGTGTTAGCTACACTCTTAAAAATAAAGGTGCTTCAAAAGGTTCTTCAAGCGATGCCATAGACGAACCATTTTTGGTTCCACAAAGAACAATTCAGTCAAAGGCTCTTTAAAGAACCATCTCTTTCTTGCGTTTTTGTAATATGAAGAACCTTCTTTTGCCCAAAAGAACCTTTTGTGAAACAGAAAGGTTCTTCGGATGTTAAAGGTTATTTATGGAACCATTTAGACAAAAAGGTTATTCTATGGAATCGTGAAGCACCTTATTTTTAAGAGTGTAGAAAGACTTGATTTCAAAACAGTATCATAGCTATTAAACTATCTTGTTATGGTTTTAAATGTGTATTTAATCTCAGAACAATCGAAGAACGTATGATTTGCAGTGGTTGGATTTAAATCAAAGTTTATTATTAATTAAAATTATGAATTTTGATTTTGAAAGTCTGAACCGTATTAGTTGTTGAGTCCTACTGTGTTGTTAACCCTGGCTGGTTTACATGTTTCAAAAGATTAACAGTTGAAAACATTACATATTTAGAAAAAGTAATAAAAAATGTAATCAAATGTAATGAGTCACATTACTTTTTTAAAAGTAATTTAAATAGTTACGCTACTTATTAGATTTTAAATAGGGTAACTTGTAATCTATAGTCTATTACATTTCCGTAGCAACCTTCCCAACACGGCGTAAAATAATTTCATTAGGGTCTCAGCTACAGCTAAATGTTTAAACAAATTTAAGGATGATTTTGTCAGTTTGTGGTGGGGTCTGTGAAAGCTACATGGGGTGCGTGAGAGAGTTTGAAAGAAAAATGTTTTAGCTTATAGATGTGATTTTACTACAAACTATAAGCATTCTAACTTAGAAACACAACACTACGTTTAAATTTTTTTTTTTAAATTGCCAACAAAACGGTTGTTCGACATTTAAAAAGTCAAAAAAAAAGTTGTCATTTTGACGAGAAAGCCAGATACGGTATATAAAATTAAGTCGTTTTTTAAAAATTGATTAATATGATAGAATCATGCTGAATTTACAAGGTTATGTGTTTACAATAATGTTTCATGTATACTCACTGGTTATTGTATACATATTCAAGAGAAATGCATAACCTCAGTTGTTTTAACTAATCTAAAGTTTTTAGTCTGTCATTATAATATCTTAAAGAGAAAAGTCTTTCACACATTCTATTTTCACCTGTCTCAGGACTCTGTTATGCAAGAACCAAATGAGTATGGCCGTGAATCATATATGAAAGCTAAAAAAGATAACTTTTTTTCAAACAATTTTTAACAGTAATATTGAACTTTACACATCTGTATCAGTAAGATATTTATGTCATCACAAACCGTCAGACACATCAGGTGGGGTTGAAAAGTTTGACTTATCGATTATTTGAATTATTTCTTCTATCAATTATTTGATCAAATCTTAGTAAAATAACCTATATAGACATTTGTTTTTATTTTAATAAAATAAAACATTATACTGTGAAAAATAAATGTGCTGCATTTAAACACCATGGTTAATAATACATTTTTAAAGTAAGAAAGAAAGTCTAATCTGTTCTTAAGATTCTGTGAGACATTCGTAGCACCTTGTTTAAGAATTACTTTTATTGCAAACAACCTTATGACAACTAATTTTCAGTCTAATTTTGGTGTAATTCATAAAGAAAAATCTCTGCCTTGCATTCATCAGAGGATCATTTGACTGCTTCTAATCCTCATCATGGTTTTAGGTTTGAAAGATCTAAAATCTACAAAATTTAACTTATTTGTTAAAACAAAAGTTATATCGTTTAATCATACAGCATTTCATCATCTTGTAGAGATACCCTGTGATTCTATTTTATTTGTAAAACGTTTGTATGAGACATCATAAAAGTCTAAATGTTTAGCTGCAGGGGCTGTTTTAGTGTGCGTGTGTGTGTTTGCGTGTATGTTTGTTTTTATGTGTGTTTGTGCACATGTTTGCGTGTATGTTTGCGTTTGAATGTATATTTGTCTTTTTGCTATATGTTTGTGTTTGCGTGTATGCATGTTTGTGGTTGCATGTATGTCTGTGCTTCTTTGTATGTTTGTGTTTGCGTGTATGTTGGTGTTTGTATGCTTGTGCTTTTGCTGCATGTATTTGTGCCCTTGGTTGTTTTGCATGTATGTTTGTGTATGAGTGGGGTGTTTGTGCATATGTTTGTGTTTAAAAATCTGAGTGAATAAAGATAAAAAATTTAACTAAAATTAAGTAAAATGGAACACTACTTCCCTACATCGTAGACCGTTTGTTAAAACAAACACCTTTGCACTAATCTATTTAAGTTTGTTGTTATCGACGACTTCTTTATCTATCTAATCTCATTCTGAACATCAGTTTGAAGCCACATTCACCAGATCCACATTATTAACATTCCTGTTTTTCTTAGAAAAAATATTTTCTTCTTTACCTAACTATCCACCAGATGTGAATCAAAGTTCACCCTCGCAGGTGCATGCCATAAAATAGATGCAATGGAGATCCTTTGATCACCGACCTTTTTTAACAAAGTTCAAAATGCCAGACGCTCGCAATCTCACCAGATTACGGTTATAAAACAAACCCGAAAACATCCTTAGAAAGTTCACACTCGCAGGTGCATGCCATAAAATAGATCCAACGGAGATCCTTTGATCGCTGAACATGATCTGTTTTGATCAGTGAACTTTTTACCTGACACAACACCAAAGTTTACAATGCCAGAGTTTTACAACCTTTTGAAATACAGTACACTAATATGGTCGCATCAGTAATCACACAACCCAGACACCCATCACCATTCTAGTTTCATTGCGCTGCGCGAGACGAAATATTTGCATTTCGTGTGATGTTGTAAAAACTTTAGACCTTTAACTAAGTACATATGTGAGTTTTAACTAGCAGTCTGCAAATCTTGCGACAAGAAAATCAAAGCGCAATACTGTCTTGATTTTATCACGCAGTATGAAACAAAAAACATTTGCTTTCATTCCAGTTATCCTAAATATTTGTAGGCTACACGCATGTGTTTTAACAGATAGGTTAGCCTATAGCACAGCATCACAAATTCTGCGCACCATCTTCAAACCTTCTCTCGTTTCATTGTGGTACGTGAGCCACGATATTTAGCATTTCGTGTAATGTTGTAAAAGTTTAGACGTTTAATTACGTATGTCTGTTTCAACTGATAGCTAACACGCCACAAGTCTTACGGCAAGAAATCAAAGAGGCTCCCCAAAACATTAGCTTTCATTCCAGTTAGATATTTGCGTACGCATACGCGTGTGTGTGTGTTTTAACTGATAAAGCATGCTAGAAGTTAAGATAAAATAAAATAAAACAAAACAAACAACATTTTTTCCTGTGACTTAGAGATGATTGTTTAGAAGAAAACTTGTGTAACCTAATTTTAGAAGTGAAAAAAAGAAAGAAAAATAAAAGTCTGGGTTATATAGCAAGCCATAAGTCTTAAGCTTGACAAAAACCAAAGAGTAAATAAAGTAATTACTAAATTAAGTGTGAATAACTAAACTAAAATAAAACAAAACAAACAACATTTTTCCTGTGGCTTAGGCGGCATTTGTTTAGCATTGTATAGGCTATCCTAATTTTGAAAGTAAAAAAATCTGGTCTAATGTTAAAAACAGGTAGAATGTTTTCATCAATTAAGAAATGATGGCGATTTATTAAAACCATTACTTTGTTTAATTCTTTTAACATACATTTAAATCTATGTGTCACGGTGTTGCTGTGCCAGGGAACAGGCAGGACGACGAGGATGAAGGATACAATAAACCTTTGAATATTTCACAAGAGGTAGGAGCACCACGCACAGGTAACATTCACAATAACCTACAAACTAGAACACAAGAGACAGGAACTTATAGGGCTGATAATGAGGGGCAGACAGGTGAACACAATGAGGTGATTAACTCATAATGGGAACAGGAACAACCAAATAAGGACACAGAGGGAGAAACCATAATAGACAGTCCACAGGGGTGTGACACTATGTTTGTGTTAGGGGGTGTGTTAGGGGCGTTTAGTGGGTGTGGTTTGAGTGGGACCGGACGTAAACATTCTGAGTTTTGACAGCAACGTGTGAGGATGTATCAGCGTAAGATGGTCAGGTTTTTTTCTTTGTTTAACTTTGCAGTAACAAGATTTGCTTTTAAATTGTAGTACGGTAGAGTAAAAACATAGATTTTAACAGTATTCATGCTGGTGTTTTAACAAACGTGTATCAGATACTTTGATTGTTTTTGATGGTAAGATAAGTCAGCATTTTTTCTTTTCTTTTCTAACTGGTAACAAACTCTCAAACTTTGACATTGTAATGTTACAAGATTTTGACTGCCACGTAGTGTTTAACGAACTATCTGATACTTTTTTTTTATTTTTTTTGTTTAGATAGATGGTCAGTAGCCTAGTTTTCTTTTTATTTTCTAACTTGTAACAAACTCTAACTAGTTTTTAAATTAACAACACTTAAATATTCGTCTTGACCCGTTTTTACTCTTTTCTGGAAAAACAGTCATTACATTGTTTTTATACCGCGTATGTTTGATGTTTTTCTTGAAATGTATGTGTGAAAACTTTAATAAAATCATAATCATACCACGTTTCACAATTTAAAGTTTAAAGCACATAGTTTTGAACAGTTTCAACTGACCCACACAAAAACACATTCCCAAACAATCATAAAATCCTTCGGGTCATTGGGGTGGATAAACAGATGGTCACTTAGACGGGGGCGGTGGTGTACAGGAACAGGTGTCCACTTATGGGTGGGAGGTGTGGAATTTTATGACCTCATCCATAAAACTTTTTGACACATAGTAGCCTATACTCTCTCTTAGGTTTTATTTAAGTCTTTCCCATGGATAAAGTTGCTTTACGTTAAAAAAAAAAAAACAATCACTTGGGACCATTATGCCTTATTTCAAAAAGGGATTTAGTCAGCAATGCATTAAATAGGATTTTATTATTCATTATTCAGCATTTATTTCTGAGGCTTCAAACTGTCACACACCTGACCCGTCTGTACCTTAGCCACCTCTCATATTAGACAGTAAAGACATTCAAAATAATGTTTTCTTCATTTTCATCAGTGCAAAAATGCTAATCAAGCAAAATAAGAAACCGCTTACTGTTATTCTCTACAATCTAAAGTGTTTTAAAAAGCCATTTAAAAAAAAGCCAGTTGTAAAACAAATAAATTAAATAGTAGTTGGCAAAGTTCTTATTAACATATAAAACAAACTGTCTCAGCATAAAAGACAAACAAAGCAAAAACATCAAGGGTTGAGGAATTTGTACATCTCAGTGAGGCTTCAGAGATAATATACATTGATTATGGACAATTTTTAGGTTGGTGAATATGGGAAGGATGACATACTGGACACTGTGTCCCTGGCACTCATTCAGCAATATAACAATTTAAACTCCCCACATCTTCATGGGATTATATTACAGGTTTTTTTTTTTTTTTTTTGCTTTGTGAATGTGCAATAAAATAAGGCATCCACCAGTCTAACTGAAGCACAAGTAGTTCTGCATTTCTGAAAAGCTGAAACACACACACACACACAGGCAAAATACAAACATACATACAATTCCACATGATATATTTTGGCATCATCGAAATCCCTAAAATGAAATGCTCCCCACCTTCTGCATTCGCTTCCTCACTCTGTCACTCATTTTTCACTCTCTGCTGCGCTCACTTCCTCGCTCTCTCCCCCGACCACTTCCTCCCTCACTATCGCTCTTCACTTCCTCACACTCTTTACTGTTCTTGCTCTCTACTGTATCCACTTCCTGACTCTTTATAGCACTCACTTCCCCACTCACTCTCTACCGCGACCACTTTCTCACTCACACAATCACTCCCTCACTCTTAAGTGAAGTGAAGTGAAGTGACATGTGGCCAAGTATGGTGACCCATACTTGGAATTAGTTTAACCCATCTAAAATGCACACACACCCGGAGCAGTGGGCAGCCATTTATGCTGCAGCGCCCGGGGAGCAGTTGGGGGTTCGGTGCCTTGCTCAAGGGAACCTCAGTCGTGGTATTGAAGGTGCGAGAGGGCACTGTACATTCAACCACCACCTACACATCCGGCCGCGTACGAGGACCGAACCCACAACTTTGGTAGAGTCCGACTCTCTAACCATTAGGCCACGACTTCCCCTTAACCACATTCACTTCCTCGCTCTCTACCACTCTTGACTTCCTTGCTCTCTACCACTCTTAACTTCCTCGCTCTCTACCGCGACCACGTTCTCGCTCACTCCTGCAATAAGTTCTGCCTTACCACTAGTTCTGTGTTCGATACATCGTAAGACGATGTATCGTCACAGAGAATTTGACGCTAAGAGTTGATACAGCTGGCCCTGTATCGATATTTGGCACGTGTGCAGCAGTGGACCGCGCTTAACTTGAATACAAGAACAACATTTAAAATTTAGCAGAAAAGTGCAAGGTTTCTAAAAAAAAAAAATTAATAGAGCATAATATATAGACTACAACAAGGTTTAATCTAGCCGCAGAGGAACACAACCGGGGTTGCCTGATATAAAGAGATGTAATCCACGAAACAGAGCTTCCCACTTGCGCAATACGGAAATATCTGATAAGTGTGCTACTTATCTTTGTCAACCTGACAACCCTGTGTACGCACGCTCTCTCCACTGTGGATAAACGTGCTTGCTTTCTGAAGACACCGGTAAGCTTGCAGATTAGCGACCTCCACTTCAATATTCTATTCTCAGAAAAATGTGATTCATCAAGTGTTCATGTACACGATGAGAGAGAGAGAGAGAGGCTGTGTATGTAGGAATTACCACCGTTTTGCCACGTTTCGCTATTCAAACAGGTGAGAAAGCTGTGGCTTTAATTGCTTTAGAAACTATGATGTTACCAGCTCCTTGTTGAGAGATAATGTAGCTCTTGAGCGATTTAAGATATTTAGTTGATAAAATTGCGGGGCAGCATTAAAAAGTTTGTGTTACTGAATGTCTGTGCGCGCGCGCAACATGATCTGTGTGTGCGTGAGATACAGTGAAGCCAGGGCATTAGTTTAGAACTCTTCTAATTTTTATTTTTATTTTTTTAAATGTAGAAATTGTGTTAATTTGTGTAATGATAACCTACCAGCAATGTAAAGATGCTTTTTTTATATATATATTAGTATGAGTACATTACAATATAAATTTATTTCTGTTTTACTAAATTCTGCTTTGGTGAAATTCAGTGCAGTTCTGTATCGTGATATGTATCGTGATACGTATCGTGATACGTATCGTGACTTTGCTGGTGATACACAGCCCTAATTACTACAATCACATCCTTGCTCTCTTCCACAAACACTTTCTCACTCATTCCTGCAATAATTTTCTCACTCACTACTGTGATCACTTTCTCACTGGCTACCACAATCGCTTCCTCACTCTCTACCCCGCTCACTTCCTGGTTCTTTTCCGCACACACTTCCTCCCTCTCTTCCATGCTCACTCGGTTCCTCACTGCATATCGTTCTTACTTCCTCACTCTTGTTCAATTCTTTACACCCTACTTCATTATTTACTTACCTCACTCTACCTCACTCCTACATTTATGTTTCTCTTTCTTACTACTCTTTAAAAAAATCGTTCTTGATTTCATTCTCTTCTAATGTATCCATCTGTCCACATTTTCATCTCAGCAGTCAATCCATCTGTATTCTACACAATTTGGCCATCCCGTAGAAATCTTCCCTGTTATAATTTATACCACATTTGACCACCTACATAGCTTTCCACTCTGTTATCCCTCTTTAAAATAATATTAGATATCAGGAACATATTGTTACTGAAAATCTGAAGTGATTTTTCCTAATAATGTGCAAGCATTGCAACCTTACATCAAATACCATCAAATCGAAATCTAACCATTGTAATGGAAATGATAGGTCTCTATGAAGCAGCATCACTTCCTCTTGAAGTCTTTCTGAACCTACAGTCTTTTCTCAGCTTCAGACCTTCAACAATGCATCCTGGGAAGCCATTTTCAGTCTAGAAGGCATTTTATGGAAGAAGTTGCCAATGCATGTTTATGGTTGTGGCCGTACACACACACACACACAAAAATGTAATTCAATTAAATAAAAATCACAAACCAGACACTATCTCTTGTATGAACTGGTATTGTCTGGAAACAGACAGGAAAACCAGAACTTAATGATAGTGGTATACTGGCCACTACTGTAGACATAATTTCCCATGAAACTCCTAAACATCTCAAAAGATGTAGAGCCCCTAATTTCAGAGGCAAAATATCTCAAGGAGTGGTTCCTCTGCCTTGCTGGGCCCCCACAGTCCCTGGACCCTGTTGTAGAGTCTTGAGCGACAAAAAATACCAAAGGCGTAAAAGAGAGTCACAGTTTTGGTGACAAATTGTGGGTAATGTGTTAATGGGGTCTAAATCACAGTATCTTTGGTGACTTTCCAACAATCTTATTAATTCAGAAGTCTTTTCTTCTGTATTTGTCTTTATATTCTTCAGCCCCTGGTGGGACTCTGCTTCTCTTTCCAGTGCCCTTTGACCCTGCATTACTCCCTTTTCAGCAATCTGACACTCCAGAGAAGTCCATGTTGGGGTCCCTGGTGATGCTCTTCCTCTGACGGACTGTCTTCTCTTCATCCTACACAAATTATTTTGTTTTTGATTTCTGACTTTAATTTCACTTAACTTTTAGGGCCTTATGCACAAGGTTGTGTGTGTACACTTACTGATGTGAAGATCCCATTTGGTCCCCATTCTCCAGGGGACTGGTCCTCAGGGTCTTCAGCCTCCTCCTCCTCCTCTTCCTCACCCTCCTCCTCTCTCACTGTGTCCATCCCATCCTCCTCATACTCTGTCGCATAGTCAGACTCTTCTGCTAGATACATAAACATCAGTTACAGGTACAATGAACAGTAAGTATATGACATAATACCAACTCTGTAGGCCAACATTGTAATATTAAATAGCTTGTCAATTCTGTCCTAAATTCAAATAAAGGTAATAGGGTAAATTGTACAAGTAAAAAATTATTATTATTATTTTTTTTTTGGAGTAACTGACCATCAGCTCCCAAGTAGCTCAGCACCGGCTCAATCCTGGACACAATTTCAGCTAGATCAGTGAAGTCTGCACTAGGACACGTGCATGACTGAAACAAATAGCAACAAAGCACATTTACTACAGAATAATACACTGAACAGTTGATATCAGCTGATATATGTGTGTGTGTGTGTGTGTGTGTGTGTGTGTGCGTGCCCGCGCACTTAATAATAAAATAAAAAAAATAAAGACACAGAATTCATTAATCTAAAACAAGATTGGGGTAAGATTTTTTTTAAAGAAAAAATACTTCTATTTAACAAGGACACATTAAATTGATCAAAAGTGACAGTAAAGACACTGTGACTAAAAAAAACTATTTCAAATAAATACTGTTCTTGTGAACTTTCTATTTAGCAAAGAATCCTGAAAAAATGTGTTGGTATTCATTGTCAAAAGAGTGATAGAACTGTGGCTTGCTTTAATGGGATATTAAGAAAACTCACATCAGTCTTCTTGCTGTCTTTGTAATCCGCAGAGCGATGGTCTTTCAGCATATTTTCAATAATGTCCCCACGAGCCCACTCAGTAAACACTAATTTACCATGTTGATAACCCACATCCTGAGAGAAAACAGAAAACTTTAAATATACCAGTTTCGAGAGGTCATTTACCATTTGGAATATTTGCTTTATGTACGCTTTAACAGGGTATCTGCAGGATTTTAAAGCTCAAATTTAAGATTTTTTAAGTTAAGTTACTTTTTAACTTAAGACAAATAAAATTAATACCATATGAGAGAGGTAGGGCAATGTCTATGGTAACATGTTGAACTGTAAAATTACTGTAAAAAGATTTACAGTTCAGATTTTCTCAAAAACAGAAAGTACACTTCACATTTCAGCCTTTAAACAATTTTTAAGAAAATGATCAATTATACGTCAAAAGTATCAATTATACATTAATTTAAACAATTATCATCAATCAATTATTATATTAATTATAATATAAATATATTTAAGAATGATTTTAAATTTTCTAATGCATTATCTTCTTTTAGGTCCACCAGGTCACATTTACAACTCTGTGTTTGCTGTGTAAAACGAGTTGATTTTCACATTGGTCTAAACAAAAACAACAGATGGGCTCATTGAAATTCATTCTCTGCCAGCAGGTGGCACTTTCGGAACAGCATAAATATACCGGTTTCCCTGGTAACCGCAGTACACACAGCTGTGCAGAACCTGACTTTGAAATGTGCAGTGCTCATGTTTATTTAATGAAATCACAGTCTTTTGAAGTTTCATTGTCACATTCAGCCATATCGGAATTCTCGTCTTTCTGTCCCCAAATTTAAGACCTCCTGAAATCATAATTAAGACTTTCTTGTACTATTTAAGACTTTTTATGGCCTTAAATTTAAGATTTTTTAAGGACCCGCAGAAATCCTGTATAATAAATACTATACTATACTGCTATCAAGACTACATAGATAGTGTCCCCCTGTGTTTACTGTAGATGTGGGCTTTTGTTCTCACATAGATTTCATCAAATTTCCCAAAGTCCATGGTCTTAAAGCGGTCGATGGGTGGCCGAATATACTCGCAGTATGCACTCTTCTTGACAAGTTCCAGCTGCCGTACACAAGATACATAGGCCAAACGGGACTGGATTTCAGCCATGTCAGGCACCTAAGAGATACAGGACATTTTTAAATCATTTATGCAGACCTAGCACAATCAATTTTTACAGGAATCGAACATTAATGAAATCTTTTAATAGTAGTAATTTGTCATAGCGGTCCAGAAGCTTTCTGTTGAAACTGCTGCATTGGCTCCACAAGTATTATTCTAATATCCCACAACACTGACTCACCTTCACTTTCTCCGCCCACGGGTTGATTCGTTTCCATAGCAGCCACCAGCCAGAAAGACTGTCACCGTAGTTACAGAGATCAGTCTCATCCTGGCTGCCCACATTGATGGCGATGACTGTTTTTGTGCCCATATTACGAGCTATGTCCGCTGCAGGGCGTTAGAGTGCCAGTTGAATGCAAACAAATGCACACGGACACAAAGACAGAAATCCACAAGGTAGCAGGAAGAATCAAAGTACTGTTAATATTTCAGACAAAATACGTAATTAATAATTGATCACCAATCAACACTGTTTAACCAAACCCCTCACTGGAAAGCTGCCATTTTCATCAGCAATATATTTGAATAAACGTCAATGTTTGAAAGTAAGAATAAAAATTGAATTTTTTTTTTTTTTTTTTAGAATTAAGTAGATTCTAAAAACATTTGCTGAGAATTGTGGTAAAACAGCCTTGCATGTGATCAGTTACAAAAACAAAGGATGGAAAAAGACAATTATATTCAATGATGACAAGACAAGACGCAATTAAACCTGACAACGTGCGCTTAAAAAGTAAGTGCTACATTACACACACAAAATAAATAAATTAAATAAGAACTATTCCCTGGAATTTTAACATCCAATCTGCTTTAAAGGCAGTAACACAGATGTTTTAATGCAAGGAATAACTTTGTATTTAGCAGTGCAAACTGCTTGATGAACTAATGAATTAAATTATATTAAATCAAATTATAACAGGGAATGTGATGTCACATGCAAAATCTTGTCTTTTTCCTCGGAATTAAAATGTCCCCAGTTGAAATGCAACATCTGAACTATCTTTCTTCCCAATATGTTGCACTGCAAACTGTGGGACATTATGCTATTGCTGTCTGGTGATTTGTATCTTTATTTATTTATTTATATATATATTGGAAACGGGTAAATTTTAAATTTCACTACATTAAATCACACTTTCCTATATTGTAAAGATATACAAAATATTTATAATCACAATTTAAGATCAATTGTACACCAGACAACAACAGCAGCTTGCAATGACTGTCATTTACAGTCTGATCAAATTTAATGTTTTTAATAGGCTGGTGAGGACAAGAGGTCAAACAACTGAGTATCTTTGTCCACACCACCCAATCCCTGCAGAACTTTATCCATTTTCAGACACCTGAAATGAGTGAACACTTGAAATTTATGTAAAATGTACTGGAAATCTCCAAGATGCCAAATTGACTAACATTAAAATACACAAATTCTGAGTTCAAATGGATAAAGCATAACCACTCATTCCACCCTCAAAATGACAAAGAAAATCACAGTATACTTACTCAGAGCCATGTAGCTCTTTAAAACCAAAATTACGTGATTGACCAAACCAGATTGTGTTTCTGGCCCCAGTGGCCCCATCTCTGTGGAGTTAGGGTTGCTCTGGACCGTACTTGCCTGGCAGGTTGTTGATGTATCCTCCATCCATGAGCAGGTTTCCATCTTTAGGGTCGCAGAGGGGTGGCAGGTACCCGGAAAGGGTCATGCTCGCCCTGACATAGCGCCACAGGGAGCCTACCACACCGGGAGGGGACAATAACCTCTTAATAACGTCTAAAGTATGTATACGTAACTCCTCAGCAGTGTTTGGAGGTGACCCTGAAGTCACAGTTTTGGTTAGTAGCGCACAGACCAGAAGGGAGATACAGTGATGGTCACCCCAAGGACGGTGTGCGGTGGTTTAGTTTGGCCTACCTCATTTAGTGAACCCAACCTTGACAGAGGTAGAGTAAACACCCATGAGGTAAGGTTGACATCTCTTTCAACCCTGTCTCACAGGCTTTTTTCAATCAAAAATGTAAAAAAATACAGTGGATCCTTTTTATGCAAAAGATACAAATTATGTTAATATTCTTACAGTTCATTCACTTAAATGCATCATTATTAATCAATAATGATGTATTTTTCAGACAGAGAGGAGACAGGGTTGAAAAACAGTCAGTGAAACATATTGGGCACTGCCAGCCTGTCCCGGCCTGTAGTACTCCACTCGACAATCAGGTGTCAAGAGAGGCGTGACAGTGACATGGGTTGGAAGGAGAGAGAAAAATCCAGAGAGGCAGGTGCATTCAGCATGTGGCACTCTTAAAGGGACAGTTCACCCCAAAATTTACATTTTGTCATTATTGAGTGCTGCTTGTATGGTGCATTTTTGTAGGCTGAAAAAAGATAGCATTTTAGCACTTCCAGTTCCATTGTCCTGAAGTCAAGGGTTTTCTTTTTTTTTTTTACTTTGTTAAAAAAGTTTTTGGTTAAATGCCTGAAATAAGGTCTGTGGTAAACACAAGCTCAAGATATTTTTAAGTTTTACGTTACCACATAAAATGCATTAGAAATACCATCTTGTGGTTTTTGAAAGACTTTCACTAAATAGGACTACAAAGGTTATCTGGGACATTAAACTAAACAGGAAAACTTGTCTATTCGCTAATCTGCTTTCATTTTATAATCGCGGTCTTGCAAACTATTCTAATTCAAACATTCAGGGAAAATTGTATCACTTAATTAATTTATTATTTTTTGACTGAACAAGGGTGATGCTACCTTGCAGTTTGGCCTACAAAAATATGTTATCACTGCAGCACTCTGTTTACTCACGCTGATGTTTAATAAAGTAGATAATAACAGATTTTTAATTTTGAGGTGAGTTACTGCTTTAAAGCAAAAACGGTGCCCACTTAAACATAAAAAGATCTGTCTGTGAGCCTGTTTAAAAGTTTTCGACATACTTAATGAGTTATCCTATGTGGCTAACTGTGCTGTAGGATCCAGAACAACAACTGCCAGTGAAACTTATCCTTATAAATATTGTATACATGTAGAATAATGGCCTGCAGTACATAAACATGCAACAGCATGCACACAGAGTGTATGGTGTGCTTGTGACAGCCAAGCTCAAGGCAGAGGGGAAGAGTGCACGTGATGGGAACATGATAGAAGAGCACAGAGAAAATACATCAGCTTGAACAGCAAAACAAAAACGTAAATATCGCCAAGCATCAGCAGCCATCATTTACTTTATCATCAGTGTTGGTCATAGCTTAATGCAAATCAACATATGCAGTGGTTTAGCTAGAGCAGTGGTTCTCAATTCCAGTCCTTGCGACCCCCCATCTCTGCACATTTTGTATGCATCTCTTATCACTTCAGAGGTTTATTCTATTCAACCGTATGAGTGCCCTGGGAAGTGGACTTAACAGGATATTCTGCCATGATTCCAGTTCTAAGGGAGCATACCATTCAGAGGGAACTGAAGTGTGCAAAACATTAATTTAAATAGTATTTATTTACAGAGATATTATGTCACACTTCTCTAGTAAGTTTCATCTGTGTGTAGACGCTGCAGGCTGTTGCGAATGTTCTGAAGTGAAGTAAACTTCAACAGATTTCCCGTGCTCAGGGAGTAGGGGGCAGTAAACACTGTGTAGGGACCCTGTCAGTCAGAACACAGTTCATGCATGGAGCTCTCTTCTAATAAGCTGGTTATCTGAATCAGGTGTGTTAAATAGGAGAGACATGCAAAATATACAGTGTGGGGGGTCATGAGGACTGGAATTGAGAACCACTGAGCTAGAGCAACTGACACTAGACTGCTAAACAATATTCACCAACCATACTGACACAAGAGGCCCAATTAAAATACATCTCAGGAAATGACAACCACAGCAAAAATCATACTAAACATATCAATGCCATATTTTCTGGAAGCCTACTGTTGATTAATCTAATTTAAATTGCAAAATGAAACAAAACTAAATGTTACTGCCATAACTATTACATACTGCCATAGTAATAATGCACATAATGTAATGTATATGCACATATTTGTAACCATACATCAGCTAAATTCTATACTAATGCACAAGGGAAATCTGAGCATCAGGTGATCGTCTGCATTTCAAATCCATGGACTGGACTCTATGTGCATAAAGTGTCCTTTACAAAAGAGCCAAACATGGATAGCTGGGAGTGAATAGAAAAAACTGAATGTAAATGGTCCTGAGGGTAAATAGCTGAATCTTACAAAACTGATAAAGAACACGACTAAGTCACATTTCATCCTAAAAAAGAAATTATTTTTTTGCTAAAAGAAAATGCAATAAGAAAAAGAAGCCAATTCTATTACCATTAAACCTATTCTACACCACTCATGGCAATTAGGCACGGAAAAAAAACAATTACACATAAAACCATACAGCCAGACACATTACAGTAACGAGAATATGGGGAATAAATAAATAACCTCATTATGAAAAAACACTTCTAGGCTTTATTTTAATTATGCAAAATCTAATTTCTTTTTTTTTGTTTTGATTTTGGGACAAAATGAGACCTGGACATGATTTTTTTTATCAGATTCAGCTGAATGTAATGTTTATCGTGGTTATGAAAGCACAGTCTCTCTCCTCTTTTCTTTCTCTCATTGAATACTATCCTGTGTTCCTTCCAAGCCATGGGTTCCCAATGTAAGCAGGGGGTTAATTCGTTTTAAACAGGACAAGAGACAATAAAAAGCAAAGGGTAACTGAGTGGTTGGTTGTCGCAGGGATACTGGTGTAGCAGGTTTTAAAAAACCTCCTTTAGGCTTCTGGAAGGCTTTGGTGAAAAGGGGGCAGAATCCTGACCTGGGACATTGTTAACATAGCAACCATCCACGAGGAGGTGGCCGTCCTTGGGGTCGCAGAGAGGAGGCAGATAAGGGGTATAGGAGGCACTGGCTCTAACATAGCGCCAAACACAGCCTGGCAAAATGAAGATGGAGAGTAAATCAAAAGTGGACAAGACGTGGAGAGAGACAGAGGAGGGAGGGACAGTAAACAACAGGAAACAGATGAGTGAAAATGAGAAGGGGGACCCAAAATTCTCTGACAATAGTTCTCCGTAATCCTCCCTAGTTTCATGGGCATCATGCTGAGCTCTGGCTATGCCAATCAGACATCTTATTCCATTCAGTACAAACAAGAAAACTTGATTGTAGTTTGTAGTAATGATTGTAGTAATTTCTAAATGTCAAATACCATCAAAAATCCTATCAGTGTGTTTACCTAACCAAAGGGAATGAATGCTGAATATAAACTGCATTTATTAGAGATGACAATCTAAGTCATGCCAAAATGGACAAATAAACAGATTAGGAAAGGAGGCAGGGAGGTGGAAGGGCACAAAGAGGGTGAGATTGAGAGATCTGCAGGTTAAGTTATAGCACACAATAATGACAAGAGCATGTTGACCACAGCATCTTCTCTGACAAAACTACAACAGTGTGATTTGTGTTTCTTGTGGGGAAAAAAAAAAAAAGTATTTTACTCTAAAATTTCAATGACTTTTTCCAGGCTTGAAAACCCGTTTTAAATAAAATAATATACTTTAAATATTATTCCAAAATAATACTTTCGGTCACATCAGTTAAGACTTTTATAATGTTACAAAAAAAATTATATTTTAAAAAATGCTCTTTTTCAAAACTTTGTTCATCGAATAATTGTAACTAATAATAAAAGAAGAAGAAACGTTTTCTTAGCACTAAATCAGAGTGATTTCTGAAGAATCATGTGACAATGACGACTGGAGTAATGATGCTGAAAACTCATAAAATGTATTCAAATGTGTATATTAAAATAGCAAATTTATATAAATAAAATCTATATTATAATATATTATAATAAAGTTGTTAATAAATTGGTATATATTTCACAATACTACTGTTTTTGACAAATACATTTTGCCTGGTGAACATAAGATTTTTCTTTCAAAAACAAAGAAACAAAAAAATCTGTTACATTTGACTGAATAAAAAAAAAAAACTTTTGATCAGTAGTGCATATGTATGTAACAATATAATAAAGCAAATGAGATGCATTTAAAGTTGCTGAAAAAAAAAACTGATTACGTGTACTATCCATTGACAAAGCAATAGATCTCACAAACTCAAAAACTTCTCATTCAATAAGTAGACATGGCTATCAGCCTGCCAATAATCTCAATATAGCCATATTGCCCTACTCACATTTAACTACTACTGAATGAAAATCAGTGAAATTACTTTTAATATGTTACTCTCACATTGTGAAACTGTTTGTAAAACTGAATGTAAGAAGAACACATTATAACACATTAGCATAACCTGACCAACATCCACAGCTGAGTGAAGGCATACTGTAAGTTGCAGTGAAGTCTCTGGACCTGTTATGTCCTATTTGTGCAGTTTGAGAATAAGAGCAATGCTGCAACAGCAGAATGAAGAGGAAATGGCATTAACAAGGCAGGGGGAAGCAAATGGGTGATGCATTCTGGATCCTACAGACACCACTAACAGGGCTTTTACCATCTACAACAGCTAATAGTGTATACTTAACATGATGGGCATTTAGAATATAATAGAAATAAAATAGTGACATAAAGACGTGTGAAAAGGATGACAGTGAATAAGAGCTTAGCCTTTTCTATGACACAAAAGCAGGTTAGGACAGAGGGTAGGACAGAAGGAAGACAGACAAAAACTTTGATAAAAAAGGGGAGAGAAACATAGTGGGAAAGAAAACAGAGACAAGCTTTGTCCTTGCAGTTAGTGAGACATGCAAATTCAATCCCATATTCCATTTGGGCAAACACGGGTGAACACATGACCATTACAAGGCCCCCAAATCCAGCATTTTTCAGCATTAAACTGTAGTCAGTGTTTTTAACATGAGCATTAATTGATTTGGCCAGTGTGAATGAACTTATTTGAATCAGGAAACAGATATACTGTAAAATATGTTCAACTGAATTTGGGAACCAAACCTAGAATTCAGAGATAAATGATATGCCACTGGTCTCAGAATGTATTTATGCATTTGACAAATAGAGTTAAGGAAATTAATCACTTCATTAACGTCTCGCTTGCATGTGCGTTTTTTTTGCGTTTTTAATGAAATGGGCATTTTCTAGATCTCTCTCAGAAGCCATCGGTTTGTTCAGACTTTTCAGCAAATCGCACAACCTGCATGCAACATTAGCTTTTTTTTCTTGATCATTACAGCTTCATAACTTATGCTGTACAATAACCAAACACAAGACAACCTGAACATCCCAAATATCTAACAAGGTTATGTGTTACCAAGTATAACAAGGTTATACATTTAAAAAGCCATTTAAGAACCACAGTTCAGTTTTAATAGCATTCAATTGATCACTGCTGTAAACTTTTTTCTGTAAACTTATTTTTATATCAGTATTTGACAATGACATTTGCCAAAATTATTAAATTACTTCATTAATAAATAATACAATTATTAATAATTCCTCAAATATGTATTATATTCTAGAGGTCAAATGCCCTAACATGGAACCTTGAGGAACCCCACATTAAAGCTGAAAGGGAAGAGGACAAAGTTCAGTCATCACTCACCATCTTTATGAACACGCATAGAAGAAGCTGTGATGTCTGTGGTCACGTTAAAGTAAGGCAGCCACAAGTCCTACAAATACAAGTAAGAAAAACACATGATATGTTGTCGTACATATGATAATCACCTTTCCTAATTACATCAGCTATTCTGAAAGTTAAGAGTTAAAATAATATTGACCAGTATAATAATAATAATAAGAATAAATCGATAAATTAAAAACTGACAAAATACATGTTTTAGGAGCACTAGCACTAGATTTCTGAAACGGATGCACCCCCAAAAGAGATTTGGTGACTTCTTACCTCGATCTGCTTGTCCTCAAAGACTTTGGAGATGCTGGTGTTGAAGGCAGCGCCAGAGAACATGGACGTGATTGGATAAGTAAGGTCCAGTACTGTTTTGAACACAGAGTTCATTGCCTGAAGGCAAAAGAGATGGGTTAAACTAACTGAAATTTTACTGATTAATAACTGAACATCTATCTTATCTGATTGCTTAAAGGGGTCATATGATGCTATATTAAATATCATTATTTTGTGTATTTGATGTAATGAATGTGTGTTTATGCGGTTTGTTAAGTTAACAAAACACATTATTTTTCCACATACTGTATATTATTGTTTATCCTCTATGCCCCGCCTTTCTGAACGCGTCGATTTTTACAAAGCTCATCTTTCTAAAAAAGCGAGGTGTGCTCTGATTTGTCAGCTATCCAGTGCGTTGTGATTGTCTGAATTCCTCAAGCGTGTGACGGAAGTGTTATGCCCCTCACCATATTGTGATGATGCCTGTCAGGCCGGAGCGATGATTCAAAACATGAAAACCCATTATAAACAAAACGAGGCATTCGTTGCATCCAGTGAGGACATAATTACGAATTATAATGACTTTTAACTGTCTTTTTACGCGTTGCATCGCGCCGTGTAAACATAAAACCATGTCTGCATTTGTGATCGGAGAAATGACAAACAACAAGCCCTGCTCTACACTGCCCAAAAAACTTGCTTTAAATATATAAAATATAAACTCTTTAAATATAAAAAACTTACATACAGTCTTTGAGTCAGAACAGCTGGCGAACAACAGTCCTCCATAAAATGTTCTGGACACATCTGAATATTTGGGTTAAACTTTTCTGGAAAAGTGTTGTAACTACAACTTAACCACTGATTTCTAGTCGGTTCCATTTTTGGAAAGCCAAACAAAGTAGTTGACGAAACAGCGTCACACACGGCGGCCTACAGTGAGCAGAGGTCGGGGGCTAGCGTGAGGAACGGCGGGAGGGTTAGAGTGAGCAGAGGAGGCGGGCTTGAGAACAGCGCGGCCGGCGATTTCGACGAAGGAGCGTCCGGAAGGACATGTGATGACTCCGGGCTGGACTCTGCTTCTTCCACGGTGAAAGCCGATCCGGCGATCCACAGCGCAAAGTTGATGTATTTTCTCAGCACCAGCACGGATCAGCTCCAGGCATGACTAAGCAGATATCCTCTTTTGGAAGACCAAACAAAGTAATTTCACTTTCACAACGAAGCACACAGCGTCTTCACGACATGGCGGCGGCAACAACAATACTACAGCGAGAATAAAAGTTACGCCTTCTTTCTTTGCGTGAACATTTGGGCGGTGTTATGCAAATCTTCCCACACAGTGACGTAGACATGTGGGGGCGTGTTTAAACGAGGCGTTTTAGGTAGGCGTGGCTGACTCTTAACTTTTATAAAGAATATATCTCTTTGGATTTGAGACTTTAGTCTTTGCAACTTTACAGATCTTCTTTATGCACCAAGAGCTTGTAACACTCCAAAGAGAAAGGAAAAATTGAAATCGCATCATATGACCCCTTTAAAGCAAGTTAAAGGGTGTCAGTTAATGGATAGAGTCGCATCACCTTGGACCACTCTCTCGCCCTCTGCTTGACCCGAACAGCACTTCTCTCCTCTGCATACAGAGCACCAATGAACGAGCCAATGGAAGTTCCTCCCACTATGTCGATGGGAATTCCTGCTTCCTCCATGGCTTTGATTACACCAACATGCGAGCAGCCCCTGCAAAATTGAACATGATGTTTACAAAGACTAAAACTATTAACTAAAACTATTAAAACATATTAACTGTAATAAAATATTGGAAATTAGAAAATATTAGAAATATTGCCTTAGCAACTAACTGAAGTACATTTAAATTGAAACACTAAAATTACTACCTGGATCACTATAAAAAAAACTGATAAAAGTCACATAACAAAAGCACATAACACCAAAATTAAGTACAAATGTAAATACAATTAAAATGAAAATATTAAAAATTCTAAATATTAAAAACTATAACATAACATATAAAGAAGACTAAAATACTACAAACAAATTTAAAAATAAGTGTATTGTACTAAAATACCTTTAGTCCATGTTTAAGGTTTGCATTTAAACTACAGTTTAACCAAAGCTGCTTTAAGGCAAGCCTCCAAGGTTAGCAACAAAAAAAACAACCCTGTGGTACACACAGAAGATGATCAGAGGCCATTTTTTAAATGGATGTCAGTGGAGGATAAGTTTCACAACACTGAATAAACTGAATCGACAGCCTATCGGCTAATCCTTCAACATGTTTGCTATTAATCATTAGTTTTGGATTTACAATTGTAACGAATCAGCTCATGGGAAATATGAATAATTAACCATAACTAGTTATAATTAACTATTCATATTTTAGATCCACTGTAGATAATTAGCTGACCACTCAGGGTCAACCGTATTGTCAATTCTAAGAACGTTAATTTCCTGGTTAAATAACTTTCTTACTGTACAATTCTAAAAAAAAAAGCTTGTAGCATAAATCTGCATGATTAATGACGTACTCCGGGTATGGAAGCCAAACAATGAACACGTCAGTGTGATACAAGAAGGTTTATAACTACATACTATTCTAACAGACTACATAAACACATAACTGGTCTAACATCCTACATCCACACATAAACTGGTCTAACATACACGTACACACACACACACACATACAGTTGTATAGGAAAGGGTTTAAAGTTTAACTCAGTACAGAAAGGCATAAGGCATAAGGAATGAAATTTATGGAAACATTTGCATATTCAGCACATCTACACCTGAGGGAAACGTCAGATACTTAGTTCAAACACACCTTTGTAAAAAAAAAAATTAACTGATACTTAATGCATCAATTAATAAGACTACGTTTGATACTTGCGAGTCTCAGCTGTCTGAAAGAGATTCCTAATGCAATCTTAAGGCCCAAGATCTTGATGAAGTTGGTTGATTGAGAAAGAACCATTCTGGTCAGAGATCTTGATTGAATGGAAAAGGACAAGGCCGATAAAGGCCTGGCACAATGCTTTGGGTAATCCTGAACGTTTTCTCACATCTTCCTCTGCATCTGACCGAACCACCGACTGGGCGGGTCACCTGGTGTGTCAGCTTTAAGGTCAGAGAAGATTCCCGCCTCTCAAGATGGGCTTATCCAATGAGAAAGGCCGGAATCCCAAGTGGGCGTTTTTAGATCCTGGGGAGTTTATGACTCTTTTTGTGGAAACATGGTACTTTAGTATCTGAATCTTTGATTGAAAATACTAAAGGTTCTCAGTGCACTAATATATTGCCTACGTACCAATAAATAATATACATTCTTGTTTAGATCCTCAGAAGGCGAATTCATAGATACTAAAAAAGCTATATGTAAGGTTATATGAATGAATGGTTTATCATAAGCATGAATAAAATATTCTATAATACAACAGATTAATATTCAAGACAGCAATAATATACACAATGACCTGAAGGATGTGTGTGTTCATTCAAAGAAAGGTTTTCGTATGGATTAATGAAAGAAAAGTCAATTTCTACTGTGCATTTGTGCCTCTTGCTTCTGGAGAATGCAGCTGAGAGTCTGCTCGCATTCCACAAGGTTGTAAATGTATCGGGTTACCATGAAACCAGGGTCCAGTTCGGCGTCCTGGGGTGTTACAGAGTATTTGTGAAATCTAGCTAACAAAATATATATTGTGTGTTTGAGTGGTCCAGACGCTACACAATGAAAAAATGCCGTTTTATAAGAGAAGTCACTGACTTCTTGCGACAGGTGGGATTCAGCTTACAGCACTTTTCATTCATTCCTATGGTATCCGTAAACTGCGATTGAGTGTCGCAGAACTCTGACAGAAATTCAATGACGTCAAGGCTGTAATGTGATTGGTCATCAAAGCACAAATTGGCCATTATGCTTTCTCCAATGGTAGAGCTATGGACCATGATATCTCCCAATAATAAGACCATTCTCTGGTATAACGACTGCTTGGTGTCACTCACCTGGCTCCGCCTCCACCCAGTACGAGGGCGATGCTGTTTCCTGTAAGTACTCTGGCCAGCCGTGAGAAATCACTGTGTCTGTCTGCAGTCTTCTCAAAAACCTTTTCATATACCTCTCGCTGTTTAAGGCAACAACCACATCCATATCAAACACAAGAGTTACTAACAATCTTTGTTCTTTAAATCAACAGAAAGCTAAACATGTTTTGTATTTTTACCAGTTTGGAGGGGCTTCTCCGTGAGAAAACTCTACGGGGGCACTTTAGGTGAAGGTGTCCAGAGCACCAGCTTCGCATGTTTAGCCATTCAACGGTTCTCGACGGGCCCGGCCCATCCTCACGATGCAACAGAACTAACTGCTTCAGGGCCCGTACCGCTGTGTTCTCCAACATCTGCTCCAACTGAGAAGGTAAGAACATGGGATAATCAAAACAGAACCTTTTACTATTAAGTTTGAATCGGAATTCTGATTGGATAAGCTCCATTTGAAGACAAAAAAAATGTGACCACTAGGGGTGTGAATCTTGAGGTAGTGAATTGATTTGATTCAAGATTTTAAAGTTCTTGATTCGATTCAAGATTTTAAAGTTCTTGATTCGATTCAGGAATGATTTTTGCAAATTCAGAACAATTCAATTTGATCTTATTCACAATGGGATTTGTTTTGATTCCATTCGATTTGATTTCTATTAATATTAATGATTTCTATAAATACTTCTAATGTGTCTTAGGAATGAAAAAGACAAACTATTTAAGATTGTTTATTATTTTTTGCACAACTTGAAAGTAAACACTTAAAATCTATATACAGGCTACTTGGAATATAACAAAGCGTGCCTGAAAAAATATTTTAGAGCCGAGCACACCAAGCTATTCCATATTTCCTTTTTTTTTCACGAGTTTATTTATTTCCATGTGTTTTTCCGTCATTAATTCAATTTTTAGCATTTTAAATCAATTCTTTAAAGCGATTCGTGATTGAAACATCCACGTTTCAAAATCAATGCATATTTAGTGTAGAGTTGCTTACATCTGTAGTGACTGCAGTGCACATTCAGTATTAATGTGCCAAGTTGCACAACCTGAAGTTGTGCCTTGCTTAAGGTGAAAAGTAAAATTTTTTGAATCTTTCCCTGCGGGGTTTCAGCCTTTAACATTTTGGTTACCAGCTCTGATCTTCAACCACTACAGCACCTTAAACATTTCACATGAATGTGGACAGAATAACACTAGACTCAAACAAATACCTCTCCAAGTGCAGGTTCCTGGTCTCCAAGCCCCACAATGAGAATGCAGTCAGCTTGTCGGATGCAGCGTTGAGTCCATGGGGTCATACTGCTGTCCGTCTGATACAGCACTATACGATTAATGTCCTCCTGCTGAGCCAACCAACCTGATAACCTGTACTCATGAATGCTAAAGAAGGACAAGCATTTCAGATTACAATTAAAAAATCAGTGAGATAAATACATGTTGTTCTGATCTCATATATACCTGTCCAACGCAGAAGCGCCAAGTCTCTCTCTGCTGATGTCACTGGTTAGCAGCAGAGTTGGTCCTGATTGAAGAATGAAAGTGTGTCAGATTATGCATCTAGATCATGGACTTTAAATGTCAATCACTACTAGGGATGTTCATTTTAACCATTAACCGACCGTGAAGAATTTTGACCGATTAATACAATCAGTTAAATGGTTTAAAAAGTCATAATTTATCTAGTTAGTAATTTAGCAAAAATATTCAAAGGTTGCTGCATGTTTGAAATACGTAACTGATATAAAAAAAAAAAAAGCGTTTTTTTTTTTAGAGGAAAAAAAAAACAAGTCACGTATAAGTCGCATTTTATTATTTAATTCAGAAATAGATCTAATGCCGACACGAAATGTTTACAAATATTATAATAAACACTGTAAACATAGCTAGGCTATTTTAATTCCCCTCAATCCACAACAAATCCTTTCAATTAACAGTATTTAGAAAAGAACAAGAATTAAAAATATAAGAAGCTATAGCTAAACGACAAGCCAAAACTAATTAATTTAGGCTAAAACAAAACTGAAACCAACGTTTCATTTTTTAAAAGTCTTCATCACCACAAATCAACTTTCCATATTTGAATGGCAAATTATTATTATGTAGCCTACTTCACTCGCGTTCCAATATCCACGTAAAACAAAATGGTTTGCATAACATTACTGATGGCGGTACGGTGATAACGCTTAACGGCACAGACTTTACTACATATTTAAACTGAGCAGTGTGTTTTTTCCATATGTTTGACTGACTGTATTTTATTATAATAATGAACAGGCTGCACTATTGTCAAGGTAGCAAAGCTTAACTGAGTGCGCGCATGCAGAGCCGGCGCAATCACTTGAGTTTTTCCTTCTAACAGTGGAAGAAACTACTCCTTTTAGTCATAAAGATAATCGGAATTGTAAAAGGTTTGACTTTATTTGTGTACAATCACAATAAAAAAAAATTTTTGTGCTTTTGTAAAATAAGCCTAAAGAAAAATAGGATGCCGCTTTCTGCCGTCTGGCTTCCATTCGCGCAGCACAAAAATTAACTGAAACTTTGCATACTAGGCTACTTTTTGCACAGTTTTTCTTTCGTTTTCTTAATTTATTATTTAAGTAAAAATATATTTCTCGTATAGGCCTATTTATCGTTCTCTCTCTCTCTCTCTCTATATATATATAAAGCCTATAGCCTAGCTTTATTATGTTTTTCTCCACTCGCAGAAGCGCTGCAGGTGCGTGATGTGATATGATGCATATGAATCCTTATTTTCTGTTGTTTGTTGCTTTTTGCGCATGTAAAATGAATCCCTGGGAAACAAATGTTAGTATTTTTTAATGGGTCACAGACACTTATCCTTTCTAATTTAATTAAATTCTAATTTAAAATAATCTTATCGGTTAACGGTTAATAATCGGTTAATGAGCGTCAGTTGTCGGTTAGGAAAAATAACCGAAATGAACATCCCTAATCACTACTTAAGTGTACCTATGGCGCTGAGGGCGTGGCTGAGCTCTAAATTGAAGGCACTGATTGGCACTTCATCACAAACAGGAAGCACGGCCACAGTGGAGAGATTACTGGCTGGGTTAGTGACATCCGGACTCGACGCCATGCTTGGCAGACCCAAGGCAGAGCCTAGAGAAAGGATAGAAGAGAGATCTTACCCCTTAGTAAAGTTAACAGGTTTGATTCTGAAGTCTTGTCGACTTTAAACGTGCATTTCTTTACTCTTCATTTGTTTAAACATGAAGAGGCTCTGCTTCATATTCTTTGTTCCTAATATGATGTTTCTTCTCAAGATCGACTTTACTAAAGCACTGAATGCGATGTGAATTATTAATGTTTGGTTTTTGGGAGTACTTGAGAAAGGTCCACGGGGCTGTTGAAGGTTCCCCAAAATCTTCTGCCCCAGCAGATGGATCAAGCGTGTCACCACTTGTGGGTATCTTCTCTTAATATTGTTGAGCGTTCCTTCTGGAAGCTTCACCAGCTCAGTGTCTCTGACTGCATGGACTGTGGTGGCACGAGGCTGCCGAGTCAAAGCCTCCACCTGAGAAAAAACGAGACATAGTTTAGCGATCCTAAATTCAGTTTAGATTATATTCCAGAACTTTAGACTCACAACTCCAATGAGATCTCCTCGTCCATACTCTCCAACCAGCTCCTTCTTCCCATTCGCTTTTCGGATGACAGAACGCAGTCGTCCATTCAGCACAATATAGGTACAGTCGGATTGATCATCTTGCCTATGGACCACAACAAATTTAATGATAGACTGGAGTAATGATGCTGAAAATTCAGCATTGCCATCACAGGAAAAAATTACATTTTAAAATATATTTAAATTAGGGCTGCACGATTATGACAAAAATCATAATTGATTATTCCCTTGAAATTGTAATTGCGATTATTAATTAAATGAATGATGTTTATACCTTTGCTTGAAGCAACTGCATGCCGTATTTTTATATGAAAATAAACAAGCTGAAAACACTAACTGAAAAACCTTTAGTGCTTTTCTATAGTATTAAGCCTCAAATGTCAAATATACATCGGATTGGTTTCTTCTTTAAATTATAAAAAAAGTAAAAAAATATGAATGGTATTATAACGTTATACTAAAACTAAAATTAAAACTATGGAAAAACCCTTTAAGATAACATGTAGAAAGAAAAAAAAATATCTTAAGCGTGCAGAATAACATAAATGGACTTTTAACGATTAATTGCTGTTTTGAACGATTACGTAATTGTGGCATCCATAATTGTAATCGCGATTAGAAATTAGATTAATTGTGCAGCCCTACTTTAAATAGAAAACAGATATTTAAAATTGTGATAATATTTCGTAATATTACTATTTTACTGTATTTTTATCAAATAAATGCAGCCTTGGTGAGCATAAGAGACTTCTATTGAAAATATGTTTAACAATTTTAATGCAAACCCAAACATTTGAACAGTAGTGTAGAAAAATATACTATATAAATATATAACTATAAGATTTCTTAAGATTAATCATCTAATCAGCAACTTCAAATTAATTATCCAAAACACATTTCTTAATTATCCAAAGTTATATTTTAACTATCACCTGGGAATGTTGTCAGCTAAAGAAAATGTTACAATGAACTGAATAATTAAAAAAAAAAAACATTTCATGAGAGAGAGTTATGGTACCTGTACAGGGCCCGTCCGGCTTCAACAGCCATCCAGTCAATGGCGAAATCCATCTGCCGTACAAACGGGGACATGCGGATAGCCACAGTGTGAGCTGCACTGAGAACTACACTCGGCTGCTCACGCATGATCCTACAGGGGCAGCACAAACAGACAATATTACTCTGCTATCTACTGATGGGGATTAATTCTTTGTTTTTTTGTGAGATTTGCAATGGCTAGAGTGGCATTCAAAAGACTGAATATTTGAGTGAAATCAGCTGCAGGACTGTATAGACACACTCACTCATAGAAGTCAGATTTGGAGATCTTGAGGTAGGTACAGTCACGCTCAGCTTTAATGGTGAAGATGAGCGGCTCTCCTGTGAGTACAGCCAGCTGACCTACCATCTCACCCGACTGGGTCACAAACAAACACACTGCTTCCTGCTTGTCAATCATCTTCTGATAGACATGAAGACAGCCAGACAGGACAAAATGCAGACTCACATCCTACGGGAAAGAAGAGGAAGAAACAGTATTACAAATATTACAATAATCGTTTCTTCAAAATAAGAGATCTAAGGTTTGCCAACTAAACTGGGCAGAAGAAATGATAATGAGCACCTGGTCTCCCTGTCTGGCTAACACAGATCCAGCTTTAGCATTATGAAACGTCACTCTCCCATTCAGCAGAGCAGGGTCCTGATGATGAAAGAGGGCATATGAGGAAAGGGCATCTCTCCAGTCCAGTAAAAGAGAGACAGGTGTGACCGTCAGAAATCAGAGGAGAACTAAAGTACATGTGAAACTGCTTCATTTTACTGGACAATGAACTTTGACAACGAATTGTACCACACAAATACAAAAACATACCTCAATCTTCATGAGTTTGAGAATCTCTTTCTGGGCCTCCTCGAACACTGTAGCATTAGGTCGTCCTTGAAATGGGCTAAAAATGTTCTCCATTCCTGACTCCTCCTCAGGATACAAATACACACTTGAAGGAACCTCATCCACCGTCACCTTCCTCTCCCGCTGCTCCTGTGTCACAGAAAACAAGCATGAATTCTTTAGACTTCAAGGGTGAGTGATTCAAAACTTTGTGTGTGGGTCATATTTCAGTGTAAAACTATTACTTATTGTTAATGATTATTCTCATTACACTCATTACTGTAATACAAAATATGTTAATATGTAAACCGTGAAATGAGTGTAAAAAAAAAACCTCACTCGTGTGAAAGCAGGTGGAGCGGGCGCTCCATCCTCAGCAGATACAGAGATACGGCCTCTCTCATAAGCCATGTCGAAATCTGAACGCAGACTCTTCTGAATTCCTATAAGGTCAGCAAAAACATCACAGCATGACACCAACATAAGCATGATATGTCATACTTTCTATACACATTCTGTATGGTATAGATTATGTATATTATATATCTATTATAGAATATATAATATATTATTTATATATATTTATATATATATATATATATATATTATATATATAGACAGTGGGGCAAAAAAGTATTTAGTCAGCCACAATTGTGCAAGTTCTCCCACTTAAAACGATGAGAGAGGCCTGTAATTTTCATCATAGGTATACTTCAACTATGAGAGACAAAATGAGAAAAAAAATCCAGAAGAAAATCACATTGTAGGATTTTTAAAAGAATTAATTGGTAAATTCCTCAGAAAAATAAGTATTTGGTCACCTACAAAATTTCATCTCAATACTTTGTCATATACCCTTTGTTGGCAATGACAGAGGTCAAACGTTTCTGTAAGTCTTCACAAGGTTTTCACACAATGTTGCTGGTATTTTGGCCCATTCCTCCATGCAGTCTCCTCTAGAGCAGTAATGTTTTGGGGCGGTCGCTGGGCAACACGGATTTTCAACTCCCTACAAAGATTTTCTATGGGGTTGAGATCAGGAGACTGGCTAGGCCACTCCAGGACACTGAAATGCTTCTTACGAAGCCACTCCATCGTTGCCCGGGTGGTGTGTTTGGGATAATTGTCATGCTGAAAGACCCAGCCACGTTTAATCTTCAATGCCCTTGCTGATGGAAGGAGATTTTCACTCAAAATCTCACGATACATGGCCCCTTTCATTCTTTCGTTTACACGGATCAGTCGTCCTGGTACCTTTGCAGAAAAACAGCCCCAAAGCAAGATGTTTCCACCCCCATGCTTCACAGTAGGTATGGTGTTCTTGGATGCAACTCAGCATTCTTTCTCCTCCAAACACGACAAGTTGAGTTTTTACCAAAAGTTATATTTTGGTTTCATCTGAACATACGACATTCTCCCAATCCTCTTCTGGATAATCCAAATGATCTCTAGCAAACTTCAGACGGGCCTGAACATGTACTGGCTTAAGCAGGGAGACACGTCTGGCACTGCATGATTTGAGTCCCTGGCGGCGCAGTGTTACTGATGGTAGCCTTTGTTACTTTGGTCCCAGATCTCTGCAGGTCATTCACTAGGTCCCAACGTGTGATTCTGGGATTTTTGCTCACATTTCTTGCGATCATTTTGACCCCACGGCCGCCCCCAATCGAGGTCTGACCGATAGCCCTCGCCACAGTTCGTGTTTTGGAGGAGCCCCGATCGAGGGAGATTATCCAAGTGAGAACGTGGGCGGGATAAAAGACCTGAGGTGTGTCTTCCATTTTCTAATAATTGCTCTCACATTTGATTTCTTCACACCAAGCTGCTTAGCTATTGCAGATTCAGTCTTCCCATCCTGGTGCAGGTCTACAATTTTGTTTTTGTTGTGCTTTGACAGCTCTTTGTTCTTGGCCATGGTGGTGTTTGGAGTGTGTCTGTTTGAGGTTGTGGACAGGTGTCTGTTATACTGATAACGAGTTCAAACAGAAGCCATTAATACAGGTAACCAGTGGAGGACAGAGGAGCCTCGTAAAGATGAAGTTACAGGTCTGTGAGAGCCAGAATTCTTGCTTGTTTGTAGGTGACCAAATAATTATTTTACCGAGGAATTTACCAATAAATTCTTTAAAAATCCTACAATGTGATTTTCTGGATTTTTTTCATTTTGTCTCTCATAGTTTAGGTATAACTATGATGAAAATTACAGGACTCTCTCATATTTTTAAGTGGGAGAAATTGCACAATTGGTGGCTGACTAAATACTTTTTGCCCCACTGTACATAAACAGAATATATATACACACATAACAGACAACACAACCAACACAAACATTTTGTAACTATAAATTATATCAATTACAATATTATAGTGTATACATTCTTAAATGTATATTACCGTTCAAAAGTTTGGGGTCGGTAAGATTTTGTAATGTTTTTGAAAAAAAAAATAACTTAGTGCTTAGCAAGGCTGCATTTATTTGATTTAAAAACAGCAACAATAATTGTGAAATATTACAATTGAAACAGTTATCTATTCTAATATATTTAATTGTTTTTCTTCAGAATCATTACTCCAGTCTTTAGTGTGACATGATCCTTCAGAAATCAGTCTAATATGCTGACTTGCTGCTCAAGAAAACATTTCTTATTACGTTGAACACAGTTTTGTACCTTTTATGTGGGAACAGTGAATACAGTATATTTTTTCAGGATTTTTGACGAATAGCTAGTTGAATTAATGCATCCTTGCTGAATAAAAGAATACAATTCTGTAAAAAAAAAAAAAAAAAAAAATCTTACTGACCCCAAACATTTGAATGGCAGTGTGTATCCAGTAAGAAACATGGCCTCCTGCGATGGTATAAAGGCATGGATATATTCCTACTGAGGGTCGGTGTTGTGCCACCATCCTTCCCATGATCCCCACCTGCAGACAGGGTACATCATCAAAGATCAACTCTCATTATTAAATCTAAACGCTCAACACCAACGACTAGATATGATAAGTGGCATATAGTAAATAAGCAGATATTATTATGATATTAAGCCTCACCAGTAGCATTTTGGACGGCGGCCTCACGATGTTTATCAGGAACGGTGAGACTGGCAAAGCGTCTGCTGTGTCGTACGGGACTGGAGCGTGTTGGATGAGGAGAGGCAGGAGAGGGACGAGCCTGTATGTCCTAAGTGAAGATTGACAGAAAGGAAATAGTAAATGTTTTGGATAGTATAAAATATTTGAATCTTTAAAAAATTACAATAGTTTTTGTGTGCTAGCAACCAATCATAATAAAGAAAGAGTGTGTGCATCGAGTGTAGATCTGTGTTCACTCACATGGCTGAAGAGTTCATTGGTAAGTCCCAGGTAGTTGTGCAGGGCCAGAACAGTCACTCTCTGAAGACGGACCATGATGATCTGCAGAGGACACAACAGGAAAAATATTCTCAATTATGTGCAGTGGCCTTACAGACAACAATGGACTTTCTTGGGCAATTTTAAAATTCCAGACCTGAACCACCCGCACAAGGCTCTCTGGGTATTTCTCAAAGATGGACAGAAAGGCATCGACAGGCAGTCTGAGGACAGTGGACACTTCTGCTGCTCTCGCTGAGACCGTCTTATATGGTCTCTGGTGACCCTGAAATACGCATGCATCAAACACTCAAGCCTGTGAATTATGCATAATTTACAGAATATGTAATTTCCTGTGAGCATTTTCCAATGCCAAGTGCTGCAACAAAAATTGCTACTTGACTTATGGGGCACTTTCAAAGAAAAGGTAGAGGGAAAGATAAAAAAGTGGAAGAAACAGAAAAAAGAACAAAGTACAGGAAAGGGAATGGGAACAGGGAAAAGATAAAGAAAATGAGAGGCAAACAAAAGTTGTGTAAAATTTTATAAAGTAATTGGGTTTCCTGTGCTGTTAAACAGCATGAGCACACAGAGAATGGAATTGTGGGTGTGACTCACTGTGATGACATCAAGGATGCTCAGTAGACTATGAACACTGTCTCCAGGGTAAACCTCTTTGACTACTCCATCCTTTCCATCCTTATGACAGAGAGAGAGAGAGAGAGAGAGAGAGAGAGAGAGAGAGAGAGAGAGAGAGAGAGAGGCGAGTCCAGGGTTATTATCGTTAACTAAATCTAAAAGCATAAAAAAAGTTGTTGCTTCAAATGCAAAAATAACCCTCATTGAAATAAAATTAAATAATTAAATTAAATAAAATTGGCAGTTGCCAAGGAATCATGTCTCGTTTCGTTCTATAATAAAATGTAACAAATAAAATTAAAACAGAAAATATAGAACAAATATAACAAAATATTAATGAAATTGTAGTAGTATCTCAATGTACAAAATAACATTGGGTGTCGGGCTGGACCATAAATCGATGCATCGCGTTTCTGGATCGATTCTGAGATTTTCGGAAGCATCGTGATCTCTCTCGAACGGATTTCGGGCTTAGTTTTTACGCAGGTGGTGCTCAGGACGTAGTCTTAAAGGTGACATATCATGAAACTGACTTTTCCAGGTTTTAAGTGCTAAAATCAAGTCCCTGGTGCATCTACCAACCAAGGGGAAACGTTGAAAACTTGTTTTGGGAAAGCCTTTTTCTGAAGGTCTGAGGAAAACGAGCGCTGTCTGATTCGCTCCATGGTGCGTTGCCAAAAGGGATCTCATTATATATTACCGCCACTTAATCGTACGCTTACAACCATGGGCCCGTTGTGTGTGTGTTTCACAAGCGGACACCGGTGTATTTTTTTATGTATAGGATTAGTTTCTAATGCGAAAGTTGAGCAAAGCATGCTAACTGTTCTGTCGTTGGCTGTACTGACGAGCACAGAACACTATTTAGTTTAGTACTCACATGCTGTGACAACCGCTTTCTGTACGTGTGCTTCGGATGTGTGCGATCAGAAAACCGTATATCTGAAGTTTAAAATCATATGGTTTAAAACGCATGATTTCAACACGATAAACATGAAAATCAGAACCAAAACAGATGTTTTTAGCAGGTCTAAGCTGTAAAGGCACAGCTCTATTCTAGAAAAGAGGGTGGGGAGCAGCAGCTCAATTGCATTTAAAGAGACAGGCCTGAAAAACAGCGTGTTTCTGCTTCAACTCAAAATAGGCATTTTCAAAAGAATAATAAATGAGATGCCTGAGTATTGGGCTGAACATTCACCGACACATTTATGGGAGACCAGAGACTTATATTACATATTGTAAAAAGGGGCATAATATGTCTCCTTTAAAGCGCACACTCAAATTCTCACGAAGATGAGCGCTTGTGTGTTCGGCTGAGTAATGTAAGTGTTTAAATGTACTTGCACATCGGCTTTTATGATGCGAGATTAATGTAAACACAGCCCACTGTAAACACATTTGTAATTCGCTTCAACCTTTTCGAACTTTATGAATGATTATTGTGTGTAAGGAACTGGAAGCAAGCAGAATACGGCTATTTCTAAAGCACGCGCACGCAGTGCCATCTGCTGTTAAAAACTAAGCTCAGAATCGATTCAAGAGAGAATCGCGATGCCTTTGGAAAATCTCAGAATCAATGCAGAATCATTTATCGATTCGCGATGCATCGATTTATTGTCCCAGCCCTATTGGATGAGCGATTATTTTGCCACAACAGTGTGTTCACACACCTGTCCAGTAAGACACAACTCCAGCTTTCCATCCTGTACCACATATATGCTGCTATCAGGCTGACCGGGTCTGAAGACATATTCACCCTGCTGGAACTGCAGAAACACCATGTGTTTACACAGCTCCAGGAACAACGGCTTCTCGAAGTGACCCAACACACTGCAGGAGACACGCCAGACCAAATACATACATTATATATCATATTTTACCTTCCATAATGCATGGGAGTGATCGAGTTCTCTTTAATTTCACTCTTGATGTAAATAAATTCAAAAACAATGGGAGCATACCGCACGTTCTTGAGCATGTAGAGCACCTCAGATGGCAGGTGAGAATTGGCCACGTCAAACTCGGTGAGATCTGCCTCCAGCACTGACGGAGGAGGTTCCTTCATCTGCAGAATGGGCACTTCCTTCTTAAAGCGCAGGATTCTGAAAAACAGACATGCTATTGAACCTAATTGTCTGAGCAAATGAAAATGACCAAATAATGGCACTACAAAAATTTACTTTTTGGCAATGTTCAGCATCTTCTGTTTCTTTTTTAGGCGGGGCCTGGAGGAAGAAGTGGAGCCCACTAGTGAAGAGGTGGACTGAGACACCTTCCTCATAATCTTCCTCCCATAAAACAAGACTTTGTCTCTTTTACGAAAACGATACTTCGGGGCTTCCTGAGCCTCACGTTCTAAGAAAAAAAAAAACAAGCAAATATATACACAAATAAATAAGATTGGAGTGTTCATCTAAAATAATTCAAGGTTTCTGCAAGTTTTGTGAAGGTAAATTTAAGACTTTTTAAGACTAATTAAAGAAAATTCAAGGAATAAATTAAAGGGAACACAAGACATTGATATGTTCTCTATTTGCACTCTGATGTCTAAGGAGAACAGTGAGCTGTTAAACAGCACTTCATTATTAAAAAATTAGATTACTTGATCATTTTACAGTGCACAGAAAAAATAATGTAAAAAACATTAATTTCAGAAATTAGTTTTTGAGAACTAACTGCGGAGCTGCATCCTGCGCAGGACAAAAAATATGAGGAGAGCGATGAGAACGATGACGACTCCAGCGCCAATTACGATTCCCACCACCTGTACATAAACAGAAAGACAGTGAGAAATCAAGAAAAATTTGATTTCTGAAGGATCATGTGACACTGAAGACTGGAGTAATGATGCTGAAAATTCAACTTTGCGTCACAGGAATATTTTACAATACATGAAAATAAACACAAATTTTAGTAATATTTTTTACAATATAATTGTATACAAATGTCTAAATGTGACATGTAAGACACTGAAATGGATTAATATCATCTAATGTTTCTGAAAAAACCCCAAATATTGTGTTAATTGATAATTCATAGTGGGAAAATTTAATATTTGCACAATTCTGCAAAGGCTATGATTCAGTGTAACAGTGTAAAATGTCTACTACTGACCATGCTGGTCTGCAGCTGATCCTCCACTAAACTCTTGATGTTTCCAAATCGGTCCAGCTACAAAACACACAGGATGTTATTACAGGCAGCTTTTTTTGAGAACACAACACTGGGGTCAAAATTGAGAACATGAGAAAAAAAGACTAGCTATCTGGCTCTTGAAATAAGAGATAGGGAAAAAGTGAAGGACAGTAAGAGAAATATCCAAAAGATAAACACATTTGTTACTGGAGCATAACTATTTTGTTCTGTTCCATAATTATGTAAACTTTTCCACTCTCCGCTGTGCCATCATTCCTTCAAGCATTCCCACTCGGTCACTCACCTACTCACTCATTCCTTCCTTCTTTCTTTCTCAGCTCATTTATTTTCAACAAAGCAAGGCCCACAGTGTATCTAAAGTGAACAGCAGAACTGTTTCTACAGTAGCCCATTGCATTAAGTGAAATAATAATGAATCTTACACAGACATGATAAATGCACTGCAAAAATAATTTTTTCTAATGATTTTTGTCTTGTTTTCCTGTAAAATATCTAGGTTTGGAACAACTAGAGGCTGAGTAAAAGATGACAGAATTAAAATTTTTGGGTGAACTTCCCTTTAAGCCAATTTATTTTGACTTAAGGATATTTTTTGAACTTAATTTAAAGGGTTAGTTCACCCAAAAATGAAAATTAGGCTGTGTTTTACTCACCCCCGAGGCATCCTAGGTGTATATGACTTTCTTTTTTCAGACGATTCCAGTTGGAGTTAGGGGTGTGACGGTGAGGAAATTTTCCCACCGGTTAATCGACGTGTGACAACAACCCGAATACACGGTATCTCCGCGGGGGCGGGGCGTTCCCTCTTTTCCTCGCTTTCCTTCGCTTTTAAATAGCTTGTAAAAGTGGTGTGCCCATTTTCCTTTCACTTTAAAATAGCGGCAATTCAAAGTAAGAAATTCTGTTAGTTTTTAGTTTGTTTGAATTTTCCCTATTTTACCCCACCTTCGCTTTTAAATGCTTGAAAGCGCCGTGCATTTTTACTTTAACTTACCGATGTGGCAGTTCCTTTTTTCTTTTTTTTTTCTTTTTTTTTTTTTTTTTTTTTTTTTTTTTGTTTTTTTTTTTTGTTTTTTTTTTTTTTTTGGGGCGTCAATGCTTGAATGCAACAACAAATATACACGTCACACGCATCTTTAGCGTATAGTATAAAACATAGAAAATTATTAACAAAAAAATAAAATAACACATGCTATAGGGAACAGCTATGCCTATATAAAATATCAAAAACTTAATCAAGTGGATAGGTATACAAAACTGGAAACAAGTAAACATGTATAATATATAAATAAGAAATGTAGAATGTTTATTAGCAAAATGAATGTCAAATAAAATAAATAAATTACACTAAGTTTAAATAATGTAAAAATCAGCAAACAATGTGGAACTGATTAAATAAGAAACGAATGTTTAAAACTTCTAAAATCACCTTAGATAAACAGCAAGTCAACAGGTTTTTTCAAAATCCAAAATATTGCCAAACAGCCGCTTTTGCATCTCGGTTTCAAAACGAAATCATCCGCGATCGTCTCGTCTGTCTCACCTCACTCTTCTAGTCAGTCAGCTCGACTCACTCTCCTCACTGAATAAATTAAATCTAATCTGTGATGCGACTGTCGTTCGGCATGCTGCATTGAGTAGCCGCGTTCAGTTTTTTAAATGTAGTGTCTGTTCTTTTACTGAACTAAATCAAAACGACGGTGGGGGTCGGTACCGCCATGGGCAAGTGACATAACCGGTGTTGCAGCTTAACACCGGTATCACCGTCAGCACCGTCTTCGCGGCTAATCCAGTCGGAGTTATATTAAAAATTGTTTTTGATCTTTCAAGCTTTTTAATGCCACTCAGCGGGTGTTGCATGATTCAGTCCAAAAGAAATTAAATAAAAACCGCCCATCCATAAAAAAAAAAGTGTCTCACACGGCTCCGGGGGGTGAACAAAGGCCTTCTGTAGCAAATCGATGCGTTTTTGTAAGAAAAATATCCATATTCAAAACGTAATAATCACTTGAATCTAGCTTGAGCCAGCAGTTGTACACAGAAGCAGCTCCAGGAGCATGACGTATGAGGTCAGCTTTGCGCATGCTCCGCTCAGAAGTGACGCACGCGGAGAGATCAAAACAAAACAACGGTCAAGAATTAGAAGTACAAAACGAGGATTTGTAAAGAAGAATGTCAGAGGATTTCGATATAAGCCAAGAGGAGACTGGTTTTCCATTGCTAAAGTAAGGAAACTTTGCTTCCTTTGATCCTGTAAACAAACGTTGGTTTTCACGGGACTCACCGGCGCATGCGCAAATTTGCATTGTAATGATTAGGATTTTGGTAACACTTTATTTTAAGGACCAATTCTCACTATTAACTAGCTGCCTATAGCAATTATTGTCTTATTTTATTATTTTTTGCAAAGATGGCTTGGAAAAATGAATCTTTAGTATGCATTGTATCTGATTGCAACATTCTTGGAAATTAAGAAGTACTTAAAAACAGAAGTGGTGGGTTTTATCTTCAGTGTCTCTGGTGGAAACCACATAAACGTGTGAATGTTTACACATCCTCTGACTTTATCACGACATAACCATTTCTCTCAAATGTCATTTACATTTGTATTACAGGAGAATCTGCCCAACATGGCAGACACTCGCCGTATGTTTTCTAGGTCACTGATGTTAATGCACTTAAGTGGATATACATTATTTTAGTCATATTTTCCAAAATTACTGTTAATTTCTTAAACTTAAAACTTGGACTTTTATCCAAACATCTTAGTGCACTTTTATCAGACCTTAACATAAACTGTTTATGGGCTGAAAAATGCTTGGACATTTTGTAATTTTCGATTTGTAATCTTTGGACTGGATATGAATTTGTGCAATTCTGAATAACTACTCCAAGACATCTAGTTGCATCTTCTAAACTCTCACTTTTCCCATCATGACAGAGCAAAAAAACTGATTTCACACCAACAAATCTTTCTAAACAAGTCACATGATCAGATTAACTGCAGACAATCTGCCCAGCAACAAAATGCAGCTGTCAATGACCTACACAAAGAAGATTTGTAAGAGAAGGAGAAGAAGGTGGTAAAACAAAAGTGAACAGCTCCTGCTAATGACGAATGAACAGATTGGTGAAAGCGGGGGCAGGGTTTCTGAAGGAACGTGAATGAGGTGTAAGGTGCATGATGGGAAAGCAGTGCAGCTGCTTATCTGTGTGTGTGGATAAAGATATTCAGCAACGAGTCCAAAACTTCAGGAATTTTCACACTATACTTATTCTATGGGTTACTAACTCAGGACTGTGAAACGTTTTATAGTAGTAAAAACAAACTTTCAAAAAATGCCTCAAGAAACATTCATGCACTTAGTATACAACTGATTTCCAGCAGACTTTTCCACAGGTCGACAAACTTATCAAAACAGACAGCTCGCTTATTGTGTGCTGTACTAACCATGTGTATATGCAAATGAGGATATTAACCAAGGGTTTACAAATGTAAATTGGGCCACAGTGTAATTCGGGCTCAAAATTAGGTGCTGCATTGCACTCACATTGAAACATATGAATGCACAGACTGAGAGCGCTCAGGTTTGTTTGTGTGTGTGTGTGTGTGTGTGTAAGGTAAAGCATTAGGGTGGAGCTGCTCACCTGAGGAGCTTCTGCGGACTCTGGGCCCGATGTGCTCTTGCACACATTTACTCAAGAGAGTCAGCCTGGGCCCATCACATGACAGGTAGGCAACACACAGCAAGAAACAGGAGTCCTGACTGCGCAGCCTGACCGATTATGACAAAATTCTTTGAGAATTGTTCGATTTTATGTAATGTATTGCGTTTATTCATTAGATTTAAATGATGTTTTACACTCTTGTGTTTGAAGCAACTGTATGCCATATTTTTATATGAAAATAAACAAGCTGAAAACACTAACTTTATTGCTTTTCTATAGTATTAAGCCTCAAATGTCAACTATACATCGGATTGGTCTCTCTTTAAATAAAAAGGTAAAAATATGCATGGTATTATCATGTTATACTCAAACTCAAATTAAAACAATGGAAAAACCCTTAAGATAACATGTAGAAAGAAAAAACACATCTTAAGCATGCAGAATAACATAAGTGGACTTTGAACAATTAATTGCTGCTTTGAACGATTACGTAATTGTGCCATCCATAATTGTGATTGTGATTAGAAATTCGATTAACTGTGCAGCCCTACCTCATGCAACATGCACAGATCAGCATCACGCACACATTCGATAAGAATCACTGCACGCTAAAAAAAAAAAATTCCCATGAACATATTCAGTTCAAGTCCATGCACATTACAGGGATCAGCTGGATTCATTTTATAATAAAAGCTTTTCAGCCACATTAAAATACAAAAATGTAATAATAGCTACAGTATAGCATGCAATTTGCTTAATAAAACATCACTTTTTTACAGTGCTGTTATTGTTAAAACTATATCTACGTTTTATTAATTGAAACAAAGCTGAACTAGGGATACACCGAAATGAAAATTCTTGGCCGAAGCCGAAACCGAACAAAATGAAACACTGGGCCGAAGGCCGAATACCGTTTTTCGAGTTTTTTCCCCCCGATGTATTTTGCCAATTTTTTTTCACCATTGCATAAATTAATTAGCCAAAATGTGCTTTTTACTGTTTTGCCTTGCTTTTCAAAGAAAAAATCAATAAAAAAAAAACAACAATTTAAAAATATTTAACACTGAACATTTTTGTTAACATTCTAGCAGACATTATACCAACAAAGCACAATTTAACTTAAAATTAATAAGTTAGTAAAATAATATTTTTTGGCCATCAGACCCCCTTCTTGAATAAGGCATGTGTTTTTTTACTGTACAAACAAAAGCAGCCTTGCTGAGCAGAAGATAATTCTTTTAAAACATATATTACAGATCCCAATTTGAACAATATGCGTGTATGTTATAATAAATGTATTAACAGAGCAGTTGTAATTATTATTATCATTATATTGTCTTACTTTTTATTTTTTCAGAACAACAGTAAAATTACAATACTAACATTTATGAATGTTGATGGAGTTCTTGCTTTTTCTCAACTTTTATTTTGGTGGAAATGCGCAGGAAGACATCAATGCTTCTTTTTGTCGACAACAGCAGATTTATAAATGAGTCTCATTACGAATACGTCGCACGTATCGCATTGTCATGTGCCTTGTAAAAATTCATAAAAATGTGGCTGAGCAACTGACGAGTAAAAGTGTTTCAGCGCAGATGTTCGAATACCGGTTAACAGCAGATCTGCAGCGCTGTCAGAATACATGCAATGCCTGCGTGTATTAGAAAACATAACGTTCTGCAGTTTATTTACTAATTGTTTAAGGCCATTTCGCGATTTAATCAATACAGGTTTTAAGGGGCCAGAGCAGAACAATCACCCCTTCCTCTTCTCATCGAAGACTGCAATGCAGTACTAAACAGTCTCTCGCTGTCGGTGCTTGTAATGATTTTTGCGTCTTTCTCAGACAGTTTACAAGTGTCACACTGCGACGTGGCGCATTATAAAGATCGGGCGCGGATTCGCGCCTCTATTTATCACGTCATTGTTCGGTTCAATTTATTCGGTCTTTTCGCTTATTATTTCAGTTGCTGAATATTCGGTGCATTCCTAGCTGAAATAAATAAATAGAAGATAAAAAAACGCAAACTTTAAAATCTTAAATGAAAATGAAAAAATTTTGCCTTGGCAACTAAACTTACGTAAAAGTTACCAAGTGCAAAAATGACTAAACCTTAATGACAAAAGCACATTTACTAAATTGCTGAACACAATTTAACACAGTTACTAAAACTTAAACTGAAATTAAAATGAAAACTAAAAATTGTAATAAGCCTATAAATGCTATAAAGTTAATTATGATGTTAATGTTAATGTAAATAGTTTATAATGTAAATAATACGAAAAATAACAACGCCCAGACCAGAAATGTTGCCCTTGGCAAACTAAAGTGGAAGTAGTATTCAATTACAAAACAAAAATAATAGGAAAAAAAAAAAAAAAAACTAAAAATGACAACAAAAGCACCTTTAAATTCGACATTTAAACTAAAATGAAAAAGAAAACTGAAAATATAAGAATAAAAGCTATATACTATAAGTTAGGGCTGCACGATAAATCGAAATGGAATCGAGATCACGATTCGACAGAAGCTGTGATTGTCATGTGTATCTTTCAGTGAAGCACGGTTTTGTGATCAGCAGTAAATCTCCATCCAAAAGGCCTGAGGGCGCTCTCGCGCTGAAACTCCAAAAACACCTCGCAGAAGAAACCCAGAAAAAGCCTATCGCTGCAGCTGAATAAACAGAAAATTCAACTGCTTTCATTGATTCAACATTACTAATAAACACACGACTACGGCAATAAACATTTTATCTGAGTTCCTATTATTATAATTTTCATTAAAATAAAATATATTTATAATGCAATGCCTTTATCAATGCTTAAATACTATGAAATATGTTGCGTGCTTTATTCTGTTTAAGAAGCCACATGCTCACAGAAGGATTTATTTAAAAACACTCGACTGATGTTGATAAAGTGAGGTGGAGGAAAACAATTGTTATTAAATGTGGGCATTTCACATGCTTTCGAGGGGAGCAGCATGACTTCACAGATCCATAGTCACTGAGAAGCTATGAAAACAGCTTGGCATTATCGCAAACGATTTTCTTTCTATTCAGAAGCACGCAATACATAAAATCGTCTGCCGATTTTTGTCGTAACTTGTCAGTGAACTACGGCTACGTGTAGTAAATTCTGCTCCATCTGAAAGCACATGATGATTTCCTGCTGATTACAGAACCGGCTTTTTTAAACAAAATGCGCATGACAATCAAATTCGATTAATCATGCAGCCCTACTATAAGTAGGTAAAAATACTAAATAACACTGACATTTTATAATATCTTAACCTATATAAAAGTATTTTATAAATATTATTCTAACATTCAGTCCCTTAATGTGTACCATACAAACAAGTACAGCCAGTATTTTAAAAACTTTGCTGCCAGAAAAGATTCATTGTATTTGGCAAACAGAGAATATTTAAATATTGTTTTCATAATACTAATGTTAATGTAAACAGTGCTTAAAAACAGGTCAGTCAAAGATCACAAGCAGCAGAGGAAACTATCCAATCACAACCCCTCCCCAAACTGATGCCATCATCCCTGACAGACTCCCAATAAAACACACACATACAGCATGAGTGATTTTCATTCTGATCTTCCCACCAATAACTTCATTGTTCCTTTCACATCCAGGGTTGCACAAGAAGACTGTGTACACTGAACCACACACACACTGATTTCGCTGACCTATGCAGCAAACAACACAAGCCCTTCACATTCAGTACACACATAAGCACGTTTATAGTGGGAGAGCCCAACCTCCAACAAAAACACATGTTCCTTTACATCTCCTATCTACACCTAAAAAACTGAGCACGAGTCCATCTAAAGCCATTCAGTGATGAAAACACGGTGTCTAGAGGCCAACAACTGAAATCATTGGGGGTGGAGAGAGGATTAGATTACTGAGATCACAGCAGACATAAAGAGATTCATCCACATCTGGATATGAGTGTGTATAAAATGCACTGGTAATGGCTGGAGATGCAAGCCAACTATGATAGATTTACTGTTTATACACATGAAAGAGACGTAGCGAGTGATTGTATCACATCCAGATTGATTATAGGCAGAGATAGCATTGACATTCAATAACATGCTATAGAATAACAAAAGAGGGAATGGAAACCACAGGGCAATGATGAAGGGGGGGCTGGAGGGAATCTGAAATTCCAGTATTCATTACTCACTAATGGGCACCTTCTAATAGCCATTGTCCTCAGTTAACAATGCTCTTATGCGCCCTTAAGCATGAGAGAAAAAGAAAAGACGCCCACACACACTTACAGACACAGTTTTGTTTTAGAGCCCCCAACTGACAAATACAACACTCAACAATTCAACAAGAACCGTCAAAGCAGCAATGCAGAGTCCTTCACGATATTAGCATGTTCAGCGGTTCAGACATGCTTAAACACAATGTGAACATCTCTGATTTCAAATTTTATGCATACAGATGTCGCTGCACCACAGAGACAACTCATGCATGACTTTGATGGAAACAACAGCTACTACTTTCCATGAGTCCAAAATAGTCCCTGAAACGCTTTAAAATGTTAACTTTTTTCTTTTCAATAAATAGTCAGTGAAAGGAGGTGCTTAAAGGGACAGTCCACCCAAAAATGAAAATTCTGTCATTATTTATTCACCCTTAAGTTGTTCCAAACTTGTATGAGTTTCCAGGGCTGCACGATTAATCGAATGCGATTGTCATGCGCATTTTGATAGTAATGCCGGTTCTGTAATCAGCAGGAAATCATCATCACGTGCTTTCAGATGGAGCAGAATTTACTACACATAGCCGTAGTTTATTGACAAGTTACGCAAAAAAAAAAAGATTTTAAAATGAAAAATGACGATTTTATTGTTATTGTTTTACAGCTGTTTGCATAGCTTCTCAGTGAACTACGGCTCTGCTCCATCTGAAAGCATGTGAAAATACCACATTTAATAACATATTTTTACTCCAAACTCACTTCATAACATCAGTCGAGTGTTTGAAATAAATCCTTCTGTGAGATTATGTGGCTTCTTACATAGAATAAGGCATGCAACATATTTCATGGTTTTTAAGCAGTGATAAAGGCATTGCATTATTAATATACTTTATTTTGAATGAAAATTATAATAATAAGAACCTTATATTGCCGTAGTTGTGTGTTTATTAGTCACGTTGAATTAATGAAAGCAGTTGAATCTTCTGTTTATTCAGCAACTGCTATAGGGATTTCCTGAGTTTCTTCTGCAAGGTGTATTTAGAGTTTCAACGCGAGATCGCCCTCTGGCCTTTGGATGGCATTTACGCCTTATCCAGAACGTGCGTCACTGAAGATACACAGGACGATCAGCAGCTTTCTGTCGAATCGCTTCCGTCGATTCCCATTCGTATTTAAATGGCCAGCCACTAGGAGTTTCTTTCTTCTGTTGAACACCAAAGAAGATATTTGGAAAAATGTTGGTAACCAAACAGTTTCTGGTCCCCATTGCCATCCATAGTATTTTTTTTTCTCCATATAATGGAAGTCAGTAAGGATCGGCAACTCTTTGGTTACCAGCATTGTTCAAAGTTATCTTTTATGTCCTCAGAATATAAGAAGGTCAGTGAATGATGACAGAATTTTCATTTTCACGTGAACTATTCCTTTAATCTTCAAACAGGTTACCAGTTGCCAACTTTGGCAACCTAAAAATAATCAACAACCTAAAATGTTCAGCCAAAACAGCGAGAAAAAAAAAGGATTTTTCAGTTTCAGCCAAGATAGTTTTGGAGGGCAAAAACCACTGACTGAAAAATTGGTGCTTCTCTGATAGTGTTTTGACTGTGTCAGTCAGTGTATATTTTTTTAAACATGAGGTGTATAAGCTACAACAGTTAAACATATCAGCAGTGTGTGTACAAACTTCACCATGACCATAAATAATTCCATAGCAGAATTATCTAAGATTTGTTCAGCTGTACACGACCTGAACGGCATACAGAGTTCAGCCACCCAATTATTACCCTAAAAAAAAATTTGGGGTGTCTCTGTAAAAAAAAAAAAAAAATGCTTGAATGGCTGACCTGACAAAAAATAGTCTGTCCTGTCCTTAAAAGCGGGACTTATATTTTTGTTATTCAAATTAGCTAATCTAACATCAATTCAGCATATTATGACAAAATTGTGAGAGTATGATTTTAATAAACAACAGATACAGTCAAGAAGGCCAAGCTGTCTAAGGTGGGATGGACCACAGACCACCATTTCAACGAATGATGCAGACATTTGGTGTCTTTAAAACTAGCTACATTCATTTTATAAATACTTTGTCTAACTTATCTAATAGTAAATGGACAGCTAGCCAAATTAGTACCTTGGCTCAGTAATGGGACACTAAAGTGCCCTCTTGACCAGCATACAGATCTTTGTATCTTCCACTGCCCAAAGACTATCACATGCTGTAGCCACAAGCTGCTAAAGCACATTATACCCGAGAATCCAGAATCCATGAAACATCATTTATGCTGATCACCACCACTATGTGATTGATATGCACGCAGCACACCTCATGAGCTGCTGGTAGTTATACTGAAAGAGCATCCCATGGACGTCTCAGCTGATCATGGGTTCAAACATGTCAGCAAACAAGCCCAGATGACAGCTAAACCAATATGCATTAAAAAAAATAAAATCCATATCTGTCCGTTATTGAAGGCCATGACTCATCCGATGTTTTCTCTCTGTACTCAGTGCTGTAAAGTGATCCGGCCGGCGGGCTGCTGTTGGCGGTGATGCTGTGCGGTGACCTCCGCAGATCAACACAACGCACCATCTACGACCTCGACCGGGAAACACTCACGGTACACACACTCTAAACTAACACCAAATATACACTGTTCTCTCACATAATCCAGATAGCCAGTAAACAGTACATAATGTTAGGATGATGATAACCATACCTGAAAGCGACGCTCCGTCCTGATCTGTCAAACAACGGTCATAACCGGAAATATCCGCTCAGAGCTCTGCGTAGACTCCGCCCAGTTAGTGCAACAACCAATCAGAGATGACAAACCGACCAATCAGATTTCAGACCATTTTCTTTTACAGTTTCCTCCCCCGTTGTTGTTGTTTTTTACAAAACATTCTTATTCTTTAACTTACTGACATAAATTCATGACATAGTTTATGTGTTTTATGATTTAGTCATTGCAGAAACACATGACATTTTTATTTATTTAAAAAGTTAAGATTGTATTAGCCTATTTGCAGATTTTTAGACTGTACAAACCATACCACATGACTTACTGAGTCTTCTATTGAAGAAATATGATTAACTAATATACAATTATAACTCACGGTTGTAATATTTACAACATATGGTGTGAAGTAATAAGGTCAAAGTAGCAATTCAGGAACCATCCTAGATATAAGCAAGCTTATAGAAAAGCAAAATCTAAATTTAAGGTAATATATCACTAACTCTGATCTATGCGAGGAACCGAGCTTAGATAAGAGCAGTTTGTTTCAAGGAAGATCAAATTCTCTGAATAAGTCAGATATTAATTTAAGGGGACGCGGGTACGATACGAGTTAACTGATCAAAATGCACATCATTTACCAAAATGCTTTCATGCTGATTGAATTTAGTAATTTCGTAAACTCATTCTGAATCTCAATCATTAACCACCTGGAGAGAAGTAACGGATTTTGTAGTGATTAGGGATGGTCGTATCCTAAGTATCGATATATCGATAAAAATATCGATACTAAAGTGTGTTTTATTTACCAGTGATTTTGTTTATCTAAAATAATAATAATGCGTACAAATGCATTGAATTGGACGAATAACCTTTGTTCGCAAGTAATTGTGTAGGATATAATTATTTTCCTGCTCATCTGAACACACGCAAATGTTACAGGACAGAACCAATCCATCACAGAGAGCATTCACTCACTTCTGACAGTGCATTCAAACAGGGCTGCGCTTCCCAAAAGTATCATAAGAAAGCATTAAATATGGGGGTAGAATTGTTGCTTAATTCCAAATAAATAGATTATGATCCACAAATAAATAGAATGAGATCCACAAGTAAATCTTAAAGTTTCACAAACATGAATTAAATTTACAAATAAATAAAATGAGATTTGCAAATAAAACATTTCACACATATATATTATGCACAACCCACATGACTTTCTGCCTGGCATTTATTTGTGACAATTCTCCCGTCCTTGCATTTGTTATGATACTTGCACGCATTTGTGTAAGCCCGTTCCTGTTGCATTTGTAGATACTGCACGCAGTTTGTTGAATTCCCCGCCTTGCATTTGTCTAATCTTTCACACACATTTGTGAATCCGTCACTGTGCATTTGTAGATAGCTGGGGCAACGCATTTGTGATCTCCTGTCCTGTGGCATCTTGTAGATAGCCTGCACGATTTGTGAATCGCATCCTGTGCATTTGTAGATAGCTGCACACATTTGTAAATCGCATCCTGTGCATTTGTAGATAGCTGCACCCATTTGTGAATCTTGTCGATCTCCTGTGGCATGGGGTGTAGAAGTGTAGCTGCACGCATTTTGGGACAACTCGCCTTTTCCTGTTCTGCGTTGTAGATAGCTGCTCGCATTTGTGAATCGCGTCATGTGCATTTGTGGATAGCTGCTCGCATTTGTGAATCGCGTCTTGTGCATTTGTAGATAGCTGCACGCATATGTGAATTCACCCTCCTGTGCATTGTGTATGATAGCTTGCACGCATTTTTGTGTAATCCCCTCCTGGTGCGTGGCCATTTGGGTTCGATAACTGAACTCTGTCCTATGTCTGTGAAATCCTGTCCTGTGCATTTTGGAGATGCTGCATCTGCATATTTGTGCATCCGCGTGTTCGGGGTCCTCCTTGCAATTTGTGATAGCTGCACTTCATGTTTCAATCAATTGTTGTGGCTGTTCTTGCTGTAGTCGCCCCCCCCCCCCCCCCCCCTGGTGCATTTGTGAATCGCGTCCTGTGCATTTGTAGTTAGCTGCACGCATTTGCGAATTGTGAAACATTTCTTGCTTCAAGACGTGCTGACGATCCACAAATACGTGGACTCCACCCACCGTCTACTCGAGCCAATCAGATAACAGCCACATTCGCGGACCAATCGTAGCACGATCTCGCTATAGCAATCACGTTTTGCTTTACAATCAGGGCGGTCTCGTGAGATAACTTCATGCATCTGCATTGGCTCAAATAGGTCATATAAGGGCCATACAATGGGTACAGTAAAAGATGTTTAAAACTGGATTTCGTTAGACCATTAGACTGTGTATCATGCCAAGCCAGATTATTATATTTTACGTGCCTTTGAAAATGCCAGATAAAGCTTTAAATCACGGCTATATGGGAACAATGCTATACTGTATTCAAACGCGATATGGGTCATTTATTCAATATGGAAATAAAAGCGTCGATAAGTAACTGACTAATAAATAACTGGACTCAACATCATAATAAACATCTGTTTGTGTAATATGTTAAATTGCCGTCACACAACAGCCAACAGCATTTCCCAGTTTTTCAGTCAAGTCGATGTATATGAGCTGCTCTGTGGATCTAACGATGTATGAAGTTTTTGATATTCTGTGGTGGTCACAGCAGTAATAGAAATTAATCTACCAATAAGCTTAATATATATAATATATATATATAATATATATATATATATTATATATATATATATATATATTTTACATTTTAAAAGCATTTTTACATTTATGAAGCCATTTTTTCTTAAAGTGTGCCTCATCTTTTTTAGTCAAATTATTGCATATAATTTGTCATTTAGAATAATGAGACATTTGGGCTGTTACCAAACAAATGGAATTTAATCTTTACAATGCAGAGGAAACAAGTTGCATCTGAAGTGACATTTAGATGTCACACTGTTTAATGCAGCTCAGAGGGACATGGGATGCTTTAACCTGCAGTTACAAATGCATAGATAATGTTTTGATATTGTAAACAAAAAACGTCGAATACTGACATTTGAAATTATTAAAAAAAATATAAATGTGAAATTTAAACCACCAGTAGGTGGCAGCAAGTCACTGTTAATAAGTGATTCATTGCGATTGAACTGAATAATTTAAACGGTTGATTCATTCAGAAACGAAACACCGTCATGTTTTTGTTTATTGAACTGTGTATTAATATCACATAATTTTAACATCACATTTGAAATCATGTTGATTTTTGGAGAAAAGAAACGACAATGATATATAAATATTTATATAAACTATATAAAATTATATACATTTATATATTTTCTGCTCCCATATCTTGAATTTTATTTGAAAAATCAATAAAAATCGAAAATAAGTCTGATTCATAACTGAATCATACAGTGAAAGAAAGCACTGTAATTGCGCACACGCACTAGTCTAACCTACTAAACTTCATCACACACTGTTTCTCTGGCATTTTCAAAGGCACGTAACATAAAATACTGTGGCTTGGCATGATACACAGTCTAATGGTCTAACGAAATCCAGTTTTAAACATCTTTTACTGTACCCATTTTATGGCCCTTATATGACCTATTTGAGCCAATGCAGATGCATGAAGTTATCTCAGGACGAGACCGCCCTGATTGTAAAGCAAAACGTGATTGGCTATAGCGAGATCGTGCTACGATTGGTCAGCGAAGAGTGTCTGTTATCTGATTGGCTTGAGTAGACTGTGGGTGGAGTCCACGTATTTGTGGACGTCTTGACGCAAGAAATGCTTCACAATTCGCAAATTCACAGGACGGGATTCACAAATGCGTGCAGCTATCTACAAATGCACAGGACGCGATTCACAAATAAATGCCAGGCAAAGTTGTGGTTGTGACATAAATATATATTTGTGAATATGTTTTTTATTTGCAAATCATTTTATTTTTTGTGTGAATTTAATTCTTGTTTGTGAAACTTTAGATTTATAAGTTTGTGGAATCTCATCGTATTATAATTTTTTTGTATCATAATCATATTATTTGGAATTAAGCAACAATCCTAACCCGCATAATAAAACTTTTGAGAACAGCCGCCCTGAACAATGCTTATCAGAGGACAGAAAAAAAACATATGTTTGAGTTATTTCACAATAAACAAATTGAAATCTTAGCCTACATAGTTTGTACAATTACATTTATTTAAATTGAACTTTGAAAGATAATATTGATCATGTTCTGTAATGTTAATAGAAATCATGCACTGTCAGAACAAAAAGGTTGCATTTTATGCGTGCAACAGCCATTCACTGGCAGTCCCATGTGATAATGAACCATGGTTTTACTAAAGTACTGTAGTATTTATAGATTTGAATAATGTGTAAACAAAAAACATATTTGAACCATGTGTAAACAAAATTATAACCTAATAAATTACAATTAAGGCGTATTGAATGTTAAAATGTGTTTTAAACATAAATTTAAGTGGTTATCATTACCTATTTTACTCTTAGTAATTTAATAATTGAATATATTTCATCATTTAAAAGTTTAGTTCAGAAGTATCGTATCGGTGTCGATATCGGTATCGTATCGAAAACAAAATAAGTGGTATCGCCCATCCCTAGCAGTGATCACATTACAGCCGTCAGACTACATTATGCATTAGGAATGATCTAGTACCACCTAGTGGTGATCTTTAGCCATACACTGCTTACAGTGAGACAGACACCAAATGAGGGTTTTTGTGATTCTAAATGTAGAAGTATTAAAACCATATTTAATAGAATTTAAATGTGATAATCGTAGCTCTCCGAACACAGTTAGAAACCGCAGGTGTTTTTTTTATCGGTAAAATGAGACGGTGAGACGCACAAGTTTGAGTAGCACTTTGAACAACAACAAATCAAACGCCTGCTTCTAGAACATGTCAAAATAAATGCACCACTATTATATTTTTGTACTTTACTCAATTATAAAGACATTACAACTTTTTGTGTTTTTATGCCGTCGTGACATATTCTTTTTTTTTCTTCTTTTTTTTTTACTTATTGCATATATTTAAAATTCGACTCAATTTTGCTTCGTGCAAGACTTTTATTATGCTTTGTTAGGAAATGGGATCGTGTCGACCCGGTTGTTCATGCTAATGTTCAGCTTTTTTTACAGTCTATGGTTCAGCTGCTGCATGCGTGGAAATAGACAGTGTATAAACTGTACAGATCGGGATTTCATGTGCATTATTGTCCAAACGTTTTCGCTACACACAGCAGAAATTAATAATCAGTGGTGTATTAGTGCCTTACAAGACTTTCCGGAAGTTTAAAAGTCAGCGATGATTTTGAGACTGTCAAACAGGGCATGCGTCCTCTCTGGATCAGCTCGTCTCAAAAGCACTTTGTCAACCTTCTTCGATGAGATGGGAAAAGCTGGTGTCATCCTAAAATCTGCGTCAACTGGCATATTTGAGAACCTGGCATTAGAAGACTGGATTCACGATCGCGTCGATCTGCAAAACAGAAGCGTGCTGTTATTATGGAGAAATTCGCCCGTGGTTGTCATAGGAAGGCATCAAAACCCCTGGCAGGAGTGTAACCTGCCCTTGATGAGACGCTTGGGGATCCCGCTAGCGAGGCGTCGCAGTGGAGGCGGGACGGTTTACCATGATTTTGGAAACATCAACATGACCTTCTTCACCTCCAAGAAGAAATACGACCGTCACAGAAATCTCAAAGTCGTTACTAGTGCATTAAAGACACTGAGACCCGATCTAGATGTCGGAGCAACAGACAGATTTGATATTTTGTTAAATGGCCATCACAAGATTTCAGGCACTGCTGCGAAATTAGGCAGAACCTCTGCTTATCATCACTGTACATTACTGTGTTCTGTTGACCGTTCAGTATTGTCCTCAGTCCTGAAGAGTAACACTTCTGAAGTTATCAAGAGCAATGCTACCCCAAGCGTTCCTTCCCCTGTCAGGAACCTTTTGGATGTGGATCCCACTCTTGACTCCAATACTATCATGGATGCTATTGCTTCCCAGTACAATAATGAATTTGGCTTTGACAGCCCAGTCATCACAGTGGACCCCACTCATGAAGGTCTCATGCCTGGCATTCATAAGATGGCACAGGATCTGCAGCCGTGGGAGTGGATTTATGGCAGAACTCCAAAATTCAGTGTTTGCACATCTTTAGTGGTGGATGATGTGAATATTAAGCTTGATATGGCCATCAAAAATGGTGCTGTAGAACAATGTGCTATGGAAATCCCAGAAGACTGGCTTCCTTCAGAGATGGTGAATGAGTTTACATCAACTCTGAATGGCAGCAAATACTGTCCGAGTGAAGCCGCAGTGCTGGTGGCGGCGTTCATGAGAACCCATTCAATGACAGATGATGTTGCGGAGAAGATTCATAGATTGTGTGCTGGTGTGGTTTCAGTAATGTGAATAAAAATGAAACCAGAAATGTGATACTTGTTTCAAAAACTTTAAAGTGGTCTCCTGCACAGTCACACTTTACCCACACATACAGAGATTTAAGATGAAAAACACAAATTCTATGATGAAACTCTTGAAATACTTTGAAATTTTAAGCAATAATTTCTGCCGACATAATTCACATATAATTAATTGGAATGATTACATGCTTGCAAGCATTACTAGAGCAATAATAAAGTAAAATATTATTATTAAGATATTGTTTTATACTTGAATACGAATAAATAAATATAAATTCACATTGTATTAGATTATTAATAATACTATATTGATATTAATCCCCCCCAAAACATTTTTTTGAATCTATCTATATCTATCGTAATCTATCTATCTATCCGTCCGTCTGTCTGTCTTTAGATTAAATATGTAAATTATATATACACACATATGTGTGTATAAAATCATTTAAAGTTTGTAAATTATGGTTTTGTCATATATTTAGCTAGTAACATGTTTGCCATGCGCAGCACTCCTGTCGCTCTCCTCGTGACATAAAAGCGCAGTTTAGCACGGACTAGTATTTCATATGGATGGCCAATAATTTCATATTCTTAAAATAGCTTCTTCTTTGTCGCTTGTGGGGTTTATTAAAACATGCACAAAAACGAAATTATACTCAAGTTAAATATCCAGAAATTGCATACAAACTGCAGCTTTTCTCTTTATATGCAGCTGTATAAACGATCCATGTGCGCTAAAGATCATTGTCAAGTGCGCATGCGCAATGCGAGCACGACTAACTTGAAGCGCTAATACCGACTACGCTGCACCGCAACGAGGAGGTTACAGCCATACAGATATAATGGGAAAGAAACAGAAAAATAAGGGAGATGACGGGTAAGTTAGGACACGGACTCCGTTAACAGCAAAACGATCGTGCTGTTTATAGTCATGACAGGTTAATGTGTGAGGAGACACACTGTTAGCCACCTGGCTAGCTTCTGATGGACATGAGTTCATGTGCCGCTGTAACTAGGCCTGTTTTCCTCACTACGATATTGACCGTTTAACTAGAGCAATAACATCAGGACATCACTCACATTTAATGATGTAGGTCTAGACAACGGACTGATTGGGTAATTTAGCGTGTTTGTTGCTTAAAAATGAGAAACGAGCAGGTCTTGCCAGCCCTCCTGAGTCGAGATCCAGCAGCTGTGAGTGTTAGATTAGCTGCACTTCACATCTGCTCTGATATCAGACGCTGTCCGAGCACAGAAGACCTTAGTATTTAAGGGCAGTGGCTTTTATGTGTTACACGCGGTATCTGATTTCTCGCCTGGCAGTGCAACCTCATCCGTTTCCATTGTGCTGCCCGGCGCATTGTCTTCAGTAAAACGCTCTTCTATAGGATGCCATCGACCTTTGGTCGTGTAGAAATGGTGACAGTCAGAAATCTCAGCTTGTGAAAATGGTAAAATTCTCCCAGGACTCTGGCAGTCTGTCACTAGCTGACTTGGGCTGGGTAAACGTTCCCACTGAGATCAAGGGATGTGATTGTTAAATTGGACTGCACTTGTAAAGCTTAGACAATACTGAGGACTTCTGATTATTAATAATTTGATCCAGATTGTATTTAAAAAATTTCAGCTGTACTGTTTTTGTGTATTATTGAGGATTGCTGGAACTTCAGAAATGTACTTGTCTGTAAGATCAATGTATTTTGTAAAATGATAATACATTTTTGACCATATTTGGCCACATATCTGGAATTAGAGAATCTATTAACAAGTCATTGATGACTTAAAGGGGTCATATGATGCTATTTCAAAGATCATTATTTTGTGTATTTATTTTGTAGAATATGTTGACATGCTTTAATGTTCAAAAATCACATTATTTTTCAAGTACTGTACATTATTGTATGTCCTCTATGCCCCGCCTCTCTCAAACACGTTGTTTTTAACAAAGCCCCCTCCTTTGACAAGCGCAGTCTGCTCTGATTGGCCAGCTGACCCAGTGCATTGTGATTGGCCGAACACCGCAAGCACTCGTTGGAATTTTAACGCCCCTTACCATAATCGCGAGCTTCATCTTTCAAAGTAAATATCAAGACAGTAAATAATGTAATTCATTTTACCATCAGTTCAAGCCCGAAATGGCAACAGAGTCGCGTGACAGACACAATGATGATGCAGTACACAAGCCGCGGTTAAGACAGAACGGCTGAACAAGTGCTATATTTTCTGACAGGCAGTTCACTCTCCCGTGATGTGACCCTGTTCCCCTCACACGACGTGTTACTCTGCGCTGCACAAAACTCCGCATTTGAACAGTCAGTAGCAAATACTTAAACTGATAACAAAACATATTTACAGTCACTGATTCAGAAGCGCCAGATGACATGGCTGCATCAACATGACTGCTGTTTACATTATGCAAATCTTCCCATAGTGAGGTAGATATGTGGGGTCGTGTTAGAACAAAAAACGAGTCGTTTTTAGGGTAGGCTGGCTGACTCTTACTTTATAAAGAATATCTCTTTGGGGATTTGAGCCTTTAGTGGTCTTTCCAACTTTTACCAGACTCGTTATGCACCAAAGCTTGGTAACACTCCAAGAGACAGGAAACGTGAAATCGCATCAATGACCCTTTGGGAAGTACTGGGTCTCTCAGTCTCTCGTCGGTGATCTCGGTCGATCAGACTCTCCGTTCATCGTCAATCGGCTCTCTCTCCCAAGTCCTCTCTCCCGTTTCTATATATGTTTGTTTGTACATATATATTCCATAATTTGTCTTTTTATATTTACCTTTTTTTTGGTTTTTTTGGTTAGACTACAAATTTTGCATATTATTGTTTGGTCTGGGTCAGAGTGAGTAAAGGTGGGGTAGTTCGTAAGCTAATTGACCCTTCGCAAAGACCAGCCCCCCCTTAGTTACTGTTGCTACGTCCTACGTTTCCTTTCCCTCTCTGAACTCAGTCGCTTGAATGGCTAAATTGATCTGGGTCTGATGCTGAGCTGATTCTTGGTCTTTTGGCTTTGTGGTTGGTGGTTAAGTTGATTACCGCCCTAATGAGAGTGTTAACCTGTGCTAACCCTTCAGTGCTGGTTGCCATGTCATTTCTTGTTCCGGTAATCTCAAAAGATGTCATGCGGTCCAGCCGTGAATTATCGACTTTCAGTAGCATCAAAACAAGATGACCTGTTACTTAAAGACTATTACTGCCCTTTGGGAAAAAGGCTTTTTATTGCGTCAAAGAAACCTGGTCTTTTGGTGCGGGTGAGAGAAGGGGTGGGTGATTATTTTAAGCTGCTTTATTAACATTCCCCATCTACTTTTCCTCGTCGATTCATTTGCATCCTGGCTTGTTTCAAGTCTATTTTTCCTTGTACCATTTGTCCTATTAATCTGGTGGTTTTTTCGTATCACCCCTGCTGTCTGTTTCCCCTCCGTGCCCTGCCTGTCGCTGATTTTCGCCAGAGGTTTATGTGTGAGGCCTCGCCCTGTCAACGCTGTGATTTCCTTTCTGAGCACAAGCATGGGCAAGGGAGTCTTTAGGCGTCCACTAGGTATAGGCTGTATCTTCCAGATTCACGGTTCCTCATCCATTGCTTTGTTTTGGACATGATAGAGTAAAGCTATTTTTGAGCTTCAGGTGTCTTTATTTTTTTCCTTGCTCACTCTTTCTTTCTTTTTGTCGCATATATTGTTTGTACCTACTATTGGGATGCTATGTTCTGTCTTAACTCATTTTTTGTGTCTTTTTTTTTTTAGTCTATGTTAGTGTGTGTTTTAGTGGTGTTATTATTTTGTTTTTATCAGGCTTTGCTATCTTGCTTTGTTATGCTTGTCTGCTTTATTGGTTTTTAGTTCGTTTATAAAAATGTATTCTTCATTTTGACCCACCATCATTATTTGTATAAGTTTATTAGAGACTGCAGTTTCGTTCTTTTTAGGCTGAACAACTCCCAAATTTTGATGTTAAGGTAATGGACATTCCGTTGGTGTTTTTTAAATCCTGGTATCCGAGGTTGTTGAGTTTTGTTCGCTGCTGCCGCTTATATTCATTTTCTGGGTGGTCTGTGGTAAAATTGTTTGGTGTTTTTAATTTTCTAACTTGGTAAAACATGCATGTTAACCAGACCAGATTTCATCAAATATTTGTTGTGTTTTGTGTACATTTGTATTTGCTTTCTCAAAGCATTTCTAATTTGATTTAAATGCAAAATATTCTATACTAAATGTACAAACCCGATTCCAAAAAAGTTGGTACACTGTACAAATTGTGAATAAAAACATATTGCAATGATGTGGAAGTTTCAAATTTAAATTTTTTATTCAGAATACAACATAGATGAAATATCAAGTGTTTAAACTGAGAAAATTTATCATTTTAATGGAAAAATAAGTTGGTTTTAAATTTCATGGCATCAACATCTCAAAAAGTTGGGACAAGGCCACGTTTACCACTGTGTGGCATCCCCTCTACTTTTTATAACAGTCTGCAAACATCTTGGGACTAAGGAGACAAGTTGCTCAAGTTTAGGAAAAGGAATGTTGTCCCATTCTTGTCTAAAACAGGCTTCTAGTTGCTCAACTGTCTAAGGTCTTCTTTGTCACATCTTCCTCTTAGTGGGCTGTGCCGAGGGGCTCTGGTTTTCTTATGGTGTTGAAGAGGATCTTTACTGCCGGCGTTGCGCATTCATTACCCCCCGGAGTCCTTCTTGCTGTCGCACCATGATGTTGTAATTGATGTCAGGTAATTTGTGTTCTGTCAGTTGTCATGTGGAAATGCAAGGTCTTTTTGCTCCACTGAAAGAGGATCGACATCTGATGGTAGGCATATGGTGTTCTAGACCTTGATATCACCGTTTTCAAGCCATTGATGGGTTGCCTTTCCAGATTTGTAATTGCTGGCCATGTTGGTGCCTAACGACATTCAGGCGCACGGTCATGCACCCATACCCGTCATAGATATGCAGGCTTGGCTTAAATGATGTGCCTGATAACAACTGTTGGGTTTGTCCTTTGTCCTCTTTAGTCCGGATGCCCATGGTGTCCCAGTTTTTCAAAAGAACATTCAAATGTTTTTGATGTCGTCCTACACAGAACAGTTTTTTTCCAACTTTCCACAGTCCATTTTAAATGAGCCTTGTCCCAGAGAAAACGCCTGCGCTTCTGGTTCATGTTTAGATATGGCTTCTTTTTTTTGACCTATAGAGTTTTAGCCAGCGATGGCGAATGGCACGGTGGATTGTGTTCTGGTTCTTGTTTTCTGGAAGTATTCTTGAGCCCATGTTGTGATTTCCATTACCGTAGCATTCCTGTATGTGATGCAGTGTCGTCTTAGGGTTCTTCTATCTGAAGTTATCACTGGGCATTTACCATTTAATCGATTGTTTTTTTCCCGTCCATTGGGTACGCCTTTTTACGCAGCTGCGAGTGTTTGTTTTCCAAGATTCTTCTTGAATCTTTGGGATGATATTATTTTTGGTCACTGTGGTATCGAGTTTGATGATTCATACGTTTGGTCAACCTTCTTTGCATTTTGTATTTTTTTTCGTCTCTGAGAACTCCTTTTTCTTGATGAATTTGCGGGGTTCCGACATTTTCCTTTTGTTCTTTCTTTCGGCGCGGGTGCGGCCGCAATTTGGGGGGAGGTAGGGTGATGCCTTCTTTTAGTTGGCCCATGCGTTTGCCCGGTTCTGGACGAGGAGTCACTGTTTCCACGTTGTGCTTGATTTAGGCTTGGCGGTCTTTTTATTTGTGCATATTGGTTGTCCTCTGGTGTTCAGTCTGTTTCGTGGTTACGTTCTGGGTGGTACTTGTGTAAATGAAGTATTCTTTTTTTTCCGGCCTCGGGTTTATTGTGCTTGATTCCGGTGTTGTTTGGGAGCCGGGTTGTGGTCTTTCTGCCCGCAACGTTGTTGGAATGTGTAGTTTCTCTCATGGGGGTTAAACCCAAATTAGGCCTATATGTAGTTTTGCATGATTATTGTTTTGTCAAAATTGTCTCACTTTCAACATTTTGATATGGTTTATTCTATTGTGAATAAAATATAAGTTATGAGATTTGTAAATTATTCCATTCCTTTTTTTTACTCACAATTTGTACAGAGTCCCAACTTTTTTTGGAATTGGGTTTGTACATAATTAAATATCCTGTGAAATTCTAGCTCAAGTTACAATGAGGGGTGTTTGTTTCTTGTTCTGGACTATTTTTCCCTATTTAGGCGGTGGTGGTGATAGACTATTTTTGGGTAGGCAAGTGGCTTTTGGGGGAAGCATTTGATTGGAGAAAAATTGGTTATGCAAAATGAGTCCTCATTGTTCTGGTCCGTTGTCCTGGAAGAGGCAAACTGTAATTTTGTCATTTGTCATTAAAATTAAATCAACTTTTAGAAGTACACTAGCGTGTAGATGACCTTGAATCTAAAAGACATGGGAGAAAGTATGTAAAGTTTGTGTTTTTCTCTAGTCTCCCCATGCGTAAAGAGAACTTGAAGGGTGTCCTGGTGGCAGTTATACCCTTTTATAAGATAGCTTCCTTATTAGATTGGTTTGTAATAATTGCAAATATTTTGGTTTTTTAAAAACGTACAGTATGAAAAATGTTTGAGGTTTTTTTGGGTGACGTTGTACCATTTAGTTCCTTTTATAATGTGCTTTCATAGTGGCCAAAGAACCGTGACGGAGTGGTTGACATTGGACTTGGCACTGGCAGCGGAAATTTGAAGGAGCCGGGAGCAGGCAATGGAGCAGAGCAAATTCAAAGGCAAGAAAAAGAAAGAAAAGAAAGATGACTTTGAGTAGGTCTTCACACTGATACACGGTTATATTCTCTAAAGAGAATTTCTCTTGTTATACATGCTTGCTCAAGAAGATTTTTTTAAAATTTTTTTGGGGGGAAACAAAAGTGTCTTTATTGCCTTATATAAAGCTTGTTTCTGTTTAATCAAAAAAAAAAAAAAGACAGTAATTTGTATACCACTTTCAAAATAAACCTATACGTATGCTCGGCCCCCCGTTATTGACCAAAAATCTTATATCCCGTAATTTACCACTGACCAAATTATACTGGTTTCTAGGTACGGTGGAGGTATTTTGTTTTTTTCACTTCATTTCGCTGGACCCGTACCATATTCCTCTATGATGAGAGAGGAAAGTACTGCAGGACCATTGACTTAGAATCCCTATTTTACTGTTATGAGGAGTTGAATAATTGTCAAAATACCGGGGGACACTAAATAGTGACTATACACGACCCCTTTTAATACGTGTTAAACAGGAGTCACTCTCATTTATAATCGTGGTATCGTCTGATAAAAATCAACATGCATCTACACTAACGAGCGGCTATGCGGTTGTTTTGGCTATATTACTTTTTTTTTTTCTCATTTCCCTGCAGCGCACTGTGTCTGAGTAACAAACTAAAAAAACAACAAACTAAAAAGTGCGTGTGATATTAACAGACGAACTACTCTCATATTTATAATTCCAAAAATTCAGTAAGCGACAGGTGCTAGGAAACACTATTTTGTACTCATTTATACACAAATTGGCTGCGGTGCGACTAACTGAATGCGCTGCTTCTCTGCCACTCACTGCACAGAACAGACACTTCTCCGGGAAAGTCAGACCTTGTGTTCGCGGTACAGCACTGGCTAAATCTTCCAACTGAACCATAGCTAAAAGTTTATCCAAAAAAGTCGCTAGGTTTGTCAGCAGTGTTGGGGTTGAAAATTCTGATGATAGTAAAAGAATTCTGTCATATATGTTGGCGGTAGCAATCTAGTTCTAACTCACACTTGGGTTTTTGTGTGTGTGTGTGTGAGACGTGGGAGCTGATGGCAGCGGGCGGTGGATTTTGTGGATGAGTTCTTCTGTGTCATCCCGTTCTATTAGTTCTACAGCTTCAGTTCGGAACTTTTCCCACCGCTTACGGGGTCCTGTTTCACACATAGTGCGTATGCGGTCTGAGTGCGTTACGTATGCGGTGCAGAAGCAGCACAGACTCATTGTGCTTTCACACAGGACGCGTTTGCAGTCCGCTCATGATCTGCGGCTGTTTAACACACACATTTATCCATTATTTTACTATATCTGATTTCAAATCCAAACCTAGTTTTAGCCTATACTGAAAGTGTTTTTTTTTGCAGCATTGTGCTCCTCTTTTATCACTGGGTTACAGTTACACAATCTTTCAACATATTTCCTTTTAAACTCAATTAAGATAAACAGCGTATTAACTGCATTTTGGCTTCAGATTTGAATTTAAGTTGCACCCTCAAGCAATTGGGAACACATTTGAACCCAGCAGGATAGCTTTCTTTGTGTTAGGGTATCACAAATATTTTAAATTAAACTTACCCACTGAGCAGAAACCGGTGCATCGTCGGAAAGCCTTTTACATTTATCTTTACAACATTCCCCGACGGGTCTTAAAGAATTTTGTTTTTTTTCTACCTGCACAAAGAACAACAAGTGCTATGTTGCTGGGTTGTTTTTAGCTAAAAGTGCCTTTTTTATTGATTTGTTTTCAACCTAGCCAACAAGCCTGTGAAACCGAGTAGACTTTAATTATAAATCGAGTATATTGTGAAATTTAACTAAATTTCCCATCGTCAATCCTTTTCATTTTTACAGCCAACCAATGCGCTGTTCACTGGTTAATGTCCCAGCGCGTCGAGAGCACAGCAAAAATAGACTCTGTGCGTAAACGATCGCTGCACTGCTGCAGACGTGCCGCACCTGGAACGCACTGACGGACCGCAACCGCGTGCAGTGTGAAAGCTCTAATCCGTTAACATGGGTGCGTAAAAACAACGCAATGCACTTCAAGGGGTCACGTTCAGACGGAGTATGTGTGAAACAGGCGTTAGTAACACATGCAGCTGTTCCCTCACGACAGTGGCAACAGTGAAAAGGTACCCCTTTCAAACAGTGTCGCATTCCAAACAGTGTTTAAGCGACATACACCGGTATTGCGTTATTTTAAAAATTCATATCATAACAAAAATAGACACCGGTATTCGGCATGAACCGGTATACCGCTCAGCACTACCGTATACTGTAATATATTTTAAAATAATTTATTCCTGTGTGATTTTTCAGCATCATTTCTCCAGTCTTCTGTGTCAAATGATCTTTCAAAAATCATTCTAATATGCTGATTTGCTGATCAAGACACATTTATTATTATTATTATTATCATCAACATTTAAAGCAGTTGTGCTGCTTTATATCTTTGTGGAAACTGTGACACATTTTTCTCAGGATTCTTTGATACATAAATCATGTAGGATTTGTTGGGGATACAGTCACAAAGACCCTTAAAAAAAAAAAATCTATTGTAACATTATAAATGTCTTTTCTGTCACTTTTGATCAATTTAATGCATCCTTGCAAAATAAAAGTATTAAAAAAATCTTGTCGACCCTTTTGAACGTTAGTGTAAGTGTTTGGGAATTAATGAACTTTTACTTGCAGTGAGGATGACATCCAGAAAGAACTGGAGGTACTCTCATTAGAAAACCAAGGAGAAAAATGTAAAGAGGCAGAAAAGGTATTCTTCAGTAACACAAACTGATAAGCACGTTCATCACACATTGTCTTTTGTTTTCCTCTCTTCTAATAGTGCCAATATTACAAGAGTCACGTACCACTGACAGCATTTTCTCCACATGTTTTTCTGTCTTAGAAATCCGATTCAGTAGCGGAAGCTGAACCTGAGCCCACTCTGAGTAAAGCAGACAAGAAGAAGGCCAAGAAGGGTAAAAAGGCAAATCTGGAGGATGAGGAAGGTGATGAAGATCAGGGTCAAAACGACATAGAAAACGAGAGCAGGACGAAAGACACAAAGACGGTGGCGTCTCCCGCTCCTGCTGGTCCTGCTTCAGACTCTGAGGACGAGGGCTCACAGTCATGGCAGAAACCTATGGCTAAAAACAAAGGTGGCCAAAAGGGTGTGTCTGACTTGGTGGATGATGAAGATAGTGGTGCGAAGAAGGGTGGAGGAGCGGCTGACAATGATGAATCAGACGATGATTCTCAAGCCGCACACAAGAAGAAAGTAAAAGCCAAAGCCAAACCAGCCAGTGAGGAAGATGAAGGAGAAGAATCGGCCTTCAAGGTGAAGACAGCCGCGCAGAAGAAAGCAGAGAAAAAAGAGAGGGAGAAGAAGAAGAAAGAGGAGGAGAAGGCCAAGCAGAGGGCTAAGAAAGAGAAAGAAGATGAGGCCTTAAAGAAGGAACCAGGGAACCTTCTACCCTATAACAAAAATACCTTCAACAATAGCAAGAAATCGAAGCAGGGAGGGCGGCTTCATTGGAGCATGAATTCAGCTGAATGTCCTGTAGAAGGTGAGATGGTCCCCTCAGGGCTGTTATGCATGAGTACAATTTAATAAGATTTTTTAATATATATATTCTGCAATGATGCATTAAAATGATCAAAACTGACATCAAAAACTTGGTATGTATTCATGTATTTTCTAGAATGAAGAAAAGCCTTTATCCAAACCCACAGACGTGATTTTGTATATATTGATTCTTTTTTTTTTTCTCACACAAAAAAAGTAATAATTCTGCATGATTTTTTGAATCAATGTTTCATGGAAATGATTCAAAGTTACCAATTATAATGCCATTTTTGCTACTGAAGTCTTAATGTTCTAATAGTCGCAAGTCATAAGGCAAGGGGTGATTAATATATTAGTCAAACACACTCTATAAGAAATGTGTATATACAGTGGGTACGGAAAATATTAAGACCCCCTTAAATTTTTCACTCTTTTGTTATAATATATTGGCAGCCATTGCTAAAATCATTGAAGAGAGTTAAATTTTTTTTTCCCTCATGGTTATTGGATAACAGCACGGCACTCCTCCGTATACTGACAGAAAAACACAGAAATGTTGACATTTTTGCAAATTTATTAAAAAAAAAACTGAAATTATAATCACAATGGTCCTAAAGTATTTCAGACTCTTTGCTCAGTATTTAGTAGAAGCACCCTTTTGTTCTAATACAGCCATGAGTCTTTTTGGTAAAGATGCAAGTTTTTCACCCCTGGATTTGGGGATCCTCTGCCATTGCTCCTTGCAGATCCTCTCCATTTCTGTCAGGTTAGATGGTAAACGTTTGTGGACAGCCATTTTTAGGTCTCTCCAAGATGCCTCAGGTTGGTTTTAGTCAGTGCTCTGGCTTGGGCCATTCAAGCACCTCACAGATTTGTTTGTGGAAGGCCATACGCTGTCGTTATTTTAGCTGTGTGGCCTTAGGGTCATTGTCTTGGTTGGAAGTAAACCTTCGGCCCTCCTGTCTTTAGGTCCTGACACGTCTGAGAAGGTTTTCGCCAGGATTCCCTGTACTTGGCCGCATATCATCTTATGTCCCTCGATTTCAGGAACCAGTACTCCTGTCCTGCAGCTGAAAACACCCCCACGATCTGATTCTGCGACCTACCATGGCTTCACTACTGTTGGGGGACTTTGTATTGGACAGTGGATGCGGCAAGGTGCCGGTTTTGTCCCCTTTCTCTTTCTTTCCTCCACACCACCAGCTTAGAATTTAAGGCCAAAAAGTTCTACTTTCTTGTTCCCTCATCAGACCGAGAATCTTATTTCTCACCATCCTTGGAGTCCCTGTGCAGGGTTTTTTAGCAAAACGCCATATGCCATGCGGGCTTGTCATTGTGTTCCTATTGCACTGAGGAGATGGGGCTTCGCCTCGGGCCACTTGATGCTGGGCATAAAAGGCCTCCACGACTGGTGGAGGGCCGCAGTGATGGTTGACTTTCTACAACTTTCTCCATCTCCCGACTGCATCTCTGGAGCACAGCCACAGTGATCTTTGGATTCTTCTTTACCTCGCTCACCAAGGCTCTTCTCCCCCAATAACTCAGTTTGGCCGGACGGCCAGCTCTAAGAAGGGTTCTGGTCGTCCCAAACGTCTTCCATTTAAGGATTATGGGGCCACTGTGCTCTTAGGAACCTTAAATGCAGCAGAAATTTTTTACCTTCGGCCGATCTTGTAACCTTGGCCAGATCTGTGCCTGCCTTCAGGCAGTTCCTTTGACCTCATGATTCTCTTTTGCTCTGACATGCACTGTGACTGTAAGGTCTTGATATAGACCTGTGTTGTGGTGCTTTCCTAATCAAGTTCCAATCAGTATAATCAAACAACAGCTGGACTGTTTCAAATGAAGTTGTAGTAACAATCTCAAGTGATGATCAGAAGAAATGGACATGCACCTTAGTCTAAATATATGAGGTCACAGCAACGGGTCTGAATACTTTAGTTACCATGTGATTTTCAGTTTTCCCTTCCTTTTTTAAACAAAATCTTTAAAAATGTCCCACAATTGTTCTGTGTTTTTTCCCTGTCAATCTGGGTTTCTGTGGTTGTACCTGATGAAACACACTTCCTTACTGATTTTAGGGAAATGGCTGCAATATAACAAAGAGTGACACATTTAAGTGGGTCTGAATACTTTTCCGTACCCACTGTATACCCTCTGCTGCTTTTTCTAGTCAGAGGAGGCTGAGGGTTTGCATAAAAGACCAACAGGAAACGAAGGAGAGAAGCGAGTGTGCATGGATAATAAGAAGGACAAGAAAAAGGGTCCCAGCAAAGCAACCGTGAGAGCAATGCAAGAGGCCCTGGCCAAAATGAAGGAGGAGGAGGAGCAAGCCAAAAGAGAAGAGGAGGAGAGACAGAGACGACTGGAGGAGCTGGAGGCTCAAAGACAGGAGCAGGTCAGTGGAAAAACGGAGTCACTCAAGCTCATGGTGTCAAAAATCATTATCGTTCCTTCATCTCTGAAACCTTCATCCACATTCGTCTATAGGCCGAGAGAAGAAATCTTAAGAGAACAAGTTAGGGGTGGAGGAGGAGGGGGGGGAAAAGAAAGGCTAAAGAAGGAGGGAAAGCTCCTTACCAAGACCCAGAAAGAGGCTCGAGCCAGAGCAGAAGCCACGCTGCGAGCGCTGCAGGCTCAGGGTGAGAACATGACTGGTAGCAGTTACGATGAAAGAACGATTAAATTTTTTTTTTTTTACCTTATGGTGTAATTGGCTTCTCCTCAGGTGTTGAAGTGCCATCCAAAGACGCAATGCCAAAGAAGAAGCCTGTTTACTCTGATAAGAGAAAAAAGAAGCCAACAGCACAAACTCCTGAAGGTTTGATCCCGACACCTATTTCTTGCTCTCTGTATTTACCGTTGTAATCAAGGATGGTTAAAGACGTCCTAACATTATCTTTGCTTATATTAGAAACTTCAGAAGTGGCATTACCCACAATAGAGACACCTCAGCCAATCACAACAGAGATGGAAGTGGACAAACCTGAGGCGGAACAAGGTAAGTACTTCAATGTCTCAAATTTAGGGCCCTTTGAAATGTGTTTTATTTTGGTGTCTTAATTACATTTTAGCCATTAAGAAACTTTAGCCATTATTTTTGTCAATTACAATGCTGCACAACAGAACTTGACTTTATAAAAACTTGTGTAAATTGAAATGTATAAAATATTTCTATTTTTTTTTAATCTAAACTGTTGCTTATTATTATTGCTATTACTATTACTGCTACTTATAGAAGTACATTTTACTGCACAATAGTAATATTTCTATCATAATTTCAAGTTAGCAGACTTTTATTTTGATGATCTGTTGTAAAAACCTTTGAGTTTCTGTGAGTTTTTGACATGCTGATAGTCCTGTTTGTGGTTTAATTACTTGTATCAGTCTATATTGTAATTTGACATCGCGCACGGTACAGGAAATTCAGTTTTTATGCCTGGATTCCACAATTCTGGCCACGTTTTCTGCATTATTGTCAAAAAAATAAAGTATATAAGTGAAAATACTTTTATAGACTTGTAAAGCTGATCATAGATAAGGATTTGTCTGTTCATAATTTATGGCTAACTCTAAATTCTAACATTTTCATTGCAACAGTTAAGGAGCCGAAAGCAGAGGCTGCTGATCTGGACGATTGGGAGGCCATGGCCAGCGATGAGGAGAAAGGTGGGTGTAAAGATGCTTTCTTACGGATACATGTCTTTTAAAATCTAAAGTAATTTGGTGGTAGTTTGTAATGAGTGATTAATTTGCCATTCACAGAGATGAAGAAGGTTCACATCGAGGTGAAGAAAACTACTCCGGCAACACAAAAACCTGCTGAAGACCCAGAGAACGGAAGTGAGGAAGAAGAGGATGATGAAGAGGAGGATGAAGATGAAGAGGAAGAAGAGGATGAAGGAGAGGAGGAGAGTGAGGATGAAGAGGACAAAAAAGAAAGCAGTGTCAAGATGACCACAAATAAAGCAAGAAAAGAGCCGAGCTCCGAATCGAGCAGCGAGAGCGAATCGGATGATGACCGAAGCAAAGAGGAGATACTTTATGACAAGGCCAAGAGACGCATAGAAGTACACATAAAGTCTTTGGCACTATACAAAGTGTACTTATTTATGCACATTTTAGTAAACAAAGTGGACTCAACTGTGTTTTTCTTTGTGTGCAGAAACGAAGGCAGGAAAACCTGAAGAACATTAATTTTGACAAGCTCCGATCTCCTGTGGTTTGTGTACTAGGTCATGTGGACACAGGGAAGACCAAAATCCTGGATAAGGTGCGTTTCAAAGTGCCTGATGTGGACTTTAGCACCTTTTTGTTTTTTATATTGTTTTCTTCTTCTCTGTTCTATCAGCTGAGACACACTCATGTTCAGGATGGTGAGGCTGGTGGGATCACACAGCAGATCGGAGCCACTAATGTGCCCCTGGAAGCCATATTAGAACAAACCAAGATGGTGAAAAATGTAAGTATCTTTCTGTAATTTACATTCTCTCATTCTGTTTTCCCATGTGATTCTTTAAGGTTATCAAGACATGTGTTTGTCCATTTACATCAGTTTGACAAGGAGTGCGTGAAGGTTCCTGGCATGCTCATTATTGACACACCTGGACACGAGTCCTTCAGGTACACACTGTACTTATTATTTGTGTGTGTCAAGTAATAGTAATAGATTTTATACACCACCATTTAAGTTTTGGGTGAGTCATTTTTTTTAATTAAAGAAAAAAAACTTTTATTCAGCAAGGTCACATTAAATTGATCAAAAGCGCAACATTAGACATTTATAATGTTACAAAAGATATATATTTCAAATAGATGCTATTCTAGGTTGTGCAAAGAATCCTAAAAAAATTTAGCACAGTTTCTAAAAAATAGTAGCAGCAAATGTTTTTACATTATGATATTTTAAAATGTTAAAATAGAAAATAGTTATTTTAACCTCTTTGACTGTAAACATTAAGTTTACGTCACTATATTACAATTCAATCCTAATTTAATCATGACAAGCTATATATATAGTTGGAAACGATATAAAATGATTCGCGGGTCTCCCGCAAAATAGAAATTATCTAAATATAAAGTGTCTAAAACATATAAATTGTTATTTATCTGTTGTACAAAAGCAAAAAGAACAACTAATATTAAAATTAAATGATTGACGTGTGCAAGCTAGGCATAGTTTCTATTTATAACAAGTGTTTAAAGGGTAGCGCAATGTAGCCAATCACAGACTCAGCTGTTTTTTTTTCTAGAACACAATGGCCAATCAGAGGTGATTAAAGTTAGAATCTACTCACCACAGTGCTGAATTTGCGGGCTCACGAATCCTCTCATTTTAACACATGAAGTGTAGACATTGTGAAAGATTCATTGTGCATACATTTATTGTGTTATAACAGCTTTATGAGATAGAGATTAACTGAGATGTCAGCTTTTAGTGATGATAAAGGAAGCGCTGCTCGCATTCTGCCATGCCGAACCATGCACGCAGCAGCCACTTGCTTCAGTTAAAAGTAACAGTGGTCTGTGAATGTTGATGCTTAGCCTAAATAACAAATATTTTATCTGGAGTGTTTATGCTGGGATGTTGTGGAGCTTAGGAGATATTACAGAACCATTTCATGTACATTTCTGCGATGTACTGAAAAAGTCTATATAGATGGCTTTTGCGGGCGGGAGTGGGACAAAACATGAATGTCGCGGGCGGGAGCGGGACCAGATAAGATATATTTCTGAGGGAGAAGGCGAGCGCGGGACAGAATCTTGCGGGAGCGGGACCGAAAACCCCGTCCCGCACAGGTCTCTAGTATGCACCAAGAGTTCCTGTAAAACCACAACAAATTCCTTGTGTTTGCGCACACTTAAGTGGTGAATAAAGCTCATTCTGATTCTGATTCTAATAAGAAATCACCCCTACAACAACTTCTGAAAGTGAACGGTATTGTGTTTTACTCGAGCATTACATAAAAATTTTAGGAACTGAATATTAGTATTGATGAAAAGAGAATATAAATAAATAACTACTATTTACTTTTAGTAGGTTGGACGATTTGAGTAAATGGGACACTGATTCTTAATTAAGCTATAAAAGTTATTTAGGTAAGAGCAGTGAATGATTTTATCTTTGTCTTTTGTTCATGGCCCCAAATATTGCAAGCTGTAGCGATATGCATATTGCGATATGTACATTTGCGATATTTCGATCATTTGGATATATTGCACAGCCCTAGTTCTGACCTTTGTCACAAAAAGTGTTCTTCGTTGCCTTTTTCTCTATCACACTTTAGAAATCATCAGAAATGATATATCAATTGAAAACTTAAAATCTCAAAATCCTTTGAAAACCATTTTAAAATCAGACATTGCGTTACCATGAAAATGGTACATCAAAATCATGTTACAAAATGTTTTCATTCATGAATTATTTAAGTTTGGATAGTGCACTTTCACGACTATGTTCAAAAATGTGAGTGACAGTTAAGGGGTTAAATTGTAAAATTTCAAAATATTACTGTTTTACTGTATTTTTGATCAAATAAATGCAGCCTTGGTGAGCATAAGAGACCTCTTTAAAAAAACATTTTTTAAAAATGTACCAATTCCAGACTTTAAATGGTTGTGTGTGTGTATTTAAAAATGATTAATGGTTATTTGTTTTTATATGAAAATTTGTATTAAATATTAACTTGCTGTTATCAAATTTATAAAATATGTAGATGTTGTAAAAAACCAATATGTCAACCATTAAACCATGGCTTTTTAAACTCTGTTTTTATAGTGTTTGTATGTTTAATGACACTCTTCTTGACCCTTCAGTAATCTGAGAAACAGGGGTAGTTCTCTGTGTGACATCTCCATCCTGGTGGTGGATATTATGCACGGTTTAGAGCCACAGACGATTGAGTCCATCAACCTGCTGAAGGAGAAGAAATGCCCCTTCATAGTAGCACTTAACAAGGTCCCAGATACTGACTACCGAATGTTTTACACTGATGATTGCAGCAAGTATTTGAATGCTAATGTGTTTCTTTCTCAGATTGACCGTCTGTACGACTGGAAGAAGAGTCCAGACACAGACGTGGTGGCCACACTGAAGAAGCAGAAGAAAAACACCAAGGATGAGTTTGATGAGAGGGCTAAAGCGGTCATCGTAGAGTTTGCGCAGCAGGTCTGTTGTCATCATCTTGTAAAGTACAGTCCCTTTTACCGTTGAGCTGCTAATGTCACCCATTGAGTTTTACACACTCTTACAAGTGCTGTCTTGTGTGTCTTGCAATCTTCAGGGTCTTAACGCTGCCCTGTTCTACGAGAACAAGGACCCTCGTACATTTGTGTCCCTGGTTCCCACATCGGCCCACTCGGGTGATGGGATGGGGAACCTCATCGCCCTGCTGGTGGAGCTCACTCAGACCATGCTGGCCCGCCGACTGGCTCATTGTGATGAACTTCGGGCACAGGTCATGGAGGTAAGAGAACAAGCTTAAATGAGTTCCTGCTAACCAATCGTAACAGTCTGGTTTGGTATGTTCAATCACAATAGTTTGTGAAATCTGATACTTTGTTTTTTCTTCCCATGGAGCCCAGCTGTAATATAACCTCTGCTGTCCATCTTCTACATCTTAGGTAAAAGCTCTGCCTGGCATGGGTACGACGATAGACGTGATCCTGATCAACGGTTGTCTGCGGGAGGGCGAGACTATTATCGTCCCCGGTGTGGACGGACCAATCGTCACTCAGATCAGAGGGTTGCTCCTCCCACCACCCCTGAAAGAGCTCAGAGTGAAGGTCTTATGCACAATTATATGTTTAGTTTGCTGTAAACTCTGAGCTTGTTTGTATCTCACTTGTTATATTTTTCTTCTCTCTGGATACAGAATCCGTATGAGAAGCATAAAGAAGTGTCTACGGCTCAGGGAGTCAAGATCTTGGGGAAAGATCTGGAGAAGACGCTGGCAGGTCTGCCTCTCCTCGTCGCTCATAAAGAGGATGAAATTCCAGTCCTGAAGGTAACTGTGTTACTTTACAAAACAATCTTGTCATGTCCTTCTCTCTGTCTAAGAAGGCAATCTACTTTTCTTTATCTTTCCTCTCTTTTCTTGTTCTTATATTAATCAAGTCAGAATTAACCGTTCATCTTATTGCTACATTGGCGACCTTTCCTGCATGCTGATGTTGGTTGTTTATAGGACGAGTTGATCCGGGAGCTGAAACAGACTTTGAATGCCATAAAGCTGGAGGAGAAGGGTGTGTATGTGCAGGCCTCCACCTAGGCTCTTCTGGAAGCGCTGCGGAGTTTGCGTACATCCAAGTGCTGTAAGCTTAAAACCTCACACATACTCTCATAAAACCCATTTTATGGTTCTTGAACAGTATAACAGCATGGCTGATATACTAGCCAGTATTTGCCTTTTTTTTTTATTATCAGCATTGCTGATCAGTTTTTCTGTTTGGCTGATGTGTCAGAAACAGGACTTTTATTTTGACAGCACTGAGAATGCCAGCGCCTGAGTACATGGCCCTCTCCATCTTCTTTAGCTTGCTCATTAGTCTCAGTACACATTTTCGTCTAATATTTATACAGTGCTTACATCCTATATATATATATATATAAATAATATATATATATATATTATATTAGTAATTATTTATTTGTGAAAATACCATAATATGATTACAGAATAAAGAGGTTGCCATCAAAAGTTTAAAATAGTTTATTTTAGTTTAAATAATTTTTTCATAATTCCTTTTCTAATGATTAAATTTAGTAAACTATGTAAAATAAATGTCATTACAGCAATTACGCATGTTTTTACTATCTTTACAATAATTGTGTGATATGTATACAGTGTATATATATACATACATGCATGCACACACAGACACCACAAATTTGGTGGTAACTTTGTGCGATGCACAAATAGCTCTCCTCACATATAGCACAGATTCACATTTGATTCCAGTTGAGTTTAATGATGGCATTTTCCATAATAATACATAGTTCACAAACATTTTTCAAATTAGTCCATTTTTAATTAGATTTTATTTTATCAATATTTTGAAGTTCAAATGAAATGCAAATATACTTATAATCAGCCTTTCTTTTGTCTTGGCTGCCATCTTGAAGTATTGTTTTTTTTTTTTTTTTTCACACATGGAGCTTGTCACAATGTAATTAAGATGAGGAAAGATTCTCTCTCTGTCCCTCAGTATGCTGGCATCAACATTGGTCCTGTCCACAAGAAAGACGTCATGAAAGCTTCCACTATGTTGGAGCATGATCCACAGTATGTATTCTGATTGATACATGATATACCTCCTCTTGTGAGATTGTTCTCCTAATCTTTCGCTCTCTCTTCCTGTAGGTATGCAGTGATCCTGGCGTTTGATGTGAAAATAGAGCGAGATTCTCAGGAGTTGGCCGACAGTCTCGGTGTGCGCGTTTTCAGCGCTGAGATCATCTATCATCTGTTTGATGCCTTCACCAAATACAGAGAAGACTACAAGAAACAGAAACAGGATGAATTCAAGTGCGTTCTCTACTGCCCTCATCCTCCCCTTCTATTTTAATCATTGACATATACGCTACTGTTCACTTTCTAGTTAATACTAAACTTACCTTTTATTCAACAAGGAATTATTCAAAAGTGTCTGTCAGTAAATACATTTAAGAATTTCTCTGTCAAACAAATGTTCTTTTAAACTTTCTATTCAGCAAAGAATCCTGAAAAATGTATCACAGTTTTTATTAAAAAAAAATATTAAGCAGCACAACTGTTTTCTACATTGATAATAATAAGAAATGAAGACTGGAGTAATGGCTGCTGAAAATTCAGCTTTGCATCACAGGAATCAGTTACACTTTAAAATGTATTAAAATAGAAAACAAATTGTAATAATTTACAATATTACTTTACAATATTGTTTTGCAACAAATGCAGCCTTGGTGAGCATAAGAGACTTCTTTTGAAAACATTATAAAAGCTGAAAAACCAACCCCAAACTTATGAATGGTGGTGTACAATTTATCATTAACTCACCTGAGCCAAAAGTCATTTTACATCACAAACTAGACTAAATTCTTCAACAGTGGTTTCTTTGAAAAACAGGTCGTTTTCTCCTGAGTGTTTGCAGTCTGAATATCTGAAAGTTTTTCTCATTTTCAGACACATAGCTGTGTTCCCCTGTAAGCTGCGTATATTGCCCCAGTTCATCTTCAACTCCAGAGATCCCATTGTCATGGGCATCACTGTGGACGCTGGAGTACTGAGAACGGGCACTCCTGTGTGTGTGCCCAGCAAAGGGGTGAGAAATTTAGAGAGTGCACACTTTAAGCTCAACAGTGAAAGAAGCAGAGAAGCTCCTTTCCTCTACTTTTAGCTTTTACATTTTAACCGTTTATTTTAAGGTGAAATTTGTTTTGTTTGCATTCATTTCTTCCTCTCTCTCAGTTTGTAGATATTGGCATTGTGACCGGTATTGAAATAAATCACAAGTCTGTAGAAAGTGCTAAGAAAGGACAGGAGATCTGTGTGAAAATAGAGCCGATTCCTGGAGAATCACCCAAGATGTACGGCCGACACTTTGAGGCTGTAGACATCATTGTTAGCAAGGTAAGCTCTCTTCCAGCATCATGAAATAAAGCCACTGGAGCTCACATGATGCGTTCTTTTTGTTTCAATTATAATAAAGTGTATGATGAATGTTATATATTTTAATTGTTTGAAATATTTATTATTTTGTTATTAATTTAATATAATAATATACTATATTATATTCTATATTATATATATATATATTTGAAATTCTAATATAATAATAACTTTTAAACATAGTAATTTTGTACTTTGGCCTTGCACACTAATATACTAAAATTTTAAGCTGTACTAATGTGACTCAAACTAAAAATAAAGGGAAAAAAGCTCCATAGAAGATTTAAAAAAAAACACTACAATGTTGCAGCACTATTCAAATGTCTTCCTTTATTTCTTGCAGATCACCCGTCAGTCAATCGACGCTCTGAAGAACTGGTTCAGAGACGAGATGCAGAAATCAGACTGGCAATTAATCATGGAACTGAAGAAAACCTTTGAAATCATCTGAACACACCAGTGACTGTAACTGACTGATCGTAGATCTAAACGACCCCCATGCACACATACAAATGCTATACGTTGTTCACTCCTAAAGGTCTCTTGTGATTATGGAGTCATCGGTGTTGCTCATACATTTAAGAACATTTGTACTCCGACACAGCCTTGCACAGTCCTGTATTGAGGACTTGTTTCTCGTGTGCATGGGCGAACACTCACACCACTCCCCTTTTCTTCTCCAAGTCTTTTTGGGTGGTGGGGAGTGTTGGACACACAAAAAAAAAAGATGGAAAAAAAAAGTGGGGGGAAAAAAGCAAGGAAACAAGTTTTTCTGTGAGAAACTGAAACTTTTACCACTGTTTTAAACAGTGACAGATGTTAGAAAATGTTAGACAACCTATACAATTATTCCAAACGTGCCTGTTCTCTCTGATCAATCCAGTTTATTTTTCTTTCATTTCATGGTATTCTCCTTAAAGTTCACTGTATGGCTGGAGTTAACTTGAGCCGCTGGTTTAGACCTGAGGTCTGACCTTAGATTTACATTGAGGTTTAAATCAAAAGTTATAAAGTGAAGTCAGTGTGGCTTTCGTGAATGACTGATGGAGATTTTGCTAGTATTTTAGATATCAAAAAACATTTACCTTATCAGTATTTTCATTTGCCCTGCTTTTTTTTTCCTTTCTGGAGTGCAGTTCTTAAATGGTCCTTTTTAAAGCTATCCTCTCCCAGCCAGAAACGGACTCCCGTCCTCTCCCTCCCTCGAGTTTCCTTTGTGCCCACTGACACCTTCACCCAGAGTGTGTGAACTTGTATGAAAGGCCCGGCCCTTCCTCATTTTGAATATGAAATATCAAGAGAAATTGACACTTGAAAATCAACAATAAAGAGATGGCCTATTTATAGGTGATGTTCTTAAGTTTTGTTTTTTTGTGATAAATACACAGGTGAATCTTACAAGAGGTCAAGAAATGAAATAGATCTTATATTTTGCATGAAGAAAAACACTATTTTTGAGCACCACAAAGATGTGATTATTTTTATTTTTTTCCCTCCAAAATGTCAAAAGCCGGCTATAATGTGGGAGAACTCGTCCTCATTACTGATGTGAAAAAAAGAAAATATATATCTATATACACATCATGGTAGTGTTAGTTGTAGGCATTTTATGCTGGTTTTAATCATTAAAAAAAATGTATTGATTGGATGGTTTTCAGTACTTCATTACAGCACATAGCATGTATATTACTACTATATTCATTTATGTATTGCTATATTACAGTAATAACTTATACAGTGAGAATGTGCTTGATGTGTAAATGTTTGAAAATCCTAAAGGTCCTTAAATGTATTTTTCCCCCCGTTGTTAAATATAATGAAGTGACCAAACCTTGTCCTGCCAAAAAAAAGAGAAAAGGACATTTATTTGTTAGTTTATTATTTATTTATCTACGGTGGCTCCTGGTTAAGGAGTAGAGTTTAATTTACTTCTTAATGAATCTATGAGGTTTTTAGGAGCTGTCGTGTTCTCTGAATATAAATCCAGCAGGGGGCGCTACAGGTACATATGGATTTCAATGGAGTAGTATTTGGCATCAGCGCCTTTTTGAATAAATTCAGGCGCGTTGGTTGGTCTTATAAACAGAGTGTAGACTTTAATGGATGCGTGTGGTCTGTAGATCATACAAGTTGACTTTTGCTCAAGATTTTATAAAAAATAGTTTGTGTTTTACTCCACCCATGGACGTGTGGTGTTAAATATAGTAGATTCACTAACATACGACCAAATGGTGACTTTCATATCCAGTCTAGTGCTGCTAAATGCCTAGAATGTCAATGCGTTTGTGTCTGAAGTCTGTAAAATATTCCGTGAGCCCAAGCAGCATGAATTGGGTGTCATGTGGGGGAAAACAGTTGCAGATTGTTGTGTTTTGGTTTAACAGAGGCTGGCATCCTGCCAGATGAAAGAAGAGGAGAGAAGCCGGACCTGCCCGATAACCCTCAACAAATCGTCATCCCTAACATCCAGGGGAAAGGAGGGTTCAGAGCCCTCGCTCCAAATATCCTGCTGCTGCTGCGGACTACACACAGGATATCTGTCATTTCATTCGGCCTGCATATTCGTTTGCTTATGGATTATCGCTTTTGAGCTTTAGACGCATACGAAGTCATGAATTCGGCTGAACAGACCATCACATGGTTAATAACGCTGGGTGTCCTGGATTCACCCAAAAAGACACTGTCGGACCCTGAAGGCTTTTTACAGGCATCTCTCAGAGATGGAGTGGTTTTGTGTAAACTGCTGGAACGACTGCGACCCGGTTCGGTTCACACGGTAAGCCGTTTGGTATGAAGCTCATGCAGTAGAGTAAATCAATTACACAAAAGCACAGATGTTTTTGTGCGTCGGTCTCCGCGCGCGCCTTTTGTGTTCGTTCACTGCACGCGCTACGATTAAGCAGCACACTAGCATACCGTTTTAGTTTATAATTTAATTTCTTGAACTGTGAGTAAAAGGGGGTTAAGTAGAATGTATGTAGAGGCAATTTTGTATAATTTGCAGTTATGGGGAAAGAGTGGTATTTTAATAATAATCGTAATGAAAAACGCAATTGATCAACAACAAATACATAAACGGATATTAATCTTGGGATTTGTCTGTATAAGTCGACCGCCACTGACTGGTAAACAGAGAGAGAGGAAACGACGATGTCCGGTTAGTGAACGAATTGTTATTGAGTTGGATCTTTTTAGGGAATCAGTTGAGCACCTGTCTGAATGATTCTTTCGCGAATCTGACTCTTTGAACCGTACGTGTCATTAGGACGTGTTAATGAGCAAAAAAAAAATGATGAATGAATAGATAATAATCAGTGTTGGGGAAAGTTACTTTTAAAAGTAATGCATTACAATATTGCGTTACTCCATAAAAAAGTAACTAATTACGTTACTTAGTTATTTTTTATGGAAAGTAATGCGTTACGTTACTTTTGCGTTACTTTTAAAATCTGGACAGGGCTTGCTTGTTTGTTTTTAAAATAAAAAAGTTATATTTTTGGCAAATATAAAAGCCTTTTCACACAAAAAGTGAAATGAATAAGCCTCGGGCTGAAAGGAAAGTAAATTTACGTCCAACCGTACTAATGCAGACAGAAGCCACCCATTCTCTTCACATAACACTCTCAGCAAGCAATACACAATAGATTTCACTAATCAAAGTTCTTGTCGAGAGAAAATCCTTGTGCTTTTATACGGTTGAACGGATAATCTGTAAGGTCATTTGAATCCAAATAGAATCGGATTATAACTACATAGAAGGATCTTTGGGTTGTTAACATTCCTCTTAATTTATTGCACTGGTTGGCGTTGTCATTCTCGATGTCTTATTTTTGCTAGCAAATACGTAATTTTCTGTTTTCTCTCAACATGGGGACAGGAGATCTGTCAATCAATAAATTGGAAAAAAATAGTAACTTGCGTTATTTGAAAAATTAACTCAGATATTTCTTGTAAATTAAAAAAGTAATGCATTACTAGTTACTTGAAAAAGTAATCTGATTACGTAAATTGCGTTACTTGTAATATATTACCCCCAACACTGACTAATACACCCCATACTACCAAATTCTGTAGATATATGCCACTTTCATAGCGCCGTGGCTGCACAAATTGAAGTGAGACACTTGAATAACAGGCGCGAATTAAACCAAACTTACAAGGGGTCTATGATATGTCTAGCTTAAAGATCATTATTTGTGTATTTGGTGTAACAGAATAACATGCTTTAATGTTCAAAAAACAAATTATTTTTAAAATACTGTACATTATTGTAGGTCCTCAATGCCCGCCTCTCTCAAACGCTTTGTTTTCTACAAAGTACCTCCTTCCGACACGCCGCTAGTTGCTGTTGATTGCCCAGTCGTGACCCACCGTGCCATTGTGATTTGGTCCGACACCACCGCAAGCCCCACTCTCGTTGCGAAATGCTAACGGGCCCTTACACATAGCGCGAGCTCCTCTTTCACAAATAAATGTAAAGGCCACAGAGCCCGAACAGGTGGACCCACACAGGAGTCGCGTGCAGACACAGTGATGAACGCTAGGTAGTGTTTGCAGTTACACCAGGCCACGGTTAAGACAGCTGACTCAACCGTGATGTGACCCCTCTCTCCCGCTCGCTCTCTCTCTCTCTCTCTCTCGCGCTCTCTTTCTCTCTCTCTCTCTCACTCACACACACACAAACACACACACAACACACACACACAAACACACACACCCGAGGGCGCAAACTCCGCATTTGAACAGTCAATAGAAAATACTTAAACTAATAAAAAAACAGCAGCTGATTCAGAAGCGCCAGATTGTCATAGCAAAGTCAGAATTACCTCCTCTCCTAGGTTCACGAAACGGTCGTCCATAAAATGCATTGCTGTTCTGTTGTAAGTAATCTTAAAGATTCCTAAATGCATTACTTCCGGAAGGACAAATAAAGTGCTTTTGCTTTCGCCTAGAAACACACAGCGTCTCCCTGACATGCTGCTTCAACACTAACTGCAGTTACTGAAACCACACCTTCTTTCTTTGTGTGCACATTTGGGCGGCATTATGCTAATATTTCCACATCGTGACGTAGACATGTTGGGGGTGTGTTAGAACGAGCCGTTTTCGGGGGGCGTGGCAGAGTCTTAACTTTGATAAAGAATATCTCTTTGGTTTTGAGACTTTAGTCTTTGCAACTTCAGGGATCTTATCTATGACAATCAGCTTGTAACACTCCAAAGAGAAGGAAATCATATCTGACCCCTTTAATAGGAAAGTATTCCTCATCGGGATGTCATGGCCCGTTGTTGTTTTTGAACCGGCTCATTGGAACGAACTGTTCGAAATAACCGATTCGCGAAAAAAATTAATTTAACTTCTCATCACTAGAAATATGTGGCTTGTGGAACATAACTTTTTAATAATTAGACCATTTTGATTTTAAATAGAATTCTGCTAATGGAGCGGAGTTATAGAATTTGAGCACATTTCAAAACAATATTAAATTCTCGCTAAACATCCTTTGTTCTATCGCAGGATGTTTATTTGTAACTATATGGAGTTTAGTATCATTTTTATGCTATAATTTATTATATCCACATACGCTTTGATATATATATGATCATGTGGATGTTTAATTAATAATTCATAAACATTTTGTGGATTATATCAACCATAGTCTCGACATACAGCGTAGTCGAAAGTATTCTAATTTATAAGTAATACAACATAGTCTGAAATCGTCGACACAGATATGATCGCAGCAATCGTACGATTTTATAAAATGTCTGAAGCTTAACAAGACTGTGATAAACTCTGGGAAAGTGGAATGTTAAATCAGATGTCCAGATTCACTGACAGGTTCTATTTGGGAGCGGGGGGGGGTTGCCAGCTCGTGCTCAGGTAGTGTCTGCTTGTGCCAGCATGCCGCAAGCTATTAGCGCACGTCATTTCCGCTATTCCTCCGCCAACTTCCCTGTGAAGAAGAAGTGGATTTTTGCAGGAACGGGGCGATGAGCCGTGATATAAACAAATGGCATATTCGCATAAGTTTTTGTTTATTCTTTGAAAAACCTGCTTGGAAGAGGATTTATCTGTTCGCTTTATTTTCAGATCTATCAGGACCCGCGGAAAGACGAGTGTTTGAGTAATATCAGAGAGTTTGTGATTTTTGTGGTTGTAAGGTGTGCAGGGTTTGAATTGAGTCTTCAGTGGAGTTGGGAACAGACTAATCCTGTGTGTTTTGGTTTTGGTGTTATTATTACCTCGGTAACAATGGCATCTTGCCTTGTTTGTTGCCATGACAATTTCTTAGAGTAATATAGTGCACATTTGGCTTTATTGTTGCATTTGTGATTGTCCAGTAGGCTTGCTATACTTTGGGTTACAGACAGTGAAAAAGTCAGCTGGGGAAGACAGAAGTTGATTATAAAAATCAGGGGTGAACGACATTATATCACAAGGTAATAAATATTATAGAGGGTCCCCGTGGCCTGTATTTGCAATTATCAGTAGGAGGTGAATGAGAACTAAATGCCATGTGCAACGTCCAAAATGTACACAGAAGTGAAATAACAGTGTTGGGGATAGTTACTTTTAAAAGTAATGCATTACAATATTGTGTTACTCCATAAAAAAGTAACTAATTACGGTACTTAGTTACTTTTTATGGAAAGTAATGCGTTACGTTACTTTTGCGCTACTTTTAAAATCTGGACAGGGCTTGCTTGCTTTGTTTTTAAAATAAAAAAGTTACATTTTTGGCAAATATAAAAGCCCTTTCACACCAAAAAATTTAATGAATAAACCTCAGGCTGAAGCAAAAATAAATTCACGTCTGTACAGTAGAACACAGAAGAAGAAAGTTCAACACTCTTCAGCAATGTAAACAAAGACACACAGATGTTTGTCTAGAGTAATTTGTGCTTATTAGTACGGTTGAACTGGATCATCGAAGGGGGGGGGGGGAGAGGGTTTGGGGATGGGGGGTGGGGGCATATGTATTTTAGAAAACATTAGCCATCTTCTGATTTCTTTCAACATAGGGACAGGAGAGCTGTCAGTCAATAAATTGGAAAAAAAAAGTAACTTTTGTTACTTATTTGAAAAAGTAACTCGTATATTCTCTTGTAAATTAAAAAAGTAATGCGGTACTTTACTAGTTACTTGAAAAAAGTAATTGATTACGTAACTTGCATTACTTGTAATATATTACCCCAACACTGGAAATAATAAATGCCAAGAGCAAGTATTTCAGGAAAACAATGGATAAATTTGGTTTTATTCAGAATATTATTCCAATATATACCAACAGCTGCAAAAGGAATCTAAAAGGTTTTCCAGAGTACGCGAATGTGGCTGTAAAGCTGAGCTTGATGTTCACGTAAGTCAAGTCAATGTAATTTTTATACCGCTTTTCACAATACACCTTGTTTCGAAGTAGCTTTACAGAAAAACATGATGTTTATAGTATCTTACAACCATGTTAGGTGAGGGGGGGGGGGGGGGGGGGGGGGGGGGGGGGGTATTGGTGGGGAGGGGGGTAACCAGTTTACATTTTGCAACAATCTAGCAGTTTAGTTTTACTATCTAGTATATACTAGTCGTTTATGTGAGAATACTGAATGTGTGTGGTTAAAGCTGAATTTACTTGTATATCCAACTTTTAAATAGAGCTGTTCAATTATATGTGTAGTTTTCATGGCAACATGATCATGGTCTGGTGAAACTGGACTGCTTAATTACAAGCATGAATGTCCAATAATTAGTGTAACGTTTCATAATAAACACTTTAACTTCAGTAATTTACAGCGTGTTGCCGATTGGGCGTTGTACCTGACAATGCTCAATGCCAGGTAAAATTTATTCAGAGTCGTCCAAACTTGTTTATCAAGAGAAGTTCTTTGCTGAAAATTGCAGTGCATTGTAACAGTTTTTTTTTTTACACTGTTAATATGCTATTAACAGTTCATTTGTTTGTAAATATGGTGTTCTGGCAGCTCAGTCTCCACTCAAGTCCAACACCTCAAGGTGTTGGTATGAGACTGAATCAGATCCTTCACCCACACAGTGTTTTTACTGGAGGCAGAGCCAATGCTATTGTTAAACCCGGTTTTATGGCTAGTTTTTGTGTTCAGATCTAGCTCTGCCCATTTTTCCTGCAGATATCTATAGTATGTCTGTACAGGCAATTGCATGTCGTTTCTTGGTAAAAGCATGCAAGAACAGACAGCACAGTATGCAACCATAAATTATTCACAGTATAGTGCAATTAATAGACACGACCTTTGATTTACTGCAGTCTCTAAAGTCTAGCACTGGCTATGTAATGATTCCATTCAGATCTAATGTGATAGCACCATGTTATTTTGAAAGTGACGATTTTCTCAACAACTGCTGTTCTGTCAGTAAAAGCTGTTTTTACTTTTTGAATGCCACATTTTTGACACTTTTGAGTGTTTTCAGGAAATCTGACAGTGATTTTTCTTCACAAACACTTCTGTGCTTGTTAATGCTTGGCAGCGTGATCGCGTAACTGCAATCTTTCTGCCCACAGGGGTGCTTGGGTGCGTATGTTGCTCTGTGCGGCATTTGTTGCTCTGTATGAGTGTGCTGTTGTGTAGGACGGTTGTGGTTCTACTTCTGTGTGTGTGTAACTGTGTGTTTCAGGAGTGCCAGTGTCTTCAGTTCTTCTAGCCAGCTGTGAGAGGTTCAGACAAGCCCTCTATTGTGGTGAATTGAGTTGTGTGTTTGAATGGGCAGAGCTGCCAGCTCATTAATGGTGCTGTGGGGTCTGGCACTGACCAGAATTAAGAGAGGCACTCCAGTCCACACTAAAACTGCTTTTTCAAATGGCATGTTTGGATGACTGGTTTAAAGAGAAAGAGCAGGAGGGAATTTAATTCCACTACAGCGATGGCAGATGATGTAATGTAGACTTAGATGTGTGTGATGATTGTTGATTGTCTTTGAGTCTTGGGGATTGGACTTAAGGCCTGTATCAAGTACTGAATATTAATGAAATGTCTTTGTGTCTCTTTTTTTGAGAGATGCATCTGAGAAAATAAACATAGTTTATTTAACATCTTAATTCACTGATAGGAGAAAGTTTCTTTTGTCAGTTCCTGTTAAGTTCATCCTCTTGTAAAATCATTGTTGACTGTTTTTAGATTGCTACATTGCCATGGGTTAAAAATGTTTAATGACTGCAACCAGTTTATTAATGCACAGTACTGATCAAAAGTCTGGGGGTCGACAAGATTTTTAATGGCTTTAAAGGGTTAGTTCACCCAAAAATGAAAATTCTGTCAGTAATTACTCACCCTCGTGTTGTTCCAAACCCATAAGACCTTCGTTCATCTTCGGAACACAAATTAAACAAAAATGTTTTTTAAGATATTTTTGATGGAATCCGAGAGCTCTCTTGACCCTCCCATAGACAGCAAGGTAACTACCACGTCCAAGGTCCAGAAAAGTACCAAGGGTGGATTATCAACAAAGTAGTCCGTGTGACAGTGGTTCAACTGTAAAGTTACGAAGCTATGAGAATGTTATTTTTGCACGATAAGAAAACAAAAATAACAACTTTATTGGACGGGGGATTTTGGGGGGGGTGGGGGGTCACTGGATGCGCATTCACGACAGTATCATGACGCAAGCGTGTGAGAGTACTATTCAGAGAGTAACTTTTTTTTTAGTATGCAGGGTCAGAAAGCTTTCAGATTTCATCCAAAATATCTTAATGTGTGTTCCGAAGATGAACAGAGGTCTTACGGGTTTGGAACAACACGAGGGGAGTAAAATGACAGAATTTTCATTTTGGGTGAACCATCCCTTTAATTGTCTTATACGACTGCATTTAGTGTGGTCCTCATTACTTCCAGTCTTCAGGTCAAAAGATCTTAGGATGAGTGATGTAATTGTTTGGTGTTTTTTAGGAGGTATTGATTTTAATATTTGTTGTTGAAAGGTGGAGAGTTTAGTGTGCGAGAGATGGGTTTTTATATATTTCTTTTTTTTCTCTTTATTTATTTTTTGGAAGGATAGGAAATTTCAGGAAAAACAGCCTGATTTGAAATAGAATCATTATAGGGCTGAAATAACTAAAGGAAGGGGAAACTCTTCCCTACCCCAAATGTGACAGTAAGTAAGGTATTTATTTAAAAAATTAAAAAAAATCTCTTCCTGGACCATCTGTAAGGGGGGGGAGTGGGGGGGAGGGGGGGGGGGGGGGGGGGGTAGGGGGGGGGTGGGGGGTGGGGGGGGGAGGGGGGGGGGGAGGGAGGGGGGGAGGGGGGGGAAAGTGGTATGAAAACCAATTTACTTCCTTAATACATGGTAATACCTCATAAAAATAAAGTTTTCACTGAAGACTTTCCTTATGCGTTGAAATGGGAAAAGGGCCAACACTTTCCCAAAAAAAATAAAAAAAAAAAAGAATTTTTATTGATAAAATAGCCTGCTTCCTAACTGTGTATAGAAAACAATAGCCACGTAAAGACTGCAGCTAAATTCAGTTGTCAGTTCACCTTTTAGTGCTTAATCCTTTTCTGACATTCAGTTTAGTAATTTACGGGAGCGACAGCCACCAGACCTTGACATAAAAAAAACTGCAAATGAGAACAAGCCAATAATAAACTCCAATAAAATCCAAACGTGTTATCTTGGAAATAAGCCACATACCAAAATATCGCCACCTGCCTACTTTATTATCTCCATAAACTGGATAACTTTATGAGCTGTGCCCAAACAACAAACCCCAAGACACCTAATAAGCATTGCTTATAATAAGTGGACATGGCAACACTTCAACAGCGCGATCTGCAAAGCAACCTTCCAAACTTAAACAAAACACGATGGCTCTGCCAACAGTGGTTTTGTTAAAATTGCCAAACATAAGTCTTTGGTCGCTGTAATATTACTTTGGTCAAAATTAGCGAATAACAAATGCGTGAGACAGCAAAACATTGCTATGGTTACTTACAACAGTTTAATCATTGCCATTTCGAGAGTGAGTTCAGTTCTGAACACACACAAAACTGTAATTTAGGGGATTCACTACCGTATTTAAATATGGCTGTCACTCCTGAAACTTTAAAGTGTGTACGTGGCCAACAAGTAAACCATTCATAGTTGACTTCCCCAAAAGGTATAGTTTCCTAAATTATAATCATCATAGAAAAATGCAAATGAGCTGATCCACCAGGAAAAATTTGGTGTTTGGTGTCCAGGACCACTTTACTTCTCCATCTTATTGCCTGTATTGTTTGAAGAGTTCAAATCAAGCTGGTGTCAAATCAGGCCAGTTTGGGTTTACTTGGGATGAGCCTATGTGTCCAGATGGCCCAGAGAGCAGCAGGTAGTCTGAGAGCCAGAATCCCGCACGCACACAACACTGCCCTAGCTTAGCAAAACTACATTCTTATATTCCCTCAGTGAAGCTCCTTTTATAGAGAATCTGTGATCCTCATAAATGTTTGTAGGTTTCTGTGACTGGAACTTTGGTCTGTCGCAAAGAGGTCAGATTAACCCTAGTGACAGTTTCTGTAATGTTGCTTATTCTGCAGAATATGTGCATACTGTTACTGTTCTGCTGCTTTGCAAATGGCCTTTAGATTTGCATATTTAGCATTACATGACTTGAGTTACAATCCATCTCTGCTAAAACTGTCCATCCAAGTTTAATATATAGACTTGAAGCTTTTTACCATGGGTAATGCTTCTTGGCCAGCATCACTCATCGTATTCTGATCCCTTGATGCATTTCATTTCAAATGCATAAATATGCTGATTTGATCACAAGAAATATTTCTTATTATTATCAATGTTGAAAACAGTCATGCTACTTAATATTTTTGTGGAAAGCATGATACATTTTTTCTGGATTCTTTGATGAATAAGTCTTTTAAAACATGAAAGTTTGTACTGTTACTATTACTTTTAATTAGTTTCATATATCATTGCTGAATAAAAGGGGTCGTATGATTATGATGCGATAAAATTTTTCCTTTCTCTTGGGAGTGTTTACACGCTCTTAGTTCATAAAGAAGATCTGTAAAGTTGCAAAGACTAAAGTCTCAAATCCAAAGAGATATTCTTTATAAAAGAGTCAACCACGCCTACCTAAAATGGCTCCTTCTAACACGCCCCCAACACGTGTGGGAAGATTTGCATAACGCCGCCCAAGTGTTCACGCAAAGAAAGAAGGGTAACTTTTATTCTCGCTGTTGTATTGTTGCCGCCGCCATGTTGTGGAGACGCGGTGTTTCGTTGTGAAAGCGAAACTACTTGTTTGGCCTTCCAAAAGAGGACAGATCTGCTTCGTCATGTCTAGAGCTTATCCGTGCTGCTCGCTGAGGAAATACATCAACTTCGTGCTGTGGATCACCGGATCGGCTTTCACCGTGAACGAAGCGGAGTCCAACCAGGGGTCGTCAGATGTGGTTGCTGCAAGCCCGCCGAACGCTCCTTCGTCGAGGGCCCACCGGCCTTCCTCACTCAAGCCGCCGGCCGTTACTCATCAAGCCGACGGCTGGTGCTCACTCAAGCCCGCGCCGTGTTGTGAAGTCGCTGTGTTTTGTTGTGAAAGCAAAATTACTTTGTTTGGCCTTCTAAAAGAGGATACGACTAGAAATCAGTAGTTAAGTTGTATTTACAACACTGTTCCAAGAACACTTCAACCCAAATATTCAGATGTGTGCAGCACATTTTATGGAGGACTGTTTCCTTATCCTGGGAGAGTAGACGACAATGAGGCTGTTTCTGACTCCACAGACTGCAAGTATGGTTTTACATTATTTAAAAAATTTGGCCCTGATGAGTGCAAAACACGACGTTTTGAGCCGTTTGCTGTAGAGTAGCGTCATTTCTCGATCACAAATGGCAGAATGGTTTTATGTTTACTGCGGATGGCAACGCAAGCGTATAAAAATAAAAAAAGACCGTATAAGTCATATAAGCCTACTATGTCCCCACTGGATGATGCAACAGATGCCTCGTTTATAATGAGTTTTAATGTTTTTGTCACGTCGCTCCGGCTGGGACACGGCATCACAGTATGGTAAGGGGCGTAACATTTCCGTCACACGCTTGAGGTATTCGGCCAATCACAACGCACTGGATAGCTGGCCAATCACAGCACACCTCACTTTTCAGACCAATGAGCTTTGTAAAAAAACGACGCGTTTCAGAAAGGCAGGGCATAGAGGAGAAACAATAATGTACAGTATGTGGAAAAAAAAAAATTTTTTAACCTTAAACCGCATAAACAAATCCATTACACCAAATACACTAACTAATGTTATTTTTAGCAGCATCATAGGACCCCTTTAAATAAATAAAAAAAATCTTACTGGCTCTAAACCTTTGAAGAGTATGTCATGAATCAAGTTGATCTTGTATTGCAGATAAAAAAACAACAACAGTATTTATTCTTTTGGGACTTGTTAACCTACTGCACTTAAGGCATGTTGTGCATCAAATCAAAACATGCTAATCTAAAATTTTATTTATTTTTGTATAGGATTATCTGTATGATGTGAGACTAGCAGATCCAAATTCTGTACTTTTATTCGCTTTATATTTGAGCTCATGAATGTCTTTTTGTTTTTAGCATGTGTAATTGTGGCATTTTTCCCTCAGCAGGTATTTGAGGCCAATGACTTGTTTCAGGGCCAGAACTTCTCCAAAGTCTTGAATTGTTTGGTTGCACTCAACAAAGCAACTTCAGGTGAGATACGTCTGAAACACCTGTATTATCAGTGCTCTCTGACCAGATGTTTATCAAATCATTTGATAAGTAAAGTCATTTAGTTTATTACCAGCATAGCCTAGCTGTATTTGTCTTGTCACAGTATTTACTCAGAAGTGAGCTAAAACCTGATATGATTGCCCAAATATTTTTTGTAAATATTCTTAAAAATGTTTTTTAAAGAAAGTTTTCTGTTAAAGAGATTTTGAAAATCTTGTTATCATTTACTCACCCTCCACTTGTTCCACATACAGACATGCAAATAATACACACACACATATATAGCTTATGTATGTATAAACACAGAGATACAGCAAACCTATTATGGTGCGTATATTATGACAGTACTGTTCTTTCCGTAAGGGCACACTAGTAGTAACAATATAAAACATGTACCTTGGAGTTGGCGTTGTTATAGTTAACTATCCTGTGATCCGGCTGTGTCTGGTTATAAGTTGCGAAAAACCGTCGATAGGTAACTTAACTAGATCCGCTTGGATTCTTACCTTGTACTTGAACTGGTACAGTTAAAAAAAAACCACCAGCACACAAACGAAATTATACCTGCAAATCGGAGATGAGGGGGGCGTGTTTTTTTAAGCCACTAACGATTGAGACTATTTGGGTAGAGTTTGGAGTGGTTGTAGGGGAGCTTAGTGAACCGTCATGCGTGTAATGTAATGTCTAATATTATAAAAACCAAAGCAGCACAAACCAAAGTTTACCTGCACCAAACCAGCCACAAACGAAGCACAAACGAACGAGACTATTTCGGGTGAATTTGGTGCGTGTGGGGGGGCTGAGTGACCTCAGAATAACAACATTAAATATTATTTTAATATCTTAAAAACCAAAGCAGCACAAATTATTTTTTTTACGCCACAAACCAGCACAAACGGATCACAAACAAACACAGGTATTTGGGGTAAATTTGGAGCGTGTGGGGGGCTGATGACGTCATCGACCCGGAAATTAAATGTCTAATATTTTAAAAACTGAAGCAGCACAAACGAAAATTGTTACGGCACAAACCAGCACAAACAAAGCACTAACGATTGAGACTATTTTGGGTGAGTTTGGAGCGTGTAGGGGGGCTGGTGACGTCATCGCCTAAAATATAATGTCTAATATTTTAAAAACCAAAGCAGCACAAATGAAACTTTTACCTGCACAAACCAGCACAAACGAAGCACAAACAAACAAGACTATTTCGGGTGAATTTGGAGCATGTGGGGGGGGCTGAGTGACCTGAGAATGACCTTTAAATAAATATGTTATATCTAACAAACCAAAGCAGCACAAACAAAAAATTTTACAGCACAAACAGAGCACAAACGATTGAGACTATTTTTGCGACATTTTGCGTTGGCCAACTTCACGGAGGTCTTGTTCCAAACCTGTATGAGTTTCTTTCTTCTGTTGAACATGAAAGAAGATATTCTGAAGAATGTTGGTAGCCATTGACTTCCATAATATTTTTTCCATACTATGGAAGTCAGTGACTACCAGCAACTGTTTGGCTACCAACATTCTTCAAAGTATCTTCTTTTGTATTTATTGTTTTTCATTTTTAGGTGTCCTGTTCCTTTAAGGTTAGGGTTAAGTTATAGTATCTATGTCTAGCTGTAAATAAAGACAATATAATGGAATGTCCCCATTTAGATAGTTAAGTAAATGTGTATGTTTTGTTGATGAGTATTTTCTGGTTGTAGAGTCCGGTGGTGAGAGTAATTCAGTGTGTTCTCGTCACTCGTCTTCTCTGCGGATCAAGTCCTTTGACTCGATCAACTGTTCTTCCACTCACAGGAGATCATCCAGACTCAAGTACAACCAGTACCGCAGTCTGGTGAGCTTCACGACCACTTCACACCCTAATAAATAAATAGAATAAAAAATCGAAACCACTGGAAAACAAACTGAAATGATTTTTTTTTTTTAATTGTTAAATGTACTACTCAATTCTTTGTGTGTAACACCTTTTTGAGTACTTGGTACACATGTAAATTGAGACCTCAGACAAATATGAAAGCCTGAAAGAGAAGCTGGAAGAAATTATCTCTGTATTTGTTTTTCTCTTTCTGTCTAGGACATGTCTGAAAACAATGCCCCTCAGGTGCTGGTGAAAGCGCGGTTTAACTTTCAGCAGACCAATGAGGATGAGCTGTCCTTCGATAAGGGTGACATCATCCAGGTGACACGGCAGGAAGAGGGCGGCTGGTGGGAGGGGTCTCTCAATGGCAAAACCGGCTGGTTTCCTAGCAACTATGTCAAAGAGATCAAAGGCTCTGGTTAGTATTTGCCGCTTTAAACCTCGAAAAAATTTAGTTGCAGAAGTTGAACCCTGACAAAAACTCTTGTAGGAAGAGAGCTCCTGCAGGACCAGACAAGCAAAGTGAACTAGAGGATTCTGTCTTACTCTTAGTCCTCTCATAGCCTGCCAAGAAAAGCAGAAGAGATTAAATTTTGTAAACCCTATTTACCTGCTGACTTTCTTCTGTGTCCTAGTGTTATCATAATATTTTCATAAAAGACCTGCTGGGTATGTGCATAGATCAGAAAATCGCTGCGGGCAGCTGCATGTTAGGCTGTCAGCACTTTAGCTAGCTTAAAATATTTGGGTGATATATTTTTTTAAAAGCCATATTTGTACTTGTACTCTATGAGGCACTGTGGCACTATGTGAACGTAAAATCTGCCCGGGTCCATTAAAAGGGCGATTAATAGAGGACTTACAGGCTTAATGAAAATGTGCCAAAAGAGAACTGAATGGCAGCCCTCTGTAAAAGCCAAAAACTGTAGGGTTATGTGACCATTACAGGCTTACAGTGGAAAAATGTGTGCTCGTTCAACCCAGGTTGGGTACAGGACCAGGTGCTGCATACAGGGTAGCAAACTAAGAATTAAAAGAGTAAATGGTAGGACACTTCATCTGAAGACACCATTTGTAATGACAAAACCTTTTGTTTGTTTAGTTCTTTAATAAAATTTGCTGATCTAGTGCTTTAGATTTTAACTTTCCCTTTAAACATGTTCATCCCACCAAAAAAAACAAAAAAACAAATACAGTAAAAACTGAAATATTGGCAAGATTATTACAATATAAAATGTATTATAGAATATATATTTGAAGTGTCACATGATTCAGAAATCATTCTAATATGCTGATCTGCTGCTCAAGAAACATTTCCTATTATTATCAATGTTGAAAATAGTTGTACTGCTTAATATTTTTGTGGAAATCACAATAGGTTTTTGCATTATATCAAAGTTGGAAAAAGCAGCATTTTTTGAAATAGAAATCTTTTTTCTAAATTTCTAAATGTCTTTACTGTCAATTGCGATCCATTTAATGTGTCCTACCGGAATAAAACTCTTTTTAATTTCTTTACAAAACCTTATCTCACTGTATGCACACTGTAGTATAAACACAACCCCCTGACCCTTGTTCTGCAGTCCAAACATAAACAGCATATACACCCCATGATGCCAAACACTTCCCTCTCATGTATGGGGGAAACGACCTTAATGTGTATTCGACCCAGCTTGAATGGAAATAATTTAGGATGACATCAGAGCTTGAACATCCAGGACTTAACAGGAAGGAAACACCATCTAACAACAAAGACAGGAAGTGCAGCAGCCAGAAGACAGCACTTCCCCTTTCCTCTGAATATGGCTCCACACTCAAGTTTATTCCACTCTCTGAGCACTTAGTGATCCAGTCTCTTTTAGGATTTACTTGTGTTAAATGCGTGCCGATCATAACTTGTAGTAGGCTTTAATAGTATATTGATTTCATACATCATCTCAAAAATGGCTGCAGTTAGGAAGAGGGGAAGAGTGTAGTGTTCATGATACATGCATTGTTTTCTTGGTGTTCAGATTACATGATTAAAGGGACCGTTCATCTAAAAATTAAAATTCTGTCATTTGCTCACCCTCATGTCATTTCAACCTGTGCAACTTACAGTTGTGTGCAAAAGGAGAAGTCATACATTTTTGGAACAAGATGAGAGTGAATATGATGACACAACTGTCATTTTTGGGTAAATTATTCCTTTAAAACTAGAATTGTTCAAATCTTCCAATCTTCTTCTTTGGAGATGTTCAGTTAGAGAACTTGAGGAAGGGAAGGAAAAAACAAAAATCACAGATTTGCCAAGTAGAGAAAGAGAATAATGGTTTTAATCAATGAACTGATTGTTTTCTTTTGGCACGATGAGAAATGTTCAAGCTGGCAATTTTGATAGTTCCAGGAAGTTCACACATTATGTTACTGATATTAGTGTAATGCAGGGGTGGGCAAACTTGTCCCTTCCAGGCCACTTTTCTTCAGAGGTTAGCTCCAGCCCTAATCAAACACACACCTGAACCAGCTAATCTTTGTCTTCAAGACTACTAGAAGGCTACAGGCAGGTTAGTCATATCAGGGTTGGATCAAATCTCTGCAGGAAAGTGGCCTGGAAGGGCCAAGTTTGCCCATCATTGGTGTAACGGAACCATAAGGAATTGAACTAAAGCCTGGCTCACACTACAGGATTTTTAGCCCGATTTAGCCCCGATTTCCCCCTCCCGAGAATCGGAGCAAAAATCTTGTTGAGCCCCTCGATCGCTCCCGATGTTCGGCACGGATTATCTGGCAATGTGAGGCGCTCACCGATCGAATCTTGCACCTCCCGATCTGCTCGCACACAAATCGGGGCCGCCCCGATCATATCAAACATGTTTGATATTTAGGATTGAAATCGGGATGATGACGGCTATATGATTACGTCAGTACTTTCACAATAGCCAATGCGCGACTGCAAAACAGCTGCTGTACGGCCCCGTTGGATAGTGGAGACAGAGGAAACTGCTTCTTGAAGTTTTGTAGTAACACGACTGTCTGTATAATGTGTCAAAAACGTATCACAACCGTAAGGAGAAAGAGAAGCGCTGGAGTGAAATCGCCTCAGTTGTGAACGTGTATGGGGGTGGCAGGGGAGTCACAAACAGGGGGTCTGGGGACTTTACTCAAGTTAAAACACTTTCATCATCCTCATGAATGTATGCTGGTTTACCTAATGGCTGCGACACACCAGTTTTTGTTCTGTGCTGATCACAATCGAATCCTTTCATTATAACATACAGAGTGTTTACACGACGATGTTAATAATATATTAATTGCACAGTGTGAGATTCATTGGTCATAACAGAACTTTGTGAGATCACGATGAACTAATGTGACAGTTTTTAGTGGTTAAAAAAGGAGCGCTCTTTGCGAGCTTTCTAGGCAATAATTTAAAATGTAGAACTTTGTTTTTCAGCCACACACACGTTGCAAAGTTTCGGGAATGACATCCGCATATTTATGCTGGATTCGCTCTCGAAGTAGTAGTGATTGACGTAGGGTGAATTCGGGTAATCTGGGACATTTTTTTGTAATTTTGACTTCTGCGATTTATTTCAATATCTATCTAACACATTAGATCAACACATTAGACTTTTCTGAAATTCCTAAGATGTTTTCTAACCACACCAGAAGAAAAAATGTTGATATTATACCCAGAGGAGACATGCCACACCTATAAGTGTTTTTTGTGCCAAAAAAAAAAATCTGCCTGAATTTGATAATCTGGGACATATGTATTAGGCCTAAAAAAAAGCCTGTATTCACCATACTTTATGCATGCCTAACACAATAATCACCCATTTTTAAAAAGCATTATGAAAAAAATGACAAGTATAGAAATCTCAATAAGGAAATGTATATTTCAATATCAGGAAAAATAATTTCTTTCTGAACACAGGATGAACAATATACTGTGTTAATTCATTTTAATTCATTTAAAACTATTAAAATTGTTTAACATTGTATTAACATTTTAAAGAATCAACTAAAATTTAAGCAACAGCAAGCAACAATTTTATTAATGGATTATTCAGTCAGTTATTCAAGTTCTCCATTCTATTCAAATTGGGGCTACTCGGGGAACAAACACTCTGTGAGTGTGTAGGGTGTGTCTGTGTACAGAACATTGTCAGCTGGCCTGGGCGCAGCTCCCCCTCCTGCTCAGTGATTTGAACCGTTGTATACTAAACTAACTGGGAATTTGGGAAATTAAATTAACCGTTTACTTCATCCTGATACCTTTGCTTGCTACTGGAATACGTTTCCCAGATGCCATCTCTTTAGCATCTCTCTAGCTAGCTGGTTTAGCTAACTGCTAGCTACTGTGAATTTATGCTAATGTTATAACCTCCAGTACTCCACATTAACACCAATTTCTCATTATAGCATATATTATCCCTTATCATTAGACTTATAAAGTCCCTAAATACAAATTTCCTCCATTTGAAGACTGTCCCACATTCTCAATCATATTTGATAACATGGGACAACAAAAAAAATGTTTGAAAGAAAAAAAACTAAAACACATTTTAAAGACTTTAATACATATTTTGTTGCTTGAATAGATCACAAACATAATTTGACAATTAGGAACATTGTATTATTTATGACAGATTTATGTCCTTAACATTAATCTAGTCAGAATCCTATGTCACTGACCTTGTCATGCAATTCCCAGGAGAGCTTCTTGATTGACAAGTGCCCCGCCCCTTTCTGTGGAATCACCCAAATGAAGTCATGTGATTTCAGTCACAAGACATCTATGCTAAAATTATAGTAAAAGTCCTGTTGACTAACTTTTGTTAGAACAGGAAATAAACCCACTGGAGTTTAGGTGTCCCAGATTACCCAAATTCAGATTACCTGACTTCACCCCTAGTGATAACCATAGCAATAGATGGGACAAAATATGTGAAAATGTGCATTAAGACTAGAGCACCCTCACTAATGCCAGAAGCACCCTCAGTGATTATTTCTGGTTGGTATACGCTTTTATTGTATAGCCTACAAAAAACAACAAAATACAAATGCACTAGATAAAATTATTTAATAAATGCATATTTACAATTTAAGGACTTAACTAAAATAAGTATTAAATAACTAGAGAAGGCTGACTATAATGAGCTTGCTTCCATTTAGTGAGATAAGCCTACTCCTCATCTGAATTAGAAAAAAAGCTCTTCTGGTGTTCAGTGATGCGAGGACAACGTTTGAGCATGTACACGCAATATCTGAGCGAGAGCAGAGCCAATTCATAAAATAAAATAAAAAACAATGTATAGTTAAAAGCACACGTCCAGTTTTGTATGAGTGAAGGAAATCCGCTTGCAGATTCTTGCGGTGAGATTCTTGCTCACGCATTACATGGATCGCGTAACATGCGCTCTCGACATTTGTCATTAAGATCACGCTATAGAAACCGCCACTATAAGTATAAAGAAGAGCAGAAAGCGGCCCTAGGCAGCTGCCTACACAGGATCCGCCACTGCCAGATGCAGTTAGAAATTTACTAAAAACAAGCCTATCGCAAGATATCTGGTAAGGGGGGGGGACAGATTTCAGGGGGGGCGGTGCCACCACGTAGACATGCCCCTGGTCACGAGGCGATCACGTGAGGCGCTCCCTCTGGCATGATAATCTTTATAATATCTTGTAGTGTGTGATGCGCCATGATGTTCAAATCTTGTAGTGTGTGCATGTTTAAGATTTGAGAGAAGATAATCTGCAAAGATTCTCCTTATGTGTGTGCTGCAACCAGATTTCATAATCGGTTAGGATTTTAAAACTCCTGTAGTGTGAGCCCAGCTTAAGTGAAATGTTCAAACCATCTTCTTGCTGAAGGAAGAAGTGTAATGTTTTCCTGTAAACTCTGATCTCCCCCTCTAGGTATCTAAATCTAATATTCCTGTCCTGACTGCTCACTGCCTGAGAGATGTACTTTAATATTCAATAACAGAAACAAAATGTTTCCAGATGTTGGTCTAAGGTGACCTCCTTAACTTTTGTTCTGTTTTTGCTCTCTCAAACAGACAAACCTGTGTCACCCAAGTCTGGAACGCTGAAGAGTCCACCCAAGGCCTTTGAGACCACTAACTTCTGCAAGACTTACTATAATGTGGTAAGAGAGATGTGCTGTAGTGTTGCACTAGCGGCATTTAACACCTCCCACATGGAACGAGTTGATTATTTATGATGTGCGTGTGGTGGAAGTGATGCCTCTGGAGAGTTTGTATTGCACAGATATTTCCCTAACCAAATAAGCAAGTACACACCACCAATTCTGCCTATACTTGACAGATAAGACTAAAGTTTAAAGATATTTGGAGTGATTGTTATAACAGCATTATGAATAATTTTAGAGGATTATGGAACACTGCAACATATTTAAAAAAAAATTTTTTTTAACAGACTTGTTGCATGTCTATTTGTCTGGACCTCCCCTGAAATATTATTTTAGACTTAACTCTGAGGAGCACATTCAACTTATTTAAATACAATATGCAAATCCTAATTGACATAAACATCAGTATGCCGATTACAATGTCAATAATATACACTACCATTCAGAAGTGTGTGGCTGTAAGATTTTTTAAAAGAAAATAAATTGATACTTTTATTCATCAAGGATGCATTAAATTAATCAAAAGTGACAGTGAAAATATTTACAGTATTGCAAAATATTTTTTTAAAGTAAATACTGTTCTTTTTAACTTTATATTCGTCAAGTAATGATGACAAAATGTATCATGGTTTACACAAAAATATCAAACAGCACAACTATTTTCAACATTAAAGGGTTAGTTCACCCAAAAATGAAAATTCTGTCATTAATTATTCACCCTCGTGTTGTTCCAAACTCGTAAGACCTTCGTTCATCTTCGGAACACAATTTAAGATATTTTTGATGAAATCTGAGGGCTCTCTGACCCTCCCATAGACAGCAAGGTAACTACCACGTTCAAGGTCCAGAAAAGTACCAAGATTAATCAACAAAGTACTCAGTGTGACATCAGTGGTTCAACTGTAAAGTTACGAAGCTACGAGAATACTTTTTTGCGCAAAGAAAACAAAAATAACGACTTTATTCCACATTTTCGTGTCCACTTTGGACGCCTGTTCACGACAGTACTCGTAGCTTCGTAACTTTACAGTTGAACCACTGATGTCACACGGACTACTTTGTCGATCATCTTGGTACTTTTCTGGACCTTGAACGTGGTAGTTACCTTGCTGTCTATGGGAGGGTCAGAGAGCCCTCAGATTTCATCAAAAATATCTTAAATTGTGTAAAGATGAACGAAGGTCTTACAGGTTTCGAACAACACGAGGGTGAGTAATTAATGACAGAATTTCATTTTTGGGTGAACTAACCCTTTAATAATAATTACTGTATTTTTGATCAATTAAATACAGCATTAGTGAGCATGAGAAACCTCTTTCAAATGCATTAAAGTATCTTTAGTGTATGTGGACCAGACGCATCTATGAACCAGTTCTCACAGCTAAAGATTATACAGTACTCATTTTCTTTGAGTAACATTGAGGTTAAAATGGTGCAATGCGAGGATATTCAATTTGTTTAGGGTTTTTTTTTAAAGCAGTGTTGTATCCGGTTTTCTCAGTCTTAGCTTTGGTCTAATCCTTGAATTTAGAGTCATAAGGCTTTAATCTGGGTTTAAAAGCCTCTCCAAACTAGACTTACTTAAGAGTTGACAATCCAAGTTTAAACCCCCATCAGCAGATGCTGCTCCAGGTTTGGGCTTGATTTAATGTCAGTAATTAAGAGACGCACAAGTTCAGCATCCTGACAATAACAATTCTGTTAATAAAAGTATTTTTCAGATCATTTGCATATCTCTATGTCTATGCGAATGTCCTTTATTGTGCTCCATTTCCTCATGCGGCGTGTCCCAGAAGCCTCCCTCTGAGCCTCTGCAAACCCAATGAGCTGTTAATGTGCGTGTAGGTCAGGTTTCTTTTTTACCAAATGTCCCCACAAGGATGTTAAAATTGAAGTCACCTTCATTGTGAAGACTGTCCGCATGAAAACGCAAAATAATTTGTGTGAATGATAGCAGTAGGGGTAGGAGATAGAAATCAGTTTATCATTAGCTCAGTATAAAACCACGTTGGGATAGCAAACCTTTCTTTGTATGTGTGAACATATTTATATGTGAGCACATTTGTGTATTTTTAGAGGTGTTGACAAAGAGAAAGTGTGTCTGGGCCTGTATTTGCATATTCATATGTAAATGTGTTGTTGTGAATGTCTGTATTTGGTTATCAGTTCTCACTGGGGTGTGTGTGTGTGTGTGTGTGTGTTTGTCTCTCAGTCGTCCCATAATATAGGTCATCTTTTCCATCTCATTGACTCGGGGGACAGCTGTGCCTGAGGCCCTGCACTGTCTATGTTTGTGCGTCTGTGTTGGTTATGTGTCATGTTTGATGAGAATGTGCAGTTAACTGGCTCAACACTCCTCTGAAGACTGCGCAGGGCAGAGCGACTGAAGATGAAGAGTGTGTGTGTGTGTGTGTGTGTGTGTGTTTCAGGGAGGGCGCGAGTTTGAGGTCAGGCGGAGTTCAGTCTTTTACAGCAGCGTTTAGGGGAGGAGATCCATTCAAGTTAAGGACACATTTTTAAATGGCCGTAACTGTCAGGCTGTCTAGACGTCCAGTGTTGTAGTTCATGCCAGGGCTGCTTCCATGCATGTGTTTACAGACAAACTTTGTTCTTGGTCCTGGCTGATTCTTGAGGAAAGAAGTTGGCATTTTCAAGTTTAGACTGTTATGTGTCCTATCCTGTATCCATAAAAACGTATTTCTTGTATTTTCAGTTATTGATCTGTCTTCAAACCCACATTAAATATGTGCAAGCAGATCTCTTCAGAAAGCTCTATTTGTGCAGAATTGTATAATTACTTCAGAATTCTGTAAATGTATGGGAAAATATTAGTATCGATTTATTTAATGTTTTCTAAATGTTATTAGTTAATTTAATTTCTAATGAATGTTTATGTAAAAAATTTACATTTATAAAAATAAATTTCTACAAATAAATTAAAAATTTATTTTATTTATTTAAATGACCGGAACAGCAGGGAAAAATCCTTATTTTGAGCTTTGTAAATATCTTTCCCACCTTTCTACATTTAAAAATTTAAATTAATTGCATTTATTTAATGGACTTGGCCAGCAAAAAAAAAATCTGTATTTTTGAGCTTTGTATTTCTAAACTTCCAGCATCCCCTTTTTTTAAATACAAATTTTCAATAAGTTCCACAAGTTATCCACATTTGGGTAGAAATTTGGAAAGAAAAAGTCATTGTTTGATTGTTTTGATTGATGCTGTTATGCTTTTCCAGTTATTGGTTCATCTGCTTTCTGTTTGTGGACAGATTGAAGATTTATTGTTGCATTAAAGTTAGGGTTTAACTGCTAAGATGTATTCAGATAGCCTTGTTCAACCAGGGATGTCTTTAAATTTTAAGTTAGTCTGAAATCAAAGTTTGTCATGACATGCAAGGCCTCTCGTGGCCCAGTTCTGTCATCTCTCGCACTTTCTCTGAATGCCTGCAGTATTTTGTCTTCAAGGATAATGAGCATATTAAAATGGACCCTAGTTTCTAGTCTCTTTGCTTTTGACCTGTTAGTTTTCCATGCGCAATGTGTTTCTCCTATTTATGTAGCAACATATGCTGCACTGACTTTATTCTCCCATCTACAACTGTCTGATTGTTAAATGTTGAGCGGTGTGGCAGAAGGACCAATCACATGAGTACTTGCCTCTTTTTTTTAACTTCCTATTGATGATTTAACATCGGTGCTTTAAGTGTCATTTCAAATGTGTTCTATTTTGTTATGCTAACTACTAGTCAATTATAGATATTATTATAATATATATATATATATTATATATAATAAACACATACATGATAGGAATAGATGCATAACTTTTGAACAACACTGAGTCTTGTGTGTATCTTATTATATAATTACACTGTTGCAAAGTAATACTAATAAAACTAATAATGTTTAAAAATGTAAAATTGTTCATTTTTCTCAAATGCACAGGTGGTTCAGAATATTGTACAAACAGAGACAGAATACTGTAAAGAGCTGCAGACTCTCCTCTCAACGTATCTGAGAGCATTACAGTCCACTGACAGGTAAGAACACAAGCCCAGAGTCCAACATAACATAGAGATAATAGTAGTTCAGTAGCCATCCCTCTCTCTTTCTAGGCTCAGCGTGTCAGACATCAGTCACATCATGGGAAATCTAGAGGAGATCAGCTCATTTCAGCAGACACTGGTGCATTCACTGGAGGAAAGCGTCAAGTAAGAGTCCCTATCCTGTTCTCATTCACTCACTCACAGTCTGTCACAGTTTGACATCTAGTGGCAGTTACCAGTAATGCACTGTACTTATCTGGATTTACACCTCAGAACTTTAAGATGTATATGATTTTTAGCTCTGTTCAACTTTAACATTTATTTATTTATTTATTTTTATTAACATTTTTTATTTCCATTAACTGATGTGTTTGTTGTTTTACAGATGTTCCAGAGAGTCAGCAGAGAATAGGAGGCTTCTTCCTGTCCCTCATTCCTCAGATGAGGAGTCTGTATGTGACCTACTGCTCCAACCATCCATCTGCGGTTAATGTTCTCACACAACACAGGTTCTTAACACAATGCATTACACACAACACTTGAAGAAACACGTGCATAGATAATTAACACTGCAGATGCTTTTTCATTCATTCTTAACCATTAAGTTTCAGAAATAGCATTAATGACATCAGTGTTTGTGTGTGTGTATGTTTCAGTGAGGAATTTGGAGAGTTTATGGAAAGTAAAGGTGCGAACAGCCCTGGAATCCTCACACTCACCACGGGCCTCAGCAAACCCTTCCTGAGACTGGAGAAATACCCCACACTACTGAAAGAGATGGAACGGCACATGGAGGTACCGAACTGCCCTAGTTGTCAAAATGTTTTGGCTAAGATGAGTAAAATGTACACTACCATTCAGAAGATTTGGGGTTGGTTTTTCAGGTTGTTTTATGTTTTTGAAAGAAGTCTCTAATGCTCGCCAAGGCTGTTCTATTTTAATAAATTTTCAAATGTAACTTATTCATGTGATGGCAAACTACTCCAGTCTTCAATGTCACATGATCCTTCAGAAATCATTCTAATATGGTGATTTGGTTTTCAAGAAACACTTATTATCATTATTATTATCAATTTTCAAAACAGTTGTGCTACTTTGTTGAAACCATGATACTTTCAGGATTCTTTGATGAATAGAAAGTTCAAAAGAACAGCAGTAGAAATAGAAATGTTTTGTTATAATTACATTATAAATGTCTTCACTGGCACTTTTTTTTAAAAATAATTTAATGCTTCCTTGCTGAATGAAATTATTAATTTATTTTTAAAAAGCTTACTGACATCACATTTTTAATGGTAGTGTAAGTATACTGGTTATGTAATGAAACTATAAAGTGCGTGTGTGTATAATACCAGTTTAACTCACTCAAACTCACTTCCTTTGTTCTGCCCAGGCACTTCATCCAGATTATCCAGACATTCAGAAGAGCATGACAGTATTTAAAAATCTCTCAGTGAGTATTATAAGGTCAACATCATCGATTTTCTTTATTTTTCACCAGTAAAAAAAAGGATGAATGATGTCTGAAATGATGATGAGCTGTTTGTTTGAGTTATGTTATCTTTCCGAATGGGATGCTGGGCTTATTTGTGTGCATGTTTTTTTTTTTGTTTGTTTGTTTGTTGTGTCTTCAGGCCCAGTGTCAGGAAGTGAGGAAGAGGAAGGAGCTTGAGCTGCAGATTCTGATGGAGTCTATTCGGGGCTGGGAAGGGGAGGGAATTAAGACCCTGGGTTCTGTCCTCTACATGTCTCAAGTCCTCATCCAGAACCACGGCACCGAGGTGAATGTTACAATGTAGTTTAGGGGTTTTCAGCACTCAGCCAACCATCAGGGACTTCCAGTATTTAAAAATAAAAGCTTAATTTATAGTTGGAAACATCAGATTTCAAAAATCTAATTGTTTTATAAGTTCTCCATGGACCCCAGGTTTAAAAAATTGGTTTAAGAGCAATCTTTTGTTATTTAGATTATATATGTTGTTTCTTACATTTTAATTGACTGATTTTGAATTCAGTATACTGAAAATGCTAAACTTCAAATTAAATCTTCATTGTAATATTCTGCTTCATCAGGAGAAGAATGAGCGATACCTTTTGCTGTTTCCTCACATACTTCTTATGTTGTCTGCTAGTCCTCGAATGAGTGGTTTCATCTACCAGGTAAATCAATCCTTCACTGTAGTATAAATACATTCTCCAGTCCCATCAGTGTTTCACTGCATTACTTTTTCTGATTTTTGTAGCATAGATTACTTTGCTGCTGTTTTTCCCAATATTGTAGTAATATTTTTTTTTTTTTGGTGTGTGTATTGCAGTGAAAACCCACCTACAATCATTATGTATATTTATGTAATTAGTATTTTGATATTACACGTACGATTACCTTCAACTTTTATTTTTTATTTTTGTATAATTACTGAAATCACTCTCATGCACATGGCAAATGGTGGCAATGGTATATAAATATTTACGAAAATACACAATTGTGTTAAAGGTGGGGTATGTATTTTTTCAAAAACACTTTAGAAAACTGAGTCGGGCCGAGTACCAAAACAAACTTGTAGCCAATCAGCAGTAAGGGGTGTGTCTACTCATGATGTGGAGGAGAGAGCGTTCAGTGCACTAGCCAAGCCGAGCGACAGAAAGATAGAGATGGGGGATAAAAAACAAAAGAGGAAAACATCTGCGGAACAAACGAAGACTTAAGGCAATAAGGCAAGAAGTAGGACCCGTGTAAATATCGGATCAGATTTCCAGCGCTGGAGAGAACTCGAGTGGAAGGTCTGCGATCGGACGCCGAGGTTGCTTTGTTTTTTCTCGATAGGTTAGTAACACGGGCTTCGCCCGCACCGCTAAAGTCGTCTAATCACTGACGAGGCGGCAGCGACCGTTTTTTTTTGAAAATCATTTGAAATTTGTGTCAATACGTCATAAATAGAACGCAGCAGCAGTTTTCTGTCGAGAATTTTTGTTGTGTCATGCCGCGCATCCATTGTAGACCATAGATATGTATATATATAAATATATATGGTGTAGACAGCATCACTGATCATAATGAGTTCTATAGTATTTTGTCACACCGCTCGCGTCCAGTGTAGACCACGGTGGTAACATTGTTTTGCTTGTTTAAGGGTCAATGATGCGATTTCAATTTTTCCTTTCTCTTTGGAGTGTTACCAGCTCTTGGTGCATAAAGAAGATCTGTAAGTTGCAAAGACTAAAGTCTCAATCCAAAGAGATAATCTTTATAAAAGTTAAGAATTGTCCATGCCCTCCTAAAACGCCTCGTTTAAACTCCCCCACATGTCTACATCACGATGTGGGAAGAGTTGCATAACACCGCCAAATGTTTATGCAAAGAAAGAAGGCGTAACTTTTTATTCTCGCTGTAGTATTGTTGCCGCCGCCGCTATGTTGTGGAGATGCTGTGTGTTTCATTGCGAAAGCCGAACTACTTTGTTTGGCCTTCCAAAAGAGGACAGAAATCACCTTCGCGCTGTGGATCGCCGATCGGCTTTCACCGTGGATGAAGCGGAGTCCAACCCGGGGTCGTCAACATGTGGTTGCCGCAAGCCCTCCTTTGTTGGAAACGATCCGCCGGGTCCGCCGCCCACCTAAGCCGCTGTGTTTTCGTTGTGACAGCGCAACTACATACTGTTTTGGCCTTCCAAAAGACATATTTTCTATAAAGTGTGCAGTTCCACTTGCAAGGACAGTCTGGCGCTTCTTGACTCACAGACTGTCAGTACGTTTTTTATATTACAGAATTTGCCACTGATGATCAAAACGCGAGTTTGAGCAGTGTAGAGTAGGCTTGTTTGTCGTTTCTCCGATCACAAAAATCAGACATGGTTTTATGTTTACGTGGCGCAATACGCCACGCAAAGCTTAAAAACACAGTATAAGTCATTATAATCAGTAATTATGTCCCCACTGGATGCAACAATGCCTCATTTATAATGGGTTTTCATGATTTTGTCTCATCGCTCCGGACACATGGAAAACCAGTAGGGTAGGGGCGTAACATTTCCGTCACATGCTTGAGGTCTTCAGCCAATCACCACGCACTGGATAGCTGGCCAATCAGAGCACACCTCGCTTTTCAGACTGATGAGCTTTGTAAAAATCAACGCTTTTCAGAAAGGCGGGGCATAGCGGAGAAACAATAATGTAGCAATTATGTGGAAAATAATGTGTTTTTTTAACCTTAAACCGCATAAACACATTGCATTACACCAAATACACAAAATAAAGTTATTTTTAGCAACATCATATGACCCCTTTAACAGAACTAATCGTCACCTGGGTTGCGTACATATGTGTGGGGCAGAGCTATCAAAATAGGGATCATACCTGTAGGGGTATGGGCGTGTTTGTTTTGGTGATTTGAAATATCAACATTGGCTACCAGAAATCGCTTACCCCACCTTTAAACGTAGATGCTGCTTTCACAGTCACTGATTACATACTGTACATTTGACATGTTTTATATTATTGTTTCATGTTTTGACAGTTTAGTAATAAAATCCTAAATCCTCTGAATTTCATACTCCATATCATTCTATTATTATTTTATATTACTCTAACATTACACTACTCTATTAGAATGACCTCAGAATGGACCTCAGCTGTTTGTTTGGTTGTTCATGCATTAATAACACTCTAAAATGCTGACAGCTGATTGGTTTGGTTGATTGACTTACACAGGGGAAGCTGCCTCTGACTGGAATGACTGTAAATAAAATAGAAGACAGTGACACCACGAAAATTGCTTTCGATATATCTGGTGAGTTTCCCACCCAGTTGCCCTCATGTCAAATGTTAATATTGCTAGATATTGAGAATACATATACTTGAGCAGTAATGATGTGTGTGTGTGCAGGAAATATGATTGAGCGGATCCAGGTGATCTGTAATAACCAGCAAGATCTTCATGACTGGGTGGATCATTTACACCGGCAAACCAAACGCACTTCAACCAGCAACTTGAAACCACAGAATGTTCCCTGCCATACGGTGAGAAACACACACAACCGTTGAAGAGTTTGGGGTCAGTACAATCTTTTAATGTTTTTGAAATAAAATTCTTATGCTCAACAAGGCTGCATTTATTTATATATATATATGATATTCAGCGATATTCAGTGTCACTCACTGGCCCTTCTCCTTCCCGTTCAGCTGCCGTCTCACCCTCTCACCCCGTCCAGACACTCAGAGAATCGAGGTGTGAGCGGATCTCCCGTCTACCACACTCTTCCTCACCTCTCTTCACTTGGAACCCCTCACAGTGGTATGATGTGGGGGCCCCTCGAACCCCCCAAAACCCAGAAGCCCTGGAGTCTCAGCTGTCTCCGACCTGCACCACCCCTAAAACCCTCAGCTGCATTGTGTTACAAAGAGGTATCATGTTATGTGCCATGTTACACATGTGTATGTTGACACATTAATAGCATCTCTAGAAGAAGAATTGCTATAAACCAATGGATAAAACATGATTTATTAGCTAACCTTTAATTATTAAAGAAACTTCTTTTGTAAGGCAAGGCAAGGCAAGTTTATTTGTATAGCACATTTCATACACAATGGTAAATTCAAGTGGCTTTACTAAAAGAAAGAAAAATTATCACAACAATAAAACAAGGAAATTAAAAATTTGAAAATTATTTAAAAAAAATTGATTAAAGAGGTTTAAAATGAATTTAAGAAAACGATTATACATAAAATACAGTGCAATCAGTTCGGACATCGCACAGTGCTCATTCAATAAATGCACAGCTAAACAGATGAGTTTTGAGTCTGGATTTAAATGTGGCTAATGTTTTAGCGCATCTGATTTCTTCTGGAAGCTGGTTCCAACTGCGAGGGGCGTAATAGCTAAAAGTGGACTTCCCTTGTTTTGAGTGAACCCTTGGAATTTCAAATTGACTTGATCATAATGATCTGAGTGGTTTGTTAGGTTTATATTCAGTGAACATATTTGCTGTGTATTTAGGTCCTAGGCCATTGAGTTATTTATAAACGAGTAAAAGTACTTTAAAATCAATCCTAAATATAACTGGAAGCCAGTGTAAGGACCTGAGGACTGGTGTAATATGCTCAGATTTTCTGGTTCTAGTCAGAATCCTGGCAGCAGCGTTCTGGATGAGCTGCAGCTGTCTAATGGTCTTCTTGGGAAGGCCGGTGAGGAGACCATTACAATAGTCCACCCTGCTGGTGATAAAGGCATGAACAAGTTTCTCCAAGTCTTGACTGAACAAAACATCTAATTCTTGCAATGTTTTTGAGATGATAGTATGCTGATTTAGTTACAGCTTTGTATGAGATTTAATTTGGATATTTGCATCTAATTTTCTTGTCCTTCAGGACTTGAGTAAAAGTCCCAAAAGTATGAAGAAGCTTCTGCCCAAACGAAAACCTGAGAGGAAGCCATCTGATGAGGAATTTGCTGTCAGAAAAAGTATGACACTAATGATTTCTTAAAGTTTAATAAAGTTCTGTTTCTTTTTGCATATGCATGTGATGTATTTATTACAAACACATCACATGTATTGCTTTTGTGTGTACGTTATAGTGCATTGATTATAGTGTCTTTATTATATTCTCACAATGTTACCTTACCACTGGCATCTTTTATATACTCTTCTTGTTTTCAATCAGGCACTGTAGCTCTGGAGGAGGATGCTCAGATCCTGAAAGTGATCGAAGCATACTGCACAAGTGCTAAAACACGGCAAACACTAAACTCAAGTATGTACTTTCTACACGTTTATGAATTTTTCACATTTTCTTGTGATTTTCAGTCCCAGACTCTGTGACGGGCTTTGTCTGTGTAAATGAGTGAGGAGGACAATACAACTGTGGATCTTGCATAAAACTCGTGGTTTTGTCACATTTTAAATGTTTTTTTTTCAAGTTATTTCTAAAATACACAGTATCGTTTGAAAGCTTCGGGTCAGTATGATTTCTTTGAAAGAAATTAATACTTTTATTCAGCAAGGAAGCATTACATTTATCCAGAGTGACAGCATAGAGTTTTACATTGTTACAAATAAAAGTTTTTCTTTTGAACTTTCTATTCATCAGTGAATCCTGAAAAAATGTATCACTGTTTCCACAAAACTATTAAGCAGCACAAGTGTTTTCAACATTGATAATAATATTAAGAAATGTTTTTGAAAAGCAAATCAGCATATTAGAACGATTTCTGAAGGATCATGTGACACTGAAGACTGGAGTAATGATGCTGAAAACTCTTTGTCATCACAGGAATTAATTTAATTTTTCAATATATTAAAATAGAGAAGTTATTTTAAATTGTAATATTTCACAATATTGCAGCTTTTACTGTATTTGTCAAATAAATGCAGCCTTTGTGAACAAAAGAGACTTCTTTCAAAAACATATTGACCCTAAACTTTAGTGTATTTGGCCTAGGAGGCCCACATTTTGAGTCCAACAAAATGCCTTCATCTGTCCTGAAGTCTCTCAAACATTTTTACATATGTCTGTAAGTACTGCAGCATCTTTACTGCATTATGGCATTGGCTCTTTACCACTGCGTTGATCACGCTTTTAATATTTAACATGCATATTGCTCTTTTTAACATGCATATTTGTCTCTTTTCTTCTTCCTTCCTTCCTTCATTCATTTCTTTTTCACTCATTTCTCTCTTATGTGGTCCTGCCATTTTTATTGCTTTTTCCCTATATTTTTTTATTTCATTTTGTCATTTATATACATACAATTTTTTGGACGTCTTGGTTTCTCCCTCACTTTACTCCTCTTGGTTTGGTCCATCCTCTCAATCCACCTGTCCTCTCCAATATGATTGGTTTGATCCCCATCCCTAATTAGCATGGCAGGGTACTGATTTGATGCATAATCATGTGCTGGCTGATGTTGACCAATCGTGTGTGGATGCTGTGGGTTGCCGTAGCAGTGGATTTCCCTCTGATCATTCTGAAGACTCGGACTATGACAGTATATGGATAACTCACACTAACAGAATGGGTTCTATGTCCCGTAAGAGCTGCTGCTCGTATATACACATCAAAACTAAAACACCTTCTTTGTTTTATTTTGTTTACAATGAAAGTGGCAAGCTCTTTTTGAGTGTTTGGATATAAGCTTTGACGTTAATATGTAAGGTTGGGAACATATTGAAGACATGGAAGGACATGAACAAGCAGGAAAGATAGTTTTATTGCTTTTGCTCCATGGCTTTCATAGGACAGAAGCGTTCACATTTAATAGTACCCCATCCTAAAATTCTGTTTCTGTACAATTCAGGATTATTATAGTTACCTAACTGAAATAAAAATGTAAAAACTCTAGACATTAAAAAAAAAAAAAAAAAAAAAAACAAAGACAAACTCATCACAAATTACTAAACTCACGTCAAATTAACATGAAAATTAACACATATCTAACATTTTTTTTTAATAAAAACTATAATAGTATCAATTATACTGAAATCACACTGGTACTGGTAACATGTTACAGTTCAGTTTTTAATCTGTTAGTATTGTTAAACTTTTTTCAGGATCAAGGAAGGAGTCAGGGCCACATATGCTTTTTCCTGAAGAGGAGAAAATCATTGTGGAAGAGACCAAGAGCAATGGTCAAACCGTAATTGAAGAAAGGTTAGCTCTCAGATTTATGCATCCAATCCTATTTATTTACTATTTTTGTTATTAGGGCTGTCAGTTTAAACATTCATTTATCATGATTAACCCTATAATAATATTGCGAATTAAAAACGTGTAACATCTCAATAGTTGTTCACGATGATGATTTTATATGGATGTCTTTACAGGAGTCTGGTGGATACAGTTTATGCCTTAAGAGATGAGGTTCAAGAACTTAAGCAGGTCAGTCCACATGCCATGTAAACATTTGTTTATGCTTAATGTGATGCCATGTTGTAAGTCAAAATCTGGTGCCGTGACCCGGATTCACTGATTTTACATCACCAGGACAACAAGAGAATGAAGCGCACTCTTGAAGAAGAACAAAAGGCACGGAAAGAGCTGGAGAAGATTGTCAGGAAAGTGTTAAAGAGTATGAACGACCCATCCTGGGATGAGACTAATTTGTGAGCTTGTGATGTGAGATCTGTGCATTTATAAATGAAAACTGCATCTGATAATTGTGTGTTGAGTGTAGTATCGGTCTTAACTCCTGACCAAAAATACATGTAAATATTGTGACAAAACTGGACTTGATACCCGCAGTCACAGTATTATGCCTTTTAAACCTGATCGTTTTCTAGCCTTTTTTGTTTGCTAGTGCCAAGTATCTAGTTCAAGTTCATCTAGTTCATTTTCCGATATGCTAATGATAAAGAAATGTATTGAGCCTGGACATCATCAGAAACGTCTCTACAGGATCAGGTGTGGTCTGGCAAAGCTGCCAAAATAAATAGCAGTTTGATCATTTAGCTCACCTTCACAGATGTCATTGGTTCCTAGTCTAAAACTGGGAGTCTCAGGGATGATAGACACACTGTATCTACAAATGTTGCCAGGCCTGCATCACTGCCTGTGTCCTTTGACATTTTCAATCATTAGCCAACATGTTCAATAAGTGATGACATTCAATAGGATTTTTCCAATGGAAAACCTTGCAATACAATACTGGAGACAATTCCGAGGGAACTAGTCTTATTTTTATAGATTTTTGGGGGGGATATCATTTCAATGTTGCTTTTACGATAACCTGTTTTAATTTTGTCCTGTTGCTCTTTTGCACCTTGAAGCTTGCATTTTTTTTTTTACTTTTATTATGATCCTCTACACTAATTGTGTGCTCACCTATCTTTTTTGTTTTGTACAGAAATAATCCTTTATTGTATTTAATGCTCAGAAATGTGCCTTTTTGGAAAAAGAGATTTCCAGGATTTTGTCAGCATTTCTAGCTCTGTCAGCATTTCAAAGAACCTTTGTATGAAAAATGTATGCAAGAGTGATTTTAAATTAACACAGAATCTGGTTAGAAACCGACGGATTAATGTTGTCTGTCTAATTTATGTATTTAAATTAAATATTGTCTACTGCTAAATGCGTATTGTGAAATTTCCAGATAACCTCATCTACTTTTTTTCTTCCCAAAGCAGTGTCTTTATCTTACTCTCACTTTCTTGCTGATTGAATTAAATAAATACATATTCTTACTGTGACTCTGTGGAAGAAGATGTCAATAGCTGGTGGAACAAACTGCAAGGCTACTTTAATTGAGGTCATTCTTTGAGAATAGATTTTATTTGTGACATAGCAATCCTTTGTACCCGAATGTTTACGGTCAACTTGTGATCAAATTTAATGCAACATGCCTCACTCAACAGTATATTCTTTCAATATTAATACCGGAGATTAGGGAAGAGTATAATAGATTACTTCAAAAAGTGCTGGTTTGCAACGTGGTAAGGATGGTGGGCGCGAAAGCCCGTAGTAGATGGTGTGGTGTGTGTGTGTGGGTTTCACAGAAGAAATGTCGAAGAATACACAGAGGGTACACACGGGAACAGTCGACGATTAGAATTAAAGGGTATATGCTGCCGATTAATTTGTCGTTTCTTGGGAGTGTTAAAGCATGGTGATAACAGAAAGATCGTAAACAGTTGCAAGATAAAGTCTCAACATCCAAAGCGATTCTGTTATAAAATGTAAGGTGTCAGCCACACCCCCCGAAAACATGCTCGTATCTAACTCTAAGATAGAGACGGGTAGATGGGAAGACTAACAACAGAACTACATGGGACTAGTCACAAACACTGGTTTTAACCTTTTCGCATGTGAGTTTAAAATATACTATCTGAGCCCCCAGCATGAGTGTTTTTAGGCGACCGTTATTTTAGAATGTATGTATGTGCTCCATCGGCGACGCGTCATGCTAATGGCAGTGAACAAAGTAGCCCACAATAGTCTGCATGACCCATGGATAGTTTTATTCGTTTTCCTGTTTTGAATTCAAAGATTTGCACAAAATGATATATATATGAATATATCGGAGTATTGATTTGAAAATCTGTTGCAAGTAACTCTCAGTTTGGGTCGTTAAACACTGTTATGAGACCGTGTTAGTTGAGACAGTTAAGCGGGTGATGGGTCGCCGCCATGTTCGTTCGCGCTGCATCCGAAGCTGAGTGTAGAGCAGAGTAAACTTATATAAAGTTGATGCCACCTCTGTATCTGATTCAATGTAAAACAACATGTCGCATTATATCTTTAAGAATGCTTGTATGGACGTTTCCAATAGAACATCGCGTGTATTTTAAAAAACGCTAAAGAGTTGTTATGCTAGACCTTATGTGTCTTTAAAGGTCGGATTAAAGGGGTCATTATGAGCTTTTAAAGATCATTATTTTGTGTTTTTTGTGTAACAGAATATGTTGACATGTTTTAATTTTCAAAAAACACATTATTTTTAAAATTCTGTACATTATTGTAGGTCCTATATGACCCGCCTCTCTCAAACGCTTCGTTTTCTTCAAATTCCCTCCTTCCGACAAGACGCGACGGGAAATCGAGGTTGCTCTGCTTGGCCAGCAGACGAGACAATGCATTGGGCATTGGCCGAACACACGCAAGCACTCGTCGGAAATGTAGCCCCTTACCAGCTCATACGCAGAGCTTCCTCTTTCAAAAATACAGTAAAGGAAAGAATGCCTGAAAAAGCGGGAACAGAGTTGAGGTGCCAGACACAGTGATGAAATATGATAGGAGTTTCGTGACAGTACACGAAGCCGGCAACAGGTGTTTCATAAACAAACGTACTCCTCAATCTTTTTCGCTCTCTCTCACATCTCTCGCGCTTCGCGCGCGCGTCGCTCTCGTCTCGCGCGCCTCGCGCCATCACACACCATCGCGACAAAAACTCCGCGTTTTGACAGCAGTCACTAGCAAATACTTGAACAATCCCCCAACCGTCTTGATTCAGAAGCGTTAGATTGTCATAGCAAAGTCAGAATTATCTCTTCTCCTAGGTTCACGAAACGGTCTTCTATAAAATGCATTGCTGTTCTGTTTTAAGTTATCTTAAAGATTCCTAAATGCATTACTTTCGGAAGGCCAAATAAAGTGATTTCGCCTAGAAACACACAGCGTCTCCAACATGCTGTTCAACACTAACTGCGGTTACTGAAACCACGCCTTCTTTTCTTTGCTTGCACATTTGGGTGGCATTATGCAAATATTTCCACAAAGTGAAGTAGATTAGATATGTGGGGGCATGTTAGAACGAGCGTTTTAGGGGGCGTGGCAGAGTTCTTAATTTGATAAGACTATCTCTTGGGTTTTGGATGTCGTCTTTGCAACTTCAGGGTATCTTATATATTGCACAATCAGGCATTGTAACGTGGCTCCCAAAGAGAGAAGGGAAACTTGAATCGCATAATATGACCCCTTAAATTCAGCAGTTGATAACGGGACGCACTGAAAGTTCTAATCACACCCTCTAGTAGTATGTTCCTGCACAACCGGAGGCAGCAGTTTCAGGACCGCAGTTTCGCTATGGACCTATTCTTTTTGTAACAGGCACCTACAGGAATTGTTGGATCATTTGAAAGAGAAGGACAATGACAGCACTCAGAGTGAGGAAAACTGTACCGATGTTCGCAATAGAGTTTTATTTTATAACTCTTTTAAAACGATGCGAAAGTTCGTCGACAAAGTGAGGAGCAATGCTACAGAAAATAATAATGACAATTCCCGATTGTAGTTGGGTTATGATGATTACAAGTGATATCTATGAATTTCGTGGCCATGTGATTTTAATTAAGCTAACCTGTTGAAATAATGCTACCAATGAAGAACGTAAGTAATAGGGCACTGTGCATTAGATTTAACTAAAAGATGCTAAAAAACATGTGAGTGCGAGTGGTAGATTACCTGTAGCTTACTGTATTCGTGTGAAACTGTTGAACTCATTGGTTTAGCAATAGTTAAGTATAAATCCTCTTCTACTTAGCTGGGCTCATACTGGTGGCCACCACAATCTGTGTTATTCGCCTGTCTTTTGGCATACTTTAGATGAATGGTGATGTTTGTAAGATTATAATGTATTATAAATGTTATGCTATGTATGAAGCTGATTACAAATCTTATTAGCTTTTTGGAAGGCTTTCTGCATTACTTATAATGCCTTAAGAAAAACCAGTTATAATGTATTATAATAAGGCTTCATTAGAAAGTTTTATTGTTCACGGATTGACAACACAATTGAAGGAGAGAAGAGAGCGAACAGTCAGTTGTGGGTTTGATCTTATTATACATCAATTTGGATTTGGGGTTGAATGTCAGTTAACATGATATTTCTGTTGGTCTCTCTCTCTCTTACAACCCAACAGGCAGAAGTGCTTGAAATCAGAAAATATATTGCAGAGTTTAAACGTTTAAAGCAAAGTTCTTATTAATTTCCCTCACTCTCTCCTCTCTGCTCTCTCTCTCTCTCTCTCTTTTTAATCTCTCTCAGGAGTTGAAGCCTACAGCCTTTCTGTCCATGCAACAACTGATGGAAAAGGGGGTCTTTTTATGATGTTGTATAATGTGTTATTGCAAAAATTAGTATATACAGTATATAAATATGCATTCTTGAATCATTCTTGAGTCTTGTGTCTTGCCTCTCTACAAACTTTTAAATATCTGGCTGTAATTTAGTGACTGCAAACACTGATTTCATTTGATTCCATATTTATTATACCTGATAATGAGCCAGTTAAACTTAAGCAACTGAGGGACTTAAGGGTAATCATTTTTCGTTGTTTCAAGATTGGAAATAACGTTGTCATTATATTTTAAGTGTAATTAATTTCAATTAAAATGTTAACTCAAGAGCAGGGATGACAGCACTGAGTAATTAACATTGAGCATTTATAAATGCAAAGAAAATAAGAGTAAAATCAAAAAAAATTTTTTCCTGAGATGCAAATCTGGAACACCAGTACACAAACTACTACAAACTAACACGGGTCCAGAACGGCACGGTCCTGAAACGGCAGCCTCCGTTGTGCGGACAAAGGCGACCCTTCTCAATCACAACCGGTGTGATCGTACGATTCCGTGACAGCAAGATGATCACAACGGTGTGATGTACGCTTCAGGGACCGCGCAAGATGTCACACCGGGTGAATCGTACGCTTCAGGGACAGCAGACTGATCAAACGGTCGTGAGTCGCTAAGGGACCAGCCTAGACTGATCACACCGGTGTGTTCGTATGCTTCAGGGACCAGCCAAGACTAATCACACCGGTGTGAACGTACGCTTCAGACACCAGCCAAGATTAATCACACCGGTGTGATCGTACGCTCCAGGGACCAACCAAGACTGATCACACCGGTGTGATCGTATCAGCTTGAGGTGGTAGCCTCTAGTAATAAGACTGATCACACCGGTGTGATCGTATGCTTCAGGGACCAGCCAAGACTGATCCCACCGGTGTGATCGTACGCTTTAAAGGTTACGAGCAGTTCGTTTATGACACGGAACGCTATGCCTTGGTGAAACTGTGACTAGTCACACATCTAGCAAGAACTTTACAATAGACAAAATAATCATATTGATTCAAGCATTTAACATTTATGAATTAATTAAATGTCAGTAATGAACAATACTGCACAAATAATAGCGATCGTGAGGAAGGTCCCAAACTTGTACAGTAAAGTGGATATACAGTATACAACACCCCATCAGTTAGACACAACTTTTATGTCGTGATCACGAGAAAACAACTTTCATTATGTCGATATAACGAGAAAATTAAATCGTTATAACGAGGGAGAGAACACAACTTTTGTTAGGCTATGTCGTGATCACGAGAAAATAACTTTTGTCGAGATCACGAGATAATTAAGTCGTTATCACGAAAAAACAAGAAAGAAAAAAAATTAATAATCCATGGCTCTTAGGACTTCCGTACTTTGGTGGACACACGTTATTGAATATGTATTGTATTGCCTACTAGTCTTTTTTGCATTTATGCAATAGGTACTGGAGCCAAACTTGAGAAAGTAGACCAGAATATTCCACTGCGTTCCTGGACACGCAATTTGCGTAGCTGTAATTCATAGGCGGGGATTATGCTAATTGTGAACGAGCGTGCACGATTTTGTTGCGCCTAATTTAAGAATGTTGCAGTTCATTAACATACACGTGCACTAAACCATCGGGACGTTTACGCAGCGTTGTGAGGGTTTTCGGGAAGGTTGTTTTTACGCGCACATTACATAATTTACTCCTATATTAACGCAAGTCATGAATGAGGGCCCATTAGGCGGCTGGGACGTGGAGGAACACGATAATTTACAATAAAATAAACAACAAAAACCCTACAAAAGTCTGTTAAACTCATGATCATTTATGTAGTACAAAACCGTAAAACAACACTTTGCTAGCTAAACGAGAATAAGAATTGATGATCTTTTTAAACAAACCATCCCAGGTGCAATGTTTCGTTATGTAGTTTGCTTTGGGCTCAAGGAGTAGTTACTGACACTGTGGACGAGAGAGTGCGAACAAATCCCATTCTGAAAACAATATAACACATTTACAAACGCATGGAAGTCTAAAAAACAATAACAATTCAGAAAGCACAACAACAAGTCAAAAAACATTATAACAAGTCATAAAACACAATGACAAATCCGAAAACAAATTAACAAGTCAGAAAACACTGACAACCCGGCAAGAGGTAGGGCTAGTTGAGACAGCCAACATTGGTTGGATACGTCACGTGCAAGGACGATATCGGCACTCAACTTTATCCCGGGAAGAACACTAGCCGAAAAACAAGCAGAAGTAGTGGTGAAGTTCAGGAGATGTATTAAAGTAGCTCCGTGTTGAAAGTATGTATGATGCCCGTACTATGGAATAAAATCCAGGGGTGTATACTTTACATTTGGTAAAAAGTAGTTGGAAACATCCGCTCCAGTGATGACAGATGGATAAGCGCGACCTTGGCTTTTTGAAGCGACTCGACCTGGTTGAGCCCGCCCTTTTGCCGAGCTTTTGTTTCACTCTTTCGAAAAGTCTCGTCTTGTAGCAATGCTTCCTTTACATAATGAACTAGCAGTATTTTTCGGCAATGCTATTTACATAAGTGCAAATACCTATACTGTTTTAAAATAGCAGATTTCTATACAACGTCTACTACTTATTGCAAATGTTGGCAATTATCTGCACCTCAGTATTGTCGTACATTATAAAACAGTATGCAATAAAAACGTATTGAGTGTAAATTATAGTTACATTTAAAGTTAGTAACCAAGGGCTGCAATAATCGTGCGTCAATAAAGGACGCTCCCTTAACCTACCTAACCTACCGATCCTTATTTTCAACTTTTTGCTTATTTTTTACTAAACAATCCGCTGTGGACGAGATTTGAAAAGGGAGGAAAAAAAGGGTTTTTGGGCAACAAAGGCGGAGATCACACCCGGGTGTCATGCCAAAAAAGAAAGCCAGGGGCAAAGCATTACATCTGCGGACCTGGAGCTGATGTTCACCGCTACTGTTACCTAACTGTCATTCACTCCGTATTTTTTATTCCAGAGTTAGGGCAATTCATACAATACATTTAAACTGAGCTACTTTAATACCATCTCCGAACTTTCTTCCCTGTATACGTTGATTGACAGATGTCTCGTCCAGTCAGCGGTGAGTAATCCCAAACCAATGGCGCTGGCTCAAACTATCACTGCCTCTCCGGTGGGTGATTCTTCATGTGTTTTGACTTGTTAATTTGTGTTCGGATTTGTGTGTGTTTTGACTTGTTATGGTGTTTTCGCATTTGTATTGTGTTTTCTGATTGTATAATTGTTTTTGAAGTGTGTGTGCGCTTCTGAATTGGTATTTTGTTTTTTAGACTTGCATTTGCGTTTGTAATTTGTTATTTTTTTCAGAATTGAAAATGTATTTGTTCTGCACTTCTCGGCCACCGTACATTGCTGTCTCAATGTAAATCTGAATCAGGAGATTAATAAACATAATGTTAGTCAATTACTAGTGGCATGACAAACTTAAACTGTTCATGTATAAAATCTGGCCCAAACCCTACACACACTGCCCTGTACAGACGTGGCACAAGCCAAACCTTCTTTCCGTTCATTCCCCCATTGTTTCGTTCTCATTGTCTTTGTAATCCAGGACTGAGATGGCAACAGATGCAGATGGAAGCTGCTGAACAAACAGGCTGAAACTCAAGAGAAGTGGGTGGATTTTCGACTGTTTTTGTGCTTAGTGTTAACTGGAAATGTGATGGGTGTTCAAATGTTTCTCCTTCTTTTCACATCAAGCAATTTCAGTAATGACACAAAATAACAGTCACTCCAACCAAAATCAATATTCATTGGCAATCTAAATTCCTGGCCTGATGCTGTTTCTTTTATTTCATTGTGTTGTATGAAAGAATATCTGAATTATGATGAAAATGTCACTGAATTGCTCGTACTTTTAGCATTGTTTGTATTGTTTGAGATGCTGGCACAGTAATATTTCAACCCACGGGGCTGCGGTGCAGGTGTGGCAAACCCTCTTGTGTGTGTCTCACATCTGTTTTCCAACATCGCTACCTGCACCTCAACCCTATTATGGCAAACAATGACTCGCGCCGAACTCTTCCAAAGACTCACAATCCTCAGGGACAGCAAGGCATTGTGGGAGATTTAATCACTGGCTGAGGCTCATGCAGAAGAAGTCAGGTTGTTCTTTTGTGTGAGAACTGAGGCGACTTTGACATTTAGAGAAAGACTGACGTTTAGGACACATTTACATAAGGACAAAGCCTAGAGAACTGAAGAAAACGGTACAGAGAGACAGAAAATGTTAAATGTCACTTAATTGAGCTGCTCTGTGCCGTCTCAAATTTTAATTGTTAGAGAGTCATGGACTTAATGGTGCTAAAGAAGATATTCCACACGTAGTATCCTTATATAAGGGCAAGTGTCACTTCAATTTCTATTCACACAAGTCTATAATGTAAGAAATTATGTTTGTCACAACCTTAGTCAGGATCAGAGTTAGGTGAAATGCATTACTAATTAATTACTGTAATTTAAAAAACAGTAGATAAAAAATAGTAATAATAATACTTTTTAGAGAGAGTAATTAGTACGGTAATCTAATTACACTGTTGAAGATGTAATTAGCTAATAATTGATTACTTTTTTAAAGTAACTTACCCAACACTGGTCAGGATAGATATGACATTACATATGTAGTATTATGTGAATGAATGAATGATTGAAGACAAGGCTATCATCCAAAAGTTTGGGGTTGGTACATCTCAATTCTTTTTAACCCAAAGCTGCTTCAGTGTCAAGATAATTGATAAGATCTTTTTTCTTCGTATGTTTGTTTTGTATGTTTTGTCACATGATCCTTCAGAAATCCTCTCATATGCTGATTTGAGTATTGCTTATTTCATATGAAAAGACATGGAACAAAAACACAAAGTCACTTGATTGTTGATGTTTTACTTTTATTTTATTTTGTCATGTTTAAATGTCAAGCGCAGGTTAAAAAGTTGATTATGTAGCGTGGCCTACTTTATATTCTTGCTTAACTAAGAATACTGTTTAAGCATTCTTAAAATCAGGTTTTAAACCCCATTTGACAGAACAACACTTAGATGAAAGACAAAAGCTCTGTCTCCTTTCCATTTATGCCGCATTATGTAGCGTGGCCTACTTTATATTCTTGCTTGACTAAGAATACTGTGTTTAAGCATTCTTAAAATCAGGTTTTAAACCCCATTTGACTGAACAACACTTAGATGAAAGACAAAAGCTCTGTCTCCTTTCCATTTATGCCGCATGAGGGTTAAGGGTTGTATACTTTCGCCCTTATGAAAGTGACAAGCCAGATTTCATTCTTTTATGGGCACTGACTGCCCCTCATTGACTTACAATGGAAAGCATATAATTTTGCAGATGTTGGAGAAAAAGCTCAAATGTCAGCCTCTTATCAAACTGCCAGCACAGGGATGAATAATGGATCAGACACCTTTGTCTACTGCTGAATATTCTTACATAAATACAAAGACTCATAAAACACATAAAAGAACATCTAATTGATGTTTTAATGCACAGATCAAACGATGCAATAACTCGGCGCACAGTCCATTTTTCTTAACGACAGGCAGGTAAATGAAGAACACCTTTGTGCTCGCTCCTGTCTCTTGTGTCTGGAACAAACATCTGATTTAGCCTTGACTGCTGTCATACGTGTTTCACCTGGTTTTCGTTAACACTTGCACAGAGGCGAAAGGCTAAAGAGAGTCCAATCCACACACACATGGGGTTTTGGGGAAAGACTGAGGTGATTTTTAAGGAAGTTTGCTCACCCTTGTTTTTTCTTCCAACCCTATTTGATTTTCTGCCATGGAATACAAAATGAGATGATAAGCGACATTGCTACTCAATTCCATACAATGAAAGTGAATGGGGACAGATCATCAAAAGTAGTTCATTTGACTCAAGAGCTGTATTCTGAGGTCAAACAATAGCTTTGTGTGGAGGGGAAAAAAACAAAAACAAAAAACAGTTTCATTGTATGGAAAACAGCAGCGTGAACATTCTTTGGAACATCTCTATTTGTGTTTCATATAATTAAAAATAATGTGGCTTCAGAGTGACAAGGGTAAATATAACGAGAGAACTGTCGCAGATGGAGATGAATTTCAGTGGTGGATTTTTATTTATTTATTTTCGATACGTGCTGAACATAAATGCAAATTTAGCATCTTTGGTATATTAGGCTGTATGCACTAAGCTGTACAAACATTGCATGTCCCTCTTGATGTCATTTAATATTTACCTAAATAGATTTGCTGAGTGACAGTGAGGTAGTTGTAACGGAAGAGGTCTGACGCAACAGGTTAATATATACAGTCAAGTTTATTTGGTCACAGAGAGTACGGGTGTAGGATCCAGATGATGACACGGTGAGTGTATAGTTCATAGAACAGTTCAAAGGATATGACGAGTGGAATGATCAGAGTCCTTTCCTTTACAGGAGCTGGAATGCACACAGGAGGAGCACACACCTCAGCGCTCCGGGAATTAGGAGGAACAGGAGACACTTGGAGACGAGGAGACACTAGGAGGAACACAGGAGGTAAGTAATGCAGGACAGTATTCAAATGGAAGCAGTAGAAAAGTCAGAGAGTCCTCTATGTGTATACGAGACCGAACAATGAGGGTGTCTGAGGTGTGTGCTTTTATACAGGCTGGTGGATGAGGTGCTTGATTGGTGACAGGTGCAGGTGCTCAGTACTCCAGTGATAGGGATCGTTGTGATTGGGTGGTGGTGGAGCCTGGCCGATCTGTTACAGTGCCCCCCCCCCCTCCACGGCCCGCTCCTAAGGGCCGAAAACCCCGACGTCGTGGTGGTCAACCTCTGCCCCGAGGTGCCGGCTGATCAGGATGGGCAGCATGGAACTCAGACATTAAGGCAGGGTCCAATATATCGGTCCTAGGTACCCATGAGCGTTCCTCGGGTCCATATCCTTCCCAGTCTACGAGGTATTCCAGCTGACCACCACGACGCCGGGACCGCAGAATTTCCTTCACCTTGTAGACAGATCCATCATCCAGGATCAAGGGAAGAGGGGGTCCTCCTTCTGGCTAGGCTCTGTGGGGAGAGAGACAGGTTCATGATGAGGTTTCAGCAGTGATACGTGAAACGTGGGATGAATTCTGTACTGTGAGGGGAGTTGGAGTTTGTAGGTGACCGGGTTTACTTGTTCCAGGATGGTGAAGAGGCCAACAAATCTGGGACTGAGCTTCCTACAGGGCAGGCGCAGTCTGATGTCCCGAGTTGACAGCCATACCTTCTGACCTGGTTGATAGGTAGGTGCTTCAGCTCTTCGAAGGTCCGCGGTAGTCTTCTGCCTGCGCACTGCCCATTGAAGATGGTGGTGAGCAGCGTCCCAGACCCTCTCGCTTTCCCGAAAACAGTAGTCCACCGCCGGAACATCAGAAGGCCCCCCCGGACCAGGGGAACAGTGGAGGCTGGAAACCGAGCACGCACTGGAAGGGAGTGAGACCAGTAGAAGGCTGTCGCAGGGAATTCTGGGCGTACTCAGCCCAGCCCTGGAACTGGTTCCAGGAATCCTGGTGGCCATGGCAGAAGGTTCGCAGGAATCGCCCCACCTCCTGAATATTCCTCTCCGTTTGACCATTCGATTGTGGATGGTATCCGGACGAGAGGCTTACAGTCACACCTAGGAGTCTGAAGAAGGCATTCCATAATTTGGAGAAACTGAGGCCCCCGGTCAGAAACGATGTCTTCGGGAATTCTGTAATAGCGGAAGACCTGATTAAAGAGGAGCTCAGCTGTTTCCAGAGCAGTGGGGAGACCTCTGAGGGGCAGAAAGCAACATGATTTTGAGAACCGGTCAACTAACCAGGATGCATGTGTTACCTTCAGAAGGGGGTAGGTCTGTGACAAAGTCTACTCCTAGGTGTGACCAGGGGCGATTTGGCACCGGTAGAGGAAGGAGTTTGCCAGATGGTAAATGGCGCGGGCTCTTGGACATAGCACAGTCTGGACATCCTTGCACGAACCTTCTCACGTCCCTTGCCATATTGGGCCACCAGAAGCGATCTCGTAGCAGTGAGCGGGTGTTGTTGGCCCCTTGGTGGCCAGTTCCCCGAGAAGAGTGAGCAGAGTGAATCAGTGGAGTGCGTTGTGTTCGTGGTACATACTGGCATCCTGGAGGACAGCCCGGAGGATTGTTGGGAGCTGTGTTTTGGGGGGGAGGAATTAATGGAGGGGAATTCCCACTCAATGGGACTGCGTCATCTTTGGTGGGATGATACTCTCAGGTCTTCTGGACATTCCACCTGAGTGTGAATACGTGACAAGGCTTCTGCCTTTACGTTTTTGGGACCAGGGCGATAAGTAATGGTAAAATTGAACCTTGTAAAGAATAATGCCCATCGTGCTTGGAAGGGATTTAGACGTTTAGCCTCACAAAGATACTGGAGATTCTTATGGTCGGTCAGTACGGTGAATGGATGGGCTGCCCCCTCCAGCCAATGCCTCCACTCTTTTAGGGCCAGCTTGATGGCAAGGAGTTCTGTTGCCGATGTCATAATTAATTTCCGCCGGGATGAGCTTCCTTGAGAAGAAGGCACATGGGTGGAGTCTGGTTGGGTTCCCCTGCTGCTGGGACAACACTGCCCCCACTCCTGTAGTGGAGGCGTCGACTTCCACGACGAATGGGAGGTTGGGATCTGGATGGACTAGGAGTGGGGCACTAGTGAAGGCTCTCTTGAGGGAGGAGAAAGCTTCTAAGGCCGCGGGTGTCCAGGACAGAGATTTGGGTTTCCCTCGTAGTATGCTTGTGAGTGGGCTGGTGATACTGCTATAGTCTTGAATGAAGCGACGGTAAAAGTTGGCAAATCCGAGGAATCGTTGGAGCTCCTTAACTGTAGTGGGTTCTGGCCAGGAGGTTATAGCTTCCACCTTCCCCTCGTCCATCTGGATTCCAGTACGATCAATGTTATACCCCAGGAATTGCACAGTAAATTGGTGGAAGGTGCACTTCTCAGCCTTGAGGAATAGGTGGTGCTCTCTCAGGCATTGGAGGACCTCCGCAATGTGCTGGCGAGGTTCGGCCTGGCTCCGGGAGTAGATGAGGATGTCATCTATGTATACAAGGACGAACTGATGGAGAAACTCTCGTAGCACCTCGTGCATGAAGTCTTGGAATACGGAGGGGGTGTTGGCAAGTCCATAGGGTATGACCAGATACTCGTAGTGGCCAGTAGGGGTCACAAAGGCAGTCTTCCATTCATCCCCCTCACGTATCCGGATGAGATTGTAGGCACTGCGGAGGTCCAACTTTGTGAAGATGGTAGCACCACGGAGATGTTCAAGGACATTTGGGACGAGGGGAAGAGGATACCGGAACTTGATGGTGATGTTGTTTAGCGCTCGGTAATCTATACAGGGCCTCATGCCTCCGTCCTTCTTGGACACGAAGAAGAAGCTAGATGCAGCAGGGGAATTAGATGGACGGATGTAACCTTGACCCAGCGCATCCTTGGACTTCCGTGAGTTTCTTGGCTGGTGATGGAGTCACGAGGAAGCAGACTGGGAAGCAATCCTTGCCCCACTTCAGGACGTCTCCCAGGACAGAATGGGATTATGCTTTACCAACCATGGGTGCCCTAAGATGATGTCAGCAGCAGACCCCTCCAGAACCACAGGATGAATGTCTTCAGAATGAAGTTGACCAAGACGAAGAGTGATGGGTCCCACACGATATCGTACATGTCTATGACATAGTGGTTTTCCAGTTATCGACTGGACTTGGTAGACTGTTTCAGTGGTGGTCGCTTGTAACCCGAGCTGGCGGCAGGGGTTCCTGGAGATGAAGTTTCCTGCTGACCCGGAGTCGATAAGGGCCGATACTGAAATAGAAACATCAGAGGCAGTAAGCATTACACAGGTAGGGAGTGGTTCCATCTTAACGATATCAGGCTGAATCACACTCACCACAGGACGTGGAGGGCGAAGGGGGCATGACAAGATCATATGCCCTTAAGCTCCGCAGTATAAACAGAGACCCCGGGTCAGCCTTCTCTGCCGCTCAGTGGAAGATAACCGTTGCCTCTCTAAAATCATGGGTTCTGGTGCTGGTTCTGGAGGGTAACTGGGCTCTGGTTGGCGGAGGTAGGAGGTTGTGGCGGAGACTGGTGTTGCTGCTAAACAGGACTGCATGCGGTTTGAACAACGGATGGATAGCTGAATGAATTTTTCCAATCCAAATGCATCATCATACGTAGCGAGCTGTAACCGAAGCTGGGGCTCCAGCCCGTCTGTAGGTAGTCAGCAGTGATCTCTCATTCCATCCTCGTGAACTCTCGCAGGCCAGAGTAGAGTGCCGGTTGGGCCATGGGACTAGCGATGATGGTAGGCGAAGAAGTGCTGGTTGGGATGGAGGAGGTGATGGTGGTGATGGCGGTGGTGCCGGCGATGGTGACGATGCTGGTGAATTAAGAAGAACTCGTCGTAGTGAGTCTACGAGCTCCTGAAACGGATCGTGGTTACTCATCTGTGCCGTCGGTGTAGGTCCGATCTTCTGTAACGGAAGAGGTCTGACGCAACAGGTTAGTATATACAATCAAGTTTATTTGGTCACAGAGAGTACGGGTGTAGGATCCAGATGATGACACGGTGAGTGTATAGTTTGTAGAACAGTTCAAAGGATATGACAAGTGGAATAATCAGAGTCCTTTCCTTTACAGGAGCTGGAATGCACACAGGAGGAGCACACACCTCAGCTCTCCAGGAATTAGGAGGAACAGGAGACACTCTTTGTTTTTTTTTTGTCCTCTGTAGAGGACATTTTATTTTAGTGAATTTCTCTGTGACCCTACATGCCACAGTTTTAATCCTGAATGTCCTGTACAGAGCACATTCAGGGCTTTTTAGAGATATCAAAATGTTTGGAGGTGTGATCATAAATACACCTTGTCCTTGGTCTTTAAATATGAATGATATTGACAGAAGGATCAAATTTAGCACTCTTAGGGAAATATGATTGCTAATATTGATAATATAATTATCATTTAAATCTGACTAATTTTCAAATTGTTTGTCGTAAAAAAAAAACATCAGAGAAAAATGTTATTGGGTTTCAAATCGGAACATGAATTTTTGTTATGAAAGAGGGCATAGTTTTCATACATGTCTTCTGTAGAGGATACCAGGACGAACGGCATGTTAATCAGGCATTTTGGGGAGACACAACAAGTCAATAGGGAAAGAAATTATAGATCAATATTCCTATGAAATTTGAGATATTCTTCTGAAAATGTTGCCAAGTTATTACTCCCATTATAACACTTCTTTTTTTCTTTATGGTGTGCCCCAAGAACACATTACTATGCAAATTAGATGCAATGTATTACATTGTATAGAATGGGAATACAATCTATGGATATTTTACGCACATATAGCATAAAGTAAAATAGTATATCAAATCATTCTGTTATTTCTTTCATAACATACTTGAGAATCGTCTTTGTACAAAGTTTGGTTAAAAATAGCATGAAACCTGAAAACTGATTGGTGAATTAAAAAAAATAAAACATTGTTTTTGCCTATACACGCCTTTTCATGTCTATTTATATTTTTGAATAACTTAGTCCTAGCATCCTAGAAAGGACAAAGATAACGTTAAAAAAAAAATAGTTTATTCTGTTCTGCATTCTGCATCTGTTTTATTATGCTCAACACAATTAATAACAAACAAACATTCACAAACTTTTTTTATTGTTATCAGGAGGATATCACTGTCGTGGATAGTTATACAGGTATATTTGTTGCTGCCGTAAAGCAGTACGCCATGTTCGCGGAATTTCGTACCCACTCACCAAACTTCCCAGAACATACGTTTGTGAGTTAGAGTCATGTTGAAACTGATATTTCAAGTTAAAAACTTACATTCAGTTGCTTTAATGCATTAACTAATGTGTTACCGAATCTTTAACAAGGAAACTTTCCATTGCACAGAGGGTTCTTTAGATTGTTAAAATATTCTTGACAGTAGAAAAAAAAAGTTATTTTATATTATTTTAATTAAAATGTTAGGCTATTTGAAGAAAAGAAAAGGTTTCTTTTATGACATTGCTATGGAAAATAAGTTATTTTTAACAGTGGACCAAATATTTGTGTTCCAAAACACCAAGGTCAAATTGCACGTTTCTACACTCTCCACAAAAAGACAGCTTAACTCACCAGCTCCAGTAGAAACTTGCTGCCCTACGCCCAACTCCTGCCCTGGACCATTCAGTAGGTAGACTAGTGATCAAAATGACATGTTCTGTGGGACTGCAAGATGCCTTATCTCCTCTCTCTGAACAAACAACCATTCATTCCCCATTCTTGTGCTTGAAAAATATTGAAATATATAAATAAAACCGAGAAAGAAAGAAAGAAGAGCAGCTAGGGCACATTGCGTACACCGGGTGCTCTCTTTCATTTGGTTATTGTGCAAAATAGCTGTGCAATATTTTTTTTGTCAATGGTTTACTCTAAAAGCTTTTCCCTCTGTCAGTATGAAAGGAAAGCAATAAAGGTCTTTCAATGGGCATGAATAAAACCAGGGAGAACAGAGGGGAGCCGCTGGGGGTTTGGCCGAAGGGCTTCTATTCTTTAGCTGGTAATCAAATTGAAGCTGAAATGAAATGAAGGTTTCTTATGAAAATAGCCTTTGTTGACTGGAAGGCTGGTAATTCATAAACAATGCGTAAGGCTTTTGTGAACATAATAACATATTCATGCTCTCAGAGAAAAGGAAGGAACAGGAGAGAGAGAGAGAGAAAGAGAGGCAGTGTGGCAGCGAATAAAGGGCTACAGAGGTTTGGCTTATGCGCGTCTCAACTACTGCCAGAGCAATAACTGATGTTACTCTGTGTCACCTCTCGCACGTTCTGTCTCACACTGTCATTTTGTCTCTCTCTCTCTCTCTCTCTCTCTCTCTCTCAATAACTTCCTTGTCTCTGGCTTTTGGTATTTGACATGAATACCAGAGACTGGAGGTAGTGGGCAGAATAGGCAGCAGTTGCTTCAGATGAACTCTGAATTACCTGCAGAGGAGCTCAGTGCTGGATTGGAGGCAGTGTGGAGCAGCAGCAGGTTCAAATGAACGTGGTCTTCATAAAAACATCTAAACATGCATTGGATGTATTTGCTGGAATGAAGGTGAATTTCTGTGGGATAACGTTCCAGACAGGACACTCTACTTGTCAGATCACCTGGGAAGGAAAGATGAGAAAGTTTCTTCTGTCTTATCTCTGCGGAGACCAGTGGTGAGTAGGAACTGATTTTTGACAGTTGTTCACATGTCTCTGAAGTTAATGAGCAATTCAACACAAAATCCTGGGCTGCAATTATGAAACCAGTAACACATATTGCAATAACTTATTGATCTTTCTCTGTGCTGCTGTGATATAACGTCTAAAGTTGCTTTGGTCTTGACTTGACTCGGTTCCTCCAAAAAAAAAAAGAAAAAATGTTTGGTGCTTGAAAAAGTCATACTGAGGAAGTTCAGGTGGCCAGTCTGGTTCACGTACCTGCACAGTTCCACCTGATGGCTCTTTGACTGGCATGGACAGCTCTGTGATTTACATTTGAGATAAATGCGTTCATATATAATCTATTTACTATTCTTTTTAGGTAGGACACATAGTGTGAGTTTTGCATGCATCTTTTATTTATATTAAATAATATTCTTTATTCCAATTGCATGCTCTGATGATATTAATGATCAGATATTAATGTCAATAATCAGATTTGCTTATTGTATGCCATTGCTGTATTAGTGAAACACTTGGACAACTCATACAACAACAACAGCAACCATTTTGCACATTTCTCACTGTATTTTTAAAAATATATTTATTTCTGGTTCTCTTTATTTCATTTTATTCTTGTTTTTTAAGTTTAGGCACATATCAGATATCTAAATCTTAAAGAAAAAAAATACCAATAATAAAACAGAAAATTCCATATGCAATTTTAAATTAGGGAAATTATTAATTAAATTGTTCTGATGTTTTGAGTTCTCTTGCACTTGATATATATCTCCAAAAATAAAAGAATAAAATAAAAAAAATTATGTATTATGTAGGGTTGTCTCCATAAATTAAACAGCACACCTGAATGTTGGAACATTTTGCACTTGCAATCTTTAAAATAAGCAAGAGCCCTCATTTAGCAAAGATTGGCACATAGGTCTATTTTGAGGTAAATGGCCTATTCACAGGATAACAATCATCTGCTTTCTTTTTTTTGACAGTGTGAATAATGTGAAACATAGGAAAAATATGTCAGTGACAAACAACAACTCAAAGTGAGAGTCAGTTTGAGAGAAACCCAGCCCTTCAAACAGGTGTGACATTCTCCTCCGTCCGATGGGAATGCTTCATTCTTACTTTAATAAGTAGCTGGGTTCCATCGTAGCTTTGGTGGTGAACTCTCTAAGACAGGGCTTTTAGGAGACAAAAAAGTGTTGGTTTCTAGACAGGGCTGTCTAATGGTTTGTTTCCTTTTTATAATAGGATCAGCGTTGGTCAGGACTCAGGAAGTTGTAGGGATGAGTGCCTGAGGAAAACAGAATTAGACAGTGTGAGAGAGAAAGAAAAAGGCCAGGGAGTGTGGAATGAAAGAGAAGAAAAGGGAAAAAATGCTCAGATGAGACTGTGTAAAGCGGATTAGAGAGGTAATCTTTTCACTTGTCCCAGAGAGAATGGAGAAAATGCATGTGTGAAGCAGTGTACGTGAGAGAGAGTGTGGTTGGAAGAAATTGTATGTTTGTGGATACATTTTAGAGCAATGTTAGCAAGTAAACAGATCATACATACATAGTTCAATGAATCTTCTACACCAAGGATACATGTAGTAATGACATCTGAGCAATGTCTGCATCGTTCATCTGATGTCACCAACTGCAATCCTATGACGTGATCAGAGACTTGTTGGTTTGATCTGGTGCAATTGCAGCTCATTTTATATAGTCAATCCAGGACTCTTCAACAGATCATATATGTATAAATTAATTTCATGTAATTAATTAAACTTCTAAATAGAATTTGCCAAGATTTAAAGAGTGAACTCTGCAAGTGGTTTCACAAAAGCCTTACATAAACATTTTAATAATACTTAAAATAAACTAATTTTTAAGTGAGATTTGTTATAATGAAAACATTTTCTCCAAATCAAATTTAAAGATGAGATTTGTTTCAAAGCCTCATGAACTGAAGAGTGGTGCTGCATTTGACTTAAGAGAATGACCAGGAGATGGCAGTATCCTCCATGACTTGCATGTAGTGTTCTTGGAAACATGTGTTTAGTAATCAGTGTCAGTTCGGAATTTAGAAGAAAATATAAAAAAAACCCCCACTGAATCTCTTGAGGCCTTCTTTTTATATTTTAATGTCAAATATTTAATAATGGTACTTAATTAAATCAAATCAATCTTTTCAAAACTGTTAAACTTAAGTTCAAAACTTAATATGAAGAAGACACCAATTTGCTCTACAGTAATACTATATTACAATACAGGTGCATCTCAATCAATTAGAATGTCGTGGAAAAGTTCATTTATTTCAGTAATTTCACTCAAATTGTGAAACTCGTGTATTAAATAAATTCAATGCACACAGACTGAAGTAGTTTAAGTCTTTGGTTCTTTTAATTGTGATGATTTTGGCTCACACTTAACAAAAACCCACCAATTCACTATCTCATCAAATTAGAATATGGTGACATGCCAATCAGCTAATCAACTCAAAACGCCTGCAAAGGTTTCCTGAACCTTCAAAATAGTCTCTCAGTTTAGTTCACTAGGCTACACAATCATAGGGAAGACAGTTGTCCAGAAGACAATCATTGAAACACTTCACAAGGAGGGTAAGCCACAAACAATCATTGCCAAAGAAGCTGGCTGTTCACAGAGTGCTGTATCCAAGAATGTTAACAGAAAGTTGAGTGGAAGAAAAAAATGTGGAAGAAAAAGATGCACAACCAAACAAGAGAACCGCAGCCTTATGAGGATTTTCAAGCAAAATCGATTCAAGAATTTGAGTGCACTTCACAAGGAATGGACAGAGGCTGGGGTCAAGGCATCAAGAGCCACCACACACAGACGTGTCAAGGAATTTGGCTACAGGAGTCATATTCCTCTTGTTAAGCCACTCCTGAACCAGACAACGTCAGAGGCGTCTTACCTGTTGCCCAGTGGTCCAAAGTCCTCTTTCAGATGAGAGCAAATTTTGTATTTAATTTGGAAACCAAGGACCTAGAGTCTCGAGGAAGGGTGGAGAAGCTCATAGCCCAAGTTGCTTGAAGTCCAGTGTAAGTTTCCACAGTCTGTGATGATTTAATATACAATGTCATCTGCTGGTGTTGGTCCAATTGTGTTTTTTGAAAACCAACGTCACTGCACCCATTTACCAAGACATTTTGGAGCACTTCATGCTTCATTCTGCTGACCAGCTTTTTGAAGATGCTGATTAAATTTTCCAGCAGGATTTGGCACCTGCCCCACTGCTAAAAGCACCAAAAGTTGGTTAAATTAACATGGTGTTGGTGTGCTTGACTGGCCAAACTCACCAGACCTCAACCCCATAGAGAATCTATGGGGTATAGTCAAGAGGAAAATGAGAAACAAGAGACAAAAAATGCAGATGAGCTGAAGGACACTGTCAAAGAAACTGGGCTCCATACCACCTCAGCAGTGCCACAAAACTGATCACCTCCATGCCACGCCGAATTGAGGCAGTAATAAAGCAAAAAGGAAAAAAGGAGCCCCTACCAAGTATTGAGTACATGTACAGTTAAATGAACATACTTTCCAGAAGGCCAAAAATTCACTAAAAATGTTTTTTTTTTATTGGTCTTATGAAGTATTCTAATTTGATGAGATAGTGAATTGGTGGGTTTCTGTTCAATGTGAGCCAAAATCATTACAATTAAAAGAACCAAAGACTTAAATACTTCAGTCTGTGTGCATTGAATTTATTTAATACACGAGTTTCACAATTTGAGTTGAATTACTGAAATAAATGATCTTTTCCATGACATTCACTTTTCCATGACATTCTAATTTATTGAGATGCACCTGTATATTCCAAATGAATTTTGTAGGCTACTGTAATGTAAACATTGACCGTATAGGATGTGAATTCTAAACATTAGAGAGCTTCTTGTTTTGTAAAGAAATTTTTATAAAAGAAATCATAGTACTACCCGGTGTTAGTGTTTTAGTCGATGTTTTTATGTGTGACAAAGTGCGTTTGTTGGGTCACAACCTGTAAAAACTGTCATGTCTAACCAGAAGAGGGCGCCTTTGCTCTGTTAAATATTCCTTCAGCTGAAAGCCGACAGTAGACCTGTCGCTGAACTGTTTATATCGCTAGGACACATTTCTCAATACTTGGGTCTCTTTTTCAAAACTCTTAACACAGCTCTCCTTAGCAGCTTTCAGCCTGGCAAAGAAGAAAATTTCATGTTCACGGTGCATTGCGTAAAACTACCAAACACTTCATACATCTTCTCACAGCAATCCTTTCTTCCAACACACTAGCAAAGGTTTTCAACCAACAAGCACACTTTGTTACTCATAAAACAATGACCTAAAAACACTAACAACATGTAGAATTACACAGTGTTTTCTTTTGTACAATGTATTTAATTCACTGCAGTATTTGTTACTTGGTCCATGTAACATTACAGTACAAAATTATTCATAATGTCTCATTTTGTAAAGATGATAATGAAATTGAAAGACTACATCTAATTGTTTTTAGATTTGCAATATATTTCAAGATTTTATTACTGTGAAAATGTGGCAAGTTGGTGTCAATCAGTTTTGAACTTAGGATTTGAAAAGAGTATACACGTGCATATTTGCCTGGTTGTGTCTGAGTGAGAAAATAATTCATATAATTTGAAAGATGTAATCATTGAAGCATTTTGTGCCAAAGCAATGGAAAAGGTATAGTCATGTCAAGTCACCTTTATTTCTATAGCACTTTCTACAAAAATACAGATTGTGTCAAAGCAGCTCCACAGAAATAAACAGGAAATAGCAGAAGCAATTATGGAAACTCAGCTCTTCAGATTCTGCTGTAAAGTAGCATTATAAGACAATAGTGTCGTTATGTAGCTCAAGTTAGTTCAGATCAATAACAGTGTGAAGTTAATCGATCAGCTATAGGCAGTTCTACAATAGGCAGCAATGTTATTATTCATTTCGAGTCAGGTCAATGTTGATTCAATTAGGTTCAGTACCATTGATGATGCAAGATGTGATTCAGTTGTAAACCAGCTCTACAGAAGGTGATAGTGCCATCATTCAGCTTAATTCAGTTCAAGTTTTGTGCTTATCTAATGGTGTCAGTGAATGCAGTCATATTTAAAAAATAATCATTAAAAAAAAATTACTGAAAGTTAAAGGGGTCATATGATGCAATTTCAAATTTTCCTTTCTCTTTGGAGTGTTACAAGCTGTTTGTGCACAGATAAGATCCCTGAAGTTGCAAAGACTAAAGTCTCAAACCCAAAGAGATATTCTTTATAAAAAATAAGAGTCAACCACGCCTACCTAAAAAGCCTCATTTAAACACGCCCCCACATGTCTATGTAACTGTGTGGGAAGATTTGCATAACACCGCCCAAATGTTCATGCAAAGAAAGAAGGCGTAACTTTGATTCTCGCTGTAGTTTTGTTGCCAATCGTTTTGTATGTTTTTTATATGTAAGAAATTGCCAACTGACGATTCAATGCGTAGGTTTGAGCAGTGTAGAGTAGGATTGTTGTTTGTTGTTTCTCCGATCACTAATGCAGACATGGTTTTATGTTTATGCGGCGCGATAAACAACGCAACGCATAAAAAGACAGTATAAGTCATTATAATCAGTAATTATGTCCCCACTGGATGCAACAAATGCCTCGTTTGTAATGGGTTTTATTGGTGTTGTCTCATCGCGCCGGGACACGGCATCACAATATGGTAAGGGGCGTAACATTTCCTTCACATGCTTGAGGTATTCAGCCAATCACAACGCACTGGATAGCTGGCCAATCAGAGCACACCTCGCTTTTCAGACCGATGAGCTTTGTAAAAATCGATGCGTTTAAGAAAGGCGGGGCACAGAGGAGAAACAAAAATGTACAGTATGTTGAAAATATGTTTTTTTAACCTTAAACCACATTAACACATTGCATTACACCAAATACACAACATAATGTTCTTTTTAGCAACATCATATGACCCCTTTAAGTGTGACCACAACTAAGCAAGCTAAAAGGTAACAGTGGCAAGGAACCAAAAAAGTCTGTTTAGCCCACCAAAACAGCTGTTTTGCTCGCTGTGTGAAGAGTTTTGAAAAAGTGACCTATGTATTGAAAAATGGGTCCTAGCAATTGTAAAAAAAAAAAAAATGTAATAAAAGTCTAATATTTAAAACAAACAATTAATTTATTGTATAATACGGTTCTTTAGTGATGAACTTTTAGCTCAGAACTTTTGGTCTACACTGAAAATTTTAGTAACCAGCAAAATTGTATTTGTCATTGTAATTGTCAAATTTTGAAAAGTGAACATGTTTGAAAGTGTTTTTATCACCAACAAGATAGTAAATAAGGACTCATCACATGGACGAATTTTTAAGTGTCTTAAAATTAAGTACAGACCTTTATTTAAATATTAAAAATACTATTTTAAAAATTCCAGAGGGAACCCATAGAGAATTGGCCTTCTGGGTTGGCTTGCTAACTGACCTCATGACTGTTCAGCTCTATTCACTCTGTTAGAAATTAGAAATTCATTAAAATTTTGTTAGAATGTTCCTCAGGAATTGCCACTTGCACAGAATTCCTTCTTGGTGACATTGGCTGTTTAAAGCAGAACATGTATGTACGCCATCAATAATTCAATTACCTATTTGGTAGCACACCTCTATATAGGCCCATGCATACTCAAATAAATAACCAGAACCTCACTGTGCAGATTTCAAATGCAATGCTAATAATACCACGACTTACTGCAGCACACGCTACATGGTGTCTATTGTGACATGCAGCACGGAAAGTACAGGCGCGGGAAGAGCGCGTGCAGCGCTCCATTGAATGCCACAGATCTGGCCGCCATCAGACGTCCTACTATTTTATACATTGTGCGCAAATGCAAGAGCTGTAAACAGATTACTGTAAACAAGTCTCCAACTGGTCCGATGTCACCGCAGCCATCCAGTGCCGTCTAGCAGAGTTAGACGTTTTTATTACTGTGGGTGAAACCCTGACACAATACGACCCGAGTGCATTTGTTTTCGACAGACGTTCTGGCTTGAATTGCATGTGCAAAAAGGTGCTTTATAGCGGACCACAGCAGGAGCAAACAGCACAGTACTTTTAGCACAATTATACCCACGGACAGCCGCCTGGCTGATCTGTAGATCTAGCACAATTAGCTGATCTGTGTGGGTTTTCCACATCCACCCCTGGGTTTACTGGAAGGGTTAAAAACGGGCAGGAATGAACAGGCCTACTGAAGTTTAAATGCCGTCTGTGAACTGCCTGTGAATTCCTGCACCATCTCGGCTCTTTTCCATGTTCTGTTTTTGATTGCCTGACAACACGTGGCAGTTAGAAAGGGACAATGGAGAGGAGAACGAAAGAAACTCTTAAAACTGAGATGTGACCAACCACTGAGCCTCTTAAACCAGGTTGGAGAAATGGCCGTGACACAGCATGCCCCAAACTCCACCATCGGTTGTCATGACAGCCACTGGTGCCCGCTCTGCCTTTTCAGCCCCCACACTTCCTGCTTAAAAGTACAGCCCCACCCCCAGTTTTGTGAATGCAATAGGGACAGGTATCTAAATGTCAAATGTTTAGTCACTATTATTCAAATTCAACATGTATTTTAGTTTGTGCTAATTTCGTAAGATCTTGTAGTATAATATAGTAGTACTATTATATTATAGTTATGATAAATTCGTTTATATATGTATAAAAATAATTTTGCACAAATATATGTAATAATGAACGCCAAAAACAATATATATTATATCTAATATTATATATAGAGAGATCTAGAATATATTATCTATAATTATATCTATATATATATATAATTATATATCTATAAGATATATAGAAGATAGATAGATAGATAGACAGATAGAGTTTTGGGGTGAATGATTAATATATAAGGTGAACAAAATTTAATGCATCTAAGTTCTTGAAATAATATCAACAATTTGAATACTATTCAATTCAAACTCAAAATGTATTTTTGTTCTCTATTGTGTGGGTATATGTATGTGTGTGATGTGTACATGTGTATATATAATATAGAATATATATATATATATATATATATATATATATATATACACACAACATTCTTAGGTAAAAACAGGTGTTTCTTCACATTAAACCAAAATGTGCATCTTAAAGTAAAGCATATTTTTAAGAAACTTGGAAAACCATGTTCATACTGCTTCATGTCTGGATTGTAAAGCTCTGCTCCCTCTGGATCTGTCTCACTGAAGCAGGTGCCGCTTCCCTGGGTTATTTTCCTCTGCCGTGTTATTTAGCTGTCATAGACCGAGGGCAACTTGCCAGCAAACATGACAGAATAAGATCAGCTTGACTTCTTTTAGCGGGATGGACTGTTAGATCTGCTACTGCAGTCGCCAGGACCAATTCTTTCTCTTGAGATGGGGTAGAGGAAATGAAAAACAGATTAAGTGGCTGATAGTCTTTGTTTAAAAGGGTTAGATTTAATATGCACTAACTGTTGGTTGTGGTTCTAAAGCCAATCAGTGGTAAGAATCATTGAAAAGCAATGATCAAAAAACAAAAAAAAATTATTCCCTTGCTCGCCTGAGAATAGAAGCTCAAATGAAAAGTTAAAGGTTGCATTGCTGATTTAATTGAAATAATTAAGCTTGGCATCTAATGCAGATTACCTGTCCTTTTAAGTATGTGTGTGTGTGTGTGCAACATAGTAGAGAGAGACATGCATTTCAAAGACCCAGTATTAAACGTCCCTCTTTGAGGAATGCGAGGAGGTTATAAATTCATTGTCTCCTCTGAAAGGCTTGATAACCTATTCACAAACAAGCACTAAAGATTTTGATAGGCTAATGGAAAATAGGTGGCTGTACACTCCTTTGTAATTGTGCATCATAAATCTGAAGAGGCCTTGGCAGCGCTACAAAGCGTTGTTATTTCTGTCTTTCTTTGACCCAACCCCTAGCCATATATCTCTCCGTTTCCTCAATGGCTGATCTGAAGGGCGTGATATACATGTTACAACCAAGACACATGACCAGGGCTCTGTGACATCGATTGCCTTCCACAATACCCTGTCCACGACTAGGAAATGGGCAGCCTTGGGACAATAATACTGGCCTCTTTCTTATCAAGATCGCTGGTGTACATGCCTCTGTCAGAGGACATTAACCTTGCCTCTTTCATCCTGACAGTGGTGATTAGCGCGGCGGTCTGATGCAGGGCAATGGGGTCTGAAGAGGAGAGATGGAATAAACCGAGCTGATTATTGGTGGGTCGGCAGACAATCTGCTGACTGCTAAAAGATGTTGTGTGATAGTGTTCCAGTGTAATTGTACGAATGAGGCTTTTTTCACATGAGAGCCACCAATAAGATCGCTTCGAGGTCATGTTCGCACAGCAGGAGAATACAGCTGTCAGTCTTGTATCAGAGTGCAAAATAGGGTTACGATCACACAGTTTGGTTACAAGTGAGAGTGACAATCACTTTTTATGACAGAACTGACAATATTACATGTGTAAACTGTACTGCATTGAAGTGGTTGTATGTAATGTCATGCAATTTTCAGTTAGATACAAACAACCACCGCCATTCAGTTGACACTGAATTTATTGGTAGCCTACTTTTTGATCATTTCATGACTTACTAATTGACAAAGTAACTAGGACTTTGTATGCTCGTAATTTCATTTCCATTAAATTACCAACTCACAACATCAGCTGGCATAACCTCCTAAAATGATAAGATAACTAAGAATGTTCCAGTTACGTACTATATTAGTAATAATTCGGTAATTTCATGACTTGTTGGCAAAGTAATTTCTGTTGTGTAAATGTATAAATGTAACAATATCATTAAAACACTTTCAGAATTTATTTGTTTTCCAGCTGATGAACGATAAAAAGATTGACAGTCTATCAGAATCCATCCTGCTTTAAAGATCTTGAGCATTTTACAATGTTACTGATCTGAACTGAACCAACACTGAACTGAACACTGGCTTGCTTATTTGGGGACTGAAAGTCAGTAACTTATCGATTTGACCGCACTGACTGACACCAAAAGAACTTGGAACTGAATTAAGCTGGATGATGGCAATATCCTCTTCTGTAGAGCAGCTTAGTTGCATCTTGAAACTGTTATGAAACTGAATTATTTAAACACTGAACTGACTTAAACGGTACATTGCTTTATTTTGTAGAAGCTGAATTGAACTCGTTTAAAACTGATGAAATGTATACTGTTATTGATCTAAACTGAACTGACTTGAGCTATATAATAACACTATTGTCTTTTAGAGCTGCTTTACTGCAGAATCTGAACTGTCTCCATAGTTGAGTTCCCATAATTGCTTCTGCTATTATCTCTGTGAAGCTGTATTGTAGAAAGTGCTATAGAAATAAAGGTGAATTGATTTGATATTTAAAGTGGCAGATAACATAATTGCAGTGCGTGCTTATAATAAACAGAACATTATAGTGCATTGGTGTGGATGCTAATATAGTTATTGTTATAGTTATCTTTATAGTTAGAAAATATAGTTGTCGTTCTTGGTGTGAACAAGCCTTGTGTCTTTCCTCAGTAACAGCTGCATTTCTGTTTCTGCTAAGCTGGAAGAGATATTTACTGAGGTTTGAATGTTTCAAAGTATTTTTCTCTAAACTTATTACAGTGAAGGACACAATGTTTGATATCGACATGCACACGTGTTTCCTAAACACCAGTAATTCTCCCAGACAGAGATTTTTTCCTGTCCATTTGCCATCTTCCTCCGCAGGTGCTCCTCAGTCCTCACAAATGCTGCACTTCACACTCAAACTACTTTTAAACTGCTGTAATTTTTATTAAAATTTAACAGATGAATTTGTGTTTTAACCCCATTTATTACATTTGTGTAAGACAAGTATTATTATTATTATACAAGGTTTCACTGGACGTTTTTTAATGACTGGCAGAACATCATGGTCAATGTGTCTGCAGAACTCGATTTGCGTAAAATCAAAAGGCTTGTCATTCAAAAAGATCTCCACATCCCCTGTCCTTTGCATGTTTATCTGTTAAATATTTAGGCTAACTGGATTATGCTTTTATCTTCCAATGTGAGTGCTGGCTCTATTTAACACACTTATACCACATTTAAACCCATCTGATTTTCCCACTGTATTGTTTGGGCTTTCCAATGCATGAGTCCTACAGTACTAGTTCTGTAGCACTGGTCTGTTGTTTGGGTGAGTCCTCCTCTTCCTCTTCAGTGATTTGTGGTTGTGATCAACAGCCCTCCTGATAAGTGGGTGACACTCGTTTCTAACCCTACCTGAAGAGAGATCGGTGGTAGTTTGTGTAGAGTTCGATAATTGCCGTTGTTAGTCAGAAGTGGTGACTCTTGGTGAGGCATTTTTCTGTTATTACAGAGGAGTTCTCAACAGGACTGAATCAGTGGTCTAGTTTATTTAATGTACCACCAAATATATATGGGCTATATAATATATCTTTTAGTTCCTGTATTATTTTATCTCTATTATTTTGCATTGAGGAAGTGTTCTTCAGTGTTTTTGTTTGATAAAAACGGTTTCATTGGTCTGAGAGGACATAAGGTTTCTCTGAAATTAACTTCTCTTACTTGCCTCCAGAGGGCACTACGTTTTATATCATTATTTAAACCAGTGGTTCCCAATATGGGGCCCCAGCAACCTTCTAAAGGGACCAGAGGATGACTTAAAATGATTTAAATTAATATATTATCATAATTTATATTAATATTATTAGATATTTAAACATAACCAAACTTATTTAAGGGGTCATATGATGCTTTTTTAAAGATCATTATTTAGTGTATTTGGTGTAACAGAATATGTTGACATGCTTTAATATAAAAAACAAATTTTTCAAATACTGTTCATTATTGTAGGTCCTCTATGCCACGCCTCTCTCAAACGCTTCGTTTTCTAAAAAATCCCTCCTTCCGACAAGCGCAGTCTGCTCTGATTGGCCAGCTGACCCAGTGCATTTTGATTGGCCGAACACCGCAAGCACTCGTCGGAAATGTAACGCCCCTTACCATAATCGCGAGCTTCATCTTTCAAAATAAATGTAAAGACAGAGCCGGAAAGGGGAACAGAGTCGCTTGACAGACACAGTGATGAAGCTGGTATGTGTTTGCGCACACACGCCACGGTAAGCCAGCTGACCGCCACTGTTATGGGACCCTCTCTCTTCACAACACACACGCGCGCGCGCGCGGACACACACACACACACACACACGAGCGCAAAACTCCGCATTTGAACAGTCAATAGCAAACTAATAATAACAGTAGCTGATTCAGAAATGCCAGATTGTCATAGCAAAGTCAGAATTACCTCCTCTCCTAGGTTCACGAAACGGTCATCCATAAAATGCATTGCTGTTCTGTTGTAAGTAATCTTAAAGATTCCTAAATGCATCTACTTTCAGAAGGCCAAATAAAGTGCTTTTGCTTTCGCCTAGAAACACACAGCGTCTCCCTGACATGCTGCTTCAACACTAACTGCGGTTACTGAAACCACGCCTTCTTTCTTTGCGTGCACATTTGGGTGGCATTATGCAAATATTTCCACATAGTGAGGTAGATAGTGGGGGTGTGTTAGAACGAGCCGTTTGAGGGGGCGTGGCAGAGTCTTAACTTTAAAGAATATCTCTTTGAATTTGAGACTTTAGTCTTTGCAACTTCAGGGATCTTATCTATGCACAATCAGCTTGTAACACTCCAAAGAGAAAGGAAAACTTGAAATCGCATCATATGACCCCTTTAATTGCTAAAACATAAAAATAAAGGTGTAAACTAAAATCATATTTCTTTTTTCTCCCTCAATAAGTAATGTTAATAATTTTTTTTTTTTACAAATTTCTGGAATCACAAAATGAATAGCGGATAATTAATATATCAGCACTCTCAGTTTCTGTTAATTAACAAAGTTAAAAAAGGGGAAAAAAGCTTTGTCAATGTAGAAATACCTTTCCTTATATTGGGGGATTATGAGGTGGCTTTGAGTCAAAAAGGCTGAGAACCACTGATTTAAACATGCATTAAATGTACGTTTTTAGATGGTCTTTGTCATCATTACTTCTATTTTACTGAATTATTATATGTGTGCATTTTCTGCCCATGAGAATCGTTGTAGAACCTTCATAAAGTAAATGCAGAGAGAAATAAGGCAAACTGTGTGTGTGTGTGTGTGTGTGTGTAAACAAAGCAGGGACATGTTTGTGAAGAGAACCTCTTAGGGGAGGGAAAATGTCAGCTGTCTCTTCAAGACTGTGAGCGTATGCGTGCATGTGACTGAGCTTCCGTGCTCTTTGTAAGCATCTTGAGCCCTTGTTTAAACGCCTCTAGATTATGAGACATAATTCTGAGCGTATCAGTTTACACAATACCACAGGAAATCATGTCAGCCTCATTGTCTGCGTATCTCTACCTCCTCAGGTAAAAGGACAACATTTGATGGCTTAGATTTACTCTTGTTTACCTTCTAAAAACTGCTCTCAGCCCCCCTCCTCAGCCCTTCCTCTCAGCCCACCCAATTAAAAAGCAAAAGAGGAGAAAAAAAGCACATTGCTGCCTTGCAAGTATTACTTATCACATTAATTAAAAACTGGTGGCACAATGGGAGCCCGCAGCTGCAGAGGAAAGCCAGGGAAATTAACAAACGTTTGATTTGTTGTGTTGTGGATGTGACATTTATTATACAGGTCAAAGTAAAACAAAGACCAAAGCCCAAATATGCTAATGAGGATCTGGCAACCTGGGGCAGTTGTACAAACACTGAGGACTGGCTAAATATTCCATGTTTATTACTGTTACTCACAGCATCATGGAGAGGGATACAGAAAGGCTATGTTTGTCACCTGCTGATGTTTGATAGCAGCAAATTTGAACTTAGTTCACTTAAAGACTGGTTTAGATTTCCGTCACTGCCACACACATAAAGTCAAACACAAATTATAATAATAAGTAACTTCTAATAAATGATAAAGAATCTATTGATTTGTTAATTATTGTTAACAGTGATCATTTCTAACAAGTTAAAACTCTTGATAGCCACTAAAGCACTTAAAAAGGAAGGAAATAGTGAAGTATCAGGCAATGTAGATTGAAGAAAATATAAAAAAGAAAATTATGGCATATGTCCTATTTTCATAGCTTGAGAGAGCAAGAGATATAAAATCTGGAATGTCAATACATTTTTTAATTGTGATATCCAAGATTAGAAAAGTACTGGAAATAAATTAAATCTTTAAAAATCCATAGTACATACAATTTATTTATTTTTACAATGGTTCATCTCTAACATTGTTTTAATTAGTTTTAAAATCTTATTAAATACTAAATAAACTTTTAGTAAATATTTAATAGGCAACTAAGAAAAGTCATGGAAGTTTGAAAAAACTTTTTTTTTTTGTTATGTTCAGCTCTAAAATATTTAATTGGCCAAAATTTTTTTTTCTAAATCCTTATTCAACAGCTAACACAGAAATTACCACCTGTCTTCTGCAATTCATTTCTTAATAACTAATTATTGCCTCTCTCTCAAGCATTATGTAAATATAGATATTTTTATTTATACAGCTGTATATACAGCAAATAATGCACAAATCTGTACATAAATCTTCTGTTCCAGATGTATACATCATTATTATTATTTAATTTTGCTTTAGTCTTATTTAAATGTTCTTTCTGTTCTCAATGTCATATATATATATGTATGTATGTACGTATGTTTATACCAAGAGCTTCTAAAGAAGCCACAACAAATTCCTTGTGTATTTGCACACTTGGCGAATAAAGCTGATTCTGATTTAACAAGCAACTGGAAAAATCATGGAAATTCTTTGGGCAAAAGGGTCGAGAACCACAGAGAGGGGTCAACACTTCCTCTGACATACTATGCCTAGCCATTATGCAGATTTCACAGGGGCAGCAGGCAACTGAATCATGTGTAATGGTGTGGCCATTGATTGCACTGGGGGTCATTGTCCAGAACACACACAATGACACAAGGCCACGTAATGACTAAAACACACAGAGCGATGTGATTAAATGATTTATTTCACTTTTAATATGTTACTACTTTTTTTCCACACAGTTTTCACAGTTATGTGTTCGAGCATCCTCACTAACAGGTTGTGGAAGCAGTCATTGGAGAACTGAGGTGAAAATCAGCAGTCATACTAACTAATGGTGATATGGTGACGGATGGTGCAGTAATGAGTAAAAGGGCATGAAATGACAGTGAGCGATGCAGTGTGCAATTGCAAGTCTATCAAGAGGCAACGAGACAGCAGGCTTGTGCCGAGGGAACCATTGACATCCTGCCCATTTGCCTGGGGGTGCACTTTAACATGACCCCAATAGAAAAAAAGGGACAATTTAAAGACTTCAAGTGCAACCCTGCAGGCTGCACACCAATCAAGGTGTCCTGATGGATTCACAGGCAATCCAGTGTAATATGAGTCCATCTGTGAGACTCCGCTCTCTCTCTCTCACTCCATCTCTCTCACTCTTTTTATCTCTTCACATTTCTCTTCATGGACACTGTTGCTTTGCATAAAATGAACTGACATTCAGTTTACTAATGCATACATGAATATATTAATACAATTCAGTCTAAAAACATTTGGATTCGTACCCAGTGCTTAAAAGTAAATGAGATAAAGTAGATTTAAGCATTTTTTATTCCTGCATTTACAGTTCAAATAGCAGATCCAGATATTCAGTATATAGCAGCTGAGAATTTTTTTTAACTGCCCTTGAATGCATTTTTTGAGGACATTCATCTTCCTCTGACGTTGAGGGTAGAAGTATGAAAAACAATTAAAATTGAAAAACATAAATTCCACTGGTCAGATCTTTGGTTGCGTTGGTGCATTAAAATAAAAAGAATGACACTTGCACTCAAATTTTGTATGTAAACACTATTACATACTGCAAAATAAAACTGGGAAAAAGAAAGGGGGTAGAGCAATGAACTGAAGAAAGATAAAGGACCTTTTCACTTACTCAAGGTCTTCTGGATTGTGTCTATTTTTTCAGAGTGCCTTTTATTCACGTTAGTTACAATAAACAGAGAAGTACAGAAATTCCCAAGATTAAGGCAATAATTATTCATGTGCTGTTCACATGCAAGGCATGATAGCTGAGCAAGTGCATGTCTGTCGTAAATATGTGATGCCATAGCACATTGACTGGACAGAGGCACATTTATTGGTTATCACAATTGTTGTCTCTGTCAACGTAGTTTAAATGAGTATAAATATATACATAGTAATTGCATGTTTTTAAAAGGCGTGAAGCAGCTCTTGTGACTGGTTCTAAACCTCTAATAAACACAAGATCTTGGCATGTTAATGATGATTGCACAGCTAGAAATGTGCCAATGTATCTTTGTATTCAAGTTAGTTTCATACAATTTTTTTGTATTTTTTTTATTTGATTTAAAAAAATGACGGTGGTGTACATCACTCATCTGAACGTTTTCCAACATCAGCGCTGTGTAGTAAAACATATTTTAACATTTTAAGTGCCAATCATGTTTCTTGGGGCTCCTATGTTCTCTTACAACAAGGCTTCTCGCATATGTTTCTGTTTTATGGTTTTCAACACCACCCTAACTTTTTAACAAATAATTTCACTGCATATAAAACCCCCACACCCCCTAAACACTATGGCCACCCGCTTATTCTTGCCCCCCGATATTATTTATTTTGAGAATTCATTTAAAACACCTTGCTCCGAGTCCGTGCTCCTACTGCCTGACCGTACAACTTATTAAATACAACCACACGACTGCCCCCTCCACGCACCCTTTCACACGTTCCCACCTGAGACCCATTTGAGACACTCATAAACGAAAAAATACATGTCTGTCATAGCCCTCCAGATAACATCTTCTATAATGTCAAGTACATTCCTCCCCAGTTGTTTCACAGACCAGGTGAGAACTAGTCCCAGACTCAAATGTAAGTCTGAGACTGTGGTCATGAAAGAAATTGAATGCCGGACTACTTAAAATACACGATCAGTTGATGGACAGTCTGTCGCCCCTCCTCCGTATGGGTGGTATGACGTACTAGCTGGTGTAGAGCCACCTAGTAATGTGTTTTGCTAGAGAAACGGGTTTGTCTTGAATACTTAATTAAAGGTCTAATTGAATATGGCCTAATGAATGGGGAGTAGTTCACAGAGATGATCACAACGGTATGAGAAACCAGGCCTATATGTACATACTTTTAAAATTGTGTGCATTTTACTTTCCTCTTTTGCTTCCCTAAAACCTAAATTGTTTAATTCATCCTCTCCAAACTGTCAGCAGCCGGCACCTCCTTTTCCCCACATAATTTTTTCTCACCAGCAGATGATAAATGACTTGCGGTCTCCAGATTTTCATTAAAACCCCCGTGTGTCACATTTAACCAGCGTTCGCTGAAATCAATTATCCAGCTATCACTAGGGCAGACGCTCCTGGGAAGGAGGAGATCGGCATCCCTCCATCAGCGTTTCAATTAGGAGGTAAATAATCAGCATTTGAAGGCCTCGCTCTCTTTCAGTGCCTCCCCAGAGCCCTCTCTGTCTTTCCAGAGCATAGTGGCAATATGCTGATGACTCAATATGGTGTATAATAGCTGTTGCAGCTGTGTCAGAAAGAGAAGACTACTGTTTTTAATGCTGTTCTGAAGTCAGTTTGTGTTTTTATGTTTAAAGGCAAGAGAATGTTTTGGTAAAGTGAGCTGATCCAGGATCAGCGCGGGTCTCACCACCTGGTGCCAGTGTTTTGTTTGTTCTGTCTGTGTTTAGTATCGCTAAGCTCCCAGCAGCCCCTGGGGCATATGAGTGGCATGATGCCAGGGCGGAGGTGGGGTATTTTGTGTTTGTGTGTGTGTGTCTCTCAGAAAGATGGCTGTTGAGGCCTAAGACAGCAGTCAGAAGGGTCAGTGGTGCTCTTGTGTGTCAGAAGCCATTTGAAAGTGTGTTTCATCAGGCTAATTAATGTACAAGCATTTATTTAAGAGCCGCTGGAGGCAGAGCAGTTTCATGTGCACATAAGAACAATGCTTTGACTAAAGCTAAGAGCTAAAGGCTAATTTCATTTGTGTTTTACATAACAATCACTATGTATCTTCACACACAAGCATTATTTTCATAAACTGCAGTTGCTATTGTGAATATACCCATCTTAAACCAGCCTAAAATGGTTTAAGCTGGTTTTAGTTAGGTTAAGCTTGTCTCCCAAAATGTCTGTGCTGGTTTTCTGGTGGTTTAGCTTGTCTGACCAGCTGAAAAAGCGCCTAAAAGCCCTCGAAAACAAAAATACAGTAATACTATACATGAATAATATTTATTTGATCAGAAAAGCAGCAATGTTGTGAAATATTATTACAATATAAAAAAACTATTTTCTATTTGAAAATATTTAAAAAATGCAATTTACTCCTGTAATGCAAAGCTGAATTTTCAACATCATTATTCCAGTGTTCAGTGTCACATGATTCTTCAGAAATCATTCTAATATGCTAATTTATAATCAATGTTGAAAACAGTTGTGCTTTATTTTTGTAGAGAGCATGATCGTGAACTCTTTATTTGAAATATAAATCTTTTGTAGCCTTATAAATGCCATTCCTTTAATTTTTGATCAATTGAATGCATCCTTGCTGAGAATTATTATTGTCGTTATTATTTTTAAATCTTATTAAATCAAAACTTTTAAACTGCAGTAAAATGTTAAAAATGGCAGCGCATTTGAAAATCGAACACATTTAATTTTCACTTATCACAACTACATTTCTGTCTTGAGAGACCTGTTTTGTACAATTATTTTGTCTTGATCCACAGATCAACCATTCATTCATTCATAAATGACATGATGTGGAAGCATGTTTAATTTCTCACCATTCCTTGTCTGCATTTGCTCATACGTCCACACACACACACACACACACAAAAACACTAATAGAACTTATATTTAGGTGGCACCCGAGTCCAAGGCGCAGGTACCAGCTGAAAATTCCAGACTGATATGTAATTTCTCTATTTGGCTCTGTGTGTTTGTGGTCTTTTTGGCTGGTGCCATTGCACTGATTATCACAAACAGAATGCTGGGAAATGCCAGGCATCAGCAGCACAGATACAGACACACTGCAATGAGAGACAGAAACAAATCGGCTTTGGCATTTAGTCATTGTGAAACCTATTATTACTAAGTGGTTCAATCACAGACTCTGCATGCTTTTGCTATCTCTATATTTTTTACTGACTATACACTCCTCATGCTCATGTTGCTTCATGCATGTTGTTGTTTTTTTTAGACATATACTGGTGCAAACAATCATGTGACACGGATGAGTTCACACCCATTTTTTGATCGTTCTTTTCCCACAATAAATTACATTTTTATTGTGGTCAACCCTCTCTAAAAAGTATGTTTCTGCTGTGCTCTATTACAACAGGAGGGATAGATCTGACACCTTTTCCCCTCTGATATTTGAGAACTAACAGATCAAAGGTGATGAAGAGGACTGCCCTCTCTTTCTTTGCATCTGTCGTCTCTGAATATCTTTCTCCTTCACTTGCTTAGTCTCCCTTTTTTATTTTTCTGGCACAGTTTTATTTTTAGCTGTTAGCAGCTAAATTACGCTCAGTTATAATATCTCAGAGATAATCATCATGATGCCGGGATGTTCGTGTTTTGGTGCTTTTCCACCATAACTTACTTTGTTAACTGGTTTCACCAGAAAGATCGTACCATGTTGGTCAGCCAATGTCACCAACTCACTATAATGAAAGTTTCTTAGATCAGGTTGATATAGTTGTGGATTTTTTTTTTTACTTGATCAGTGTATTTTTTTTGTGTGAATATACTTTTAAAAACATGCAATTTTAAGCACAAAGTAATGTATTTATATTTTTTTATATTTATTTTTATTTTATTTTATTAAGAAAAATTACCAAGCTATCACGGGAGTTTGATAATGTTGCAAGTAGGCATAAAACGAAAATCCTTTTGTTTTAAAAATGTGCAAATATTATTAGAGTTTAGAGTTTAAATCGGTACAGTAGTTGTTATAATGATGGCAGTTGTCATGTCAACTTCAGTAAATAAATTAAAGTCAACAAAAAAAATGTATTAATACCAACCAAAATACGCCAATGCAAACTGTTGCCTTCAAAGTTTTTGCATTTTTTATTTATATATATAATTATATATATTTCAAAAAAAAATATTTTTTAGTTGCTGGTCCATCAGCTAGTCTACAAACCAATCTTGACCGGCATGGAAATGCTCATTTTAAATATACTTTTCTACAAGAATTCAGAGTTTCTCTCATATTAGAGGATTCAATTTGAAAAGATTTGTATTAATTTAAAAAGATGTTTTATATGAAGTACATTTTGAAAGAAAAGCTTTGCATCCTGATTCTCTTGTATATGACCATGGAACAGCGAGTTCTCTGTGAATGGGAGACCGTGTCTGTGCTGCGCTCTGGAGCTGAGGTCTGTTTGTTTAGCATTTGCTGGAACCTCATTTCGAGAGACCACTATTTGTCTTTAACACACACACCTGCCAGGGAATATGTGAGTGGAGTCAGCATCCAATTGTCCAATGCCAGGAGAAACAGACAGAGAAAGCTGAATGAGAGGAAACGAGAGAAGAGAGATGGCGTGACCGCTCTTCCCTTTGTCAATATTTACTTGTCCCTCAATTAATGTGTAGTCTTCTGGGAAACATTGAGTATTAAGTGATTTGTACTCTGTTTGCATATCAGTCGGCGATATTGCGAGAGGCCTCTCTCTCAACAGGTGATACTGAGATTACCATAGAAGATTAGTTCACCCAAAAATTAAAATTGACATTTATTTACTCACCCTCAGGTCTTTTCAAACCCATATTAGTTTATTTATTCCATGCATTCAAAATAAATGGGGACTGGGACATGATTTAGAATGGTATGGGATTGAGATCTTTACCTGCTGAAGTAAGTTATGATGGGATAAACCTGATTCATATGCACAGCATTAGAGTTTAGATGAAATTGAATTAAGGAGCAGCTTGCCATCTGCTCTTGATGGGCACGGAGTCCAATGCAAAATCACCCTTGTCATCCACAGCTGTTGCCAGGCCAATGAGTCCTCTGTCATGTCAAAAACGGTCCGTCTTTGTGTGAGACAACACGGTTAATTTATTAAAGATTGATTCTTGTTCTCTGGCCCTGTCAAAAACCCTGAAGAGGTAATTGAGGTTGAAAGCCTGCTATATTTTGCAACTCCAATGTGTGATGTGATTCTTTTGTGTATGTTTACAATGATGAAGGACGGGCCTTGAAGTAAGGATTCCATAAGAATCATGTCAAAGGAGGGCCGTACTGCCAGTCTTTCTTTGTTTGAGTCGGACAAGGACACTAGTTATACGCTATAGCAAAAGATGACCTACCACACAGAGCAGATGTTGCTGGATTTGAAGGACAGATTTCGCTAATACTGTACGCAAGGTGACATTGTTCTTAACGGAAAACACTTTAAATCATTTTCTCAGTGTTTAAATCGCAGTTTTCGCTGTACTTGTAATTAAATCAAATTGTAATCCGTGAATCCAAATTGGCGGGACTGTCTTCAAACCTCACTTGGTTTACCAAATCAAAGTGACAAGATAATCTCGGTTTGTATATGCATCTTTCACGTTGGGATCTTTGAAACTGTAAACCTGGGCATGTGAAGTGTTTGTCGCCATCTGTTTGAACAAAGCTGAAGGTTCTCCAACTTTACATGGCATAAATGAACAATTAAACCTAATCCTTAATCCAGCCTGCATCACCCAAGCCAAGTTTATTTTTATATGGTGCAAGGGCCCTTGCCAACAAATTCTGGAATGCCATTCATCATTCCAAGCTAAAACCCTGAAAATCCACTGAATGTTCCAGTCAACGCAATTACAAATCCCTACACCAGTATGGTCATCCAAACACTGTGGCTCCAGAATGTCAATTGGGGAATTATTATTCTCTGTATTACTGATATGAATTATGCACATATTTTGATATGACTGGAAATAATGAAAGAAAAAAAATCAATTAGTTTGATAGGTCATTTGGTGCAGAAAGCAAGATAAGTGAAGGACACATGCTTGCTGGCTGAATATTATAAATGAGATCTAGTGTTTTAGAGTTTAAAGAACTTTAGTAACTCCCAAGGTGGCTTAAATGTATTTAAATGAAGTTAAAATAGCTAAAAGAATTAAGACATAAGCTGAAATCGGGTTTCTTATTTAAATGTGTTTCCTTAACAACTGACATTTTTATTTAAAGTCACAATATGTAAGATTTTTTATTAAAATATCCAAAAACCACTAGAACAGTTTTTATATATTTTGGATCGGATTGCACTGGCTGTGGGGATGAAGAAGACAACTCCCATGATTCCACACTCAGTCACAGCGTCATCAAACTATGCCTTTGTTTCTTTTGTTTGTTTTGAATACGCGCCCTCTAGTGGCAAAAAATTACATATTGTGCCTTTAATAGCAGGCTTGGACAACCTGGATACACTGTAGGAATTTTAAATGTGTTATTTGAAAAGTCATGGAAATTATTAATAATTTATTTATGCTATTTTTTAAATAATAAAAAACCTTGTAATTACAAACTAGATAAATCAATTTAAATTCATTGGTAATAAAATAACAATTAGTTATTGGGATTATGACATACATTTTAATTGTTTATAATTATTTTAAGCAATTTAATATCTATCACCCCTCCTATTTTCTGTAAATAAAAAGTTTGAAAATGAGCAGCTTTGCCATTATAGCAGAAGAATTAAAAATATCTTGCAGGGGCATCAAATATTCTTTGACAAAAGGGGGTCTTGGAGTCAAAAAGGTTGTCTTAAAAATATTTCTGCTATTATTTACTCACCCTCATGTCATTCCAAACTTATATTGATTGTTTTTTATGGAACCCAAAAGAACATATTGTCTTGTTTTGGACACTTGACTTTCAGTGTATTGAACAAAAACAGCTGTTCAGCAAAAGGCAGAAAGTCATAAAGGTTTGAAATGAAATGTGAGTAAATTATGACCGAATTTTCATTTTTGGGTGAACTATCCCTCAGATTTAGACCTTCCTGAACTTTATGGAGCCCTTGAGTGAACCTGCAACTTGCTCAAAAAGTGTCATCATATCAAATCATTAAATTTTCATCAAGCCCATCAATCAGTCAGTTAAAATTCTTTAAAGCTGTAAGGAGATATGAAACATTTGTGGCATGGAGTCATTTGACACCCGTTTCCACGTCAACCCCTCTCCATCCTGCTGCATACCGTTCTGGCTGAGTGTCTTGCTAACTGTTTTTTAATCAACTGGTTTGCATATGGAGTCCCCACGGGTCACTTCCCCAGAGAATAAGGGGGCATTGGTTCCTACACAGCTGACTGGGTGGCCAGAATGGGAGGAGGGAACCTAGGGTGGTTAACCTCACCTTCTAGCTTGATTCAACACAAAAGCATTAGCATTTAATGCTTTCAGACACTTTACAAGAAGTTGGGAGCGACAATGATTTCCAGCAAACTATTTACGGTGTAGTTAAGCATTATGAATGGTGGCAACCATGAATTGTCAGCTTTTTGTGTGCAAGTTAATGCCCATAAACACTGGTAAATTGTCCATGTGTGGCTGTGGGGACAATAGCAATGGGTGATGCACTGAATATGGAAATGTGAATGGGGATGAACGATAGGGGCATAATTTGGAAAATTACCCATCATACTCTCTGGGTATCACACACACACAACACAATCCCACCGGGACGGCTTGCCAGACCTGGTGGATAGACACACGCATTAATACCAGTGACTTCCTCTCTCCCTGGCTTGGAAAAATGAAGATGTTCATTAACTTGGGGGGATTAGTGAGCCTTTAAATCACTTTTATGATAATGCGTAGCTGGGTGTGAGCTGATAAATGAAGACTCACCTTATCTTCACAAACACCTTTAAGTGCAGATCTCTCACTGGAATTTCCACTTGACGTTAATTCTGTTCCTCTAACTTTTCCCCCACCTTAGATTTCATCATATTTGTATTATTAGCTGCTGATTCAAGGCTCACATGCCCCTTAGATTTACAAAAAAAAAATTTTATTCACCTTTTAGTTGATTCTCTGTATATGTTTATTGAAGTGAAAGTTTTTGTTTAAGATGTTTTATTTTCATGCACATATGATTTTTTCCCTTAACTTTTACACTTTTTTATTTTTGTACATAAAGTGATTCCCGCTTATTTTTGATTGATCAGTATTTGTACTGATTGCAGGCTTCTATTGATTCAAGGCTCACATTCCCCTCAATTTTTTTACCCTTCAATACAGCTTCCAACCTTCTAGAATAGATTCATATAACTTCTGAATAGTCTCCATTTGAATGTTGTCTGTGAAAAATATCTGTGAATCAGCTTCTCCCTCTTTTCTCCAAAACGGCCCACAGAGTTTTGATAATATTGAAGTCAGATGATTTGTCCAGGGCAGATGTTAAAGTTAATCTTGGTGCTTCAACGGTCCAGGTTTTACTGATCATGACTCTTTTTTTTCACATTTTATCATTCGTGTCTGTGATCTCTGTTGTCTTCAAGGTGAATATTGAGGTTTGCTGTCACTTTGCTGCAGTAAATCTGTGTTGTTTGGACAATTTTTTAGTGATTGACTTTCCAGGCTTTGCGTACACAGCAAAGATTATTGTTCTATTTGCTTTGAAACAAATGTGGTAGTGGGATTTATCTTAGTTGTGTTATTTTGTTGAAGGTCTTTATTCAACTCTTAATTGAAAAGATGTTTCTAAAATCCAGAGAAAATTGAAAAATTATGACGCCTATCCCAAGGCCACTGAAAAAGATGGCACTCTGTTGCGCATATACCACAGCTGTAAACACTTTGCTGTGTTATGAATCTCTTTGAGAGTGTAATTTTTTTTATAAAAGGTAAAAAAACCCTAGAGTTTCTGCCCTTGCTGAAGCTGCTTTTTAGTTCCTATTTATACATTCATAAAGTATATATTAATGCATTCCCCTGGGTGCTCAGATTGGTACCTACTGTATACCCAGCTTGTGTGCTTTCTAACAAAAGACGAACACTTTTGCACATGCACACATGTGCCACTTCTGCTGGCGTGAGGAAAGATAACTTTCCAACTTTGTTTTGACACTTTTGATTAAGGAGCGGTAAAAGAACACCTGTACGTCTGCCTGCACAATACCTCCCTCCTCTGAGAGATTGATTTTTTTTTTTACATTAAACTGCCTGCTTTTGTCTAAAGCAACAAGGCCTTTTGTTATGCTAACAACCCTGTGGAAGATTTCCAATTCAATTCCACCTGAGCGCTGGTCAGCTCCATGATTCTTTTGTGCCGTCCCTAGGGCCCCTTCTTGTCTTCTAAATGACAATTTAGCGATCACAGCGGACAGAGGAAAATTGACAGACTGTGGAGGAGGGAATGTTCGTCACGATATTAGAGCGATCAAGTCTAATTCCGTTTTCCAGTATTAGTTTAGGGCCTTTAACGTATACTCATCAAAGCTATATTACAGAACATGGGAAGGAGAGTTGGAAAAACAACTAATTTTATGTTAGCGCTGAGAGGGGAATATTTCTGGTGGGATGCAGGTGCACACACACAGACAAACATGTATGCATAAACTGTTCAAAAGTCTGGGGCTGGTAAGATTTTTTTTTATGCTTTTTGAAAGAAGTCTTTATATGCTCTTCAAGGCATATTAAGGCGATTCATTAATTTGATCAATAATACAATAAAAACGGTAATATGTGACCATGGACCACAAAACCAGTCTTAAGTGTCAATTTTTCAAAATTGAGATTTATACATCATCTGAAAGCTGAATAAATAAGCTTTTTATTGATGTATGGTTTGTTAGGATAGGACAATATTTGGAAATCTGGAATCTGAGGGTGCAAAAAAATCTAAATACTGAGAAAATCGCTTTTGAAGTTGTTCAAATGAAGTTCTTAGGAATGCATATTACTAATAAAAAATTAAGTTTTAATATATTTACATTAGGAAATTTACAAAATATCTGCATGAACATGATCTTTATTTACATCTGCCTAATGATTTTTTGGGATCATTCTTAAAAGAAAAACTATAATTTGACCCCAACAATGTTTTGGCTATTGCTACAAATATACCCCAGCGACTTAAGACTGCTTTTGTGGTCCAGGGTCACATATTATGAAATATACATTAAATAAATTCTCTTTTAAATGAATTTAGAATCTAGAATTATTCCCGACTCAAGTGTCACATGATGCTTCAGAAATTATTCTTATATGCTGACTTGGTGCTCAGACATTTCTTATTATGAATTTTGAAAGCAATTGTAATGTCAGATTTCTGGAAGCATTTGGTAATAAAGTTTGGAGAATGTGGCTTTATATTCCGAATCAAAATAGGCTGCCTTTTTGACAGAATCAATCATCTCTCTCTTTATTACACTTTACATGTTACATGTTTAACTTTGCTGTATTTGAGCCAGATTATCTTTTTGATGGTCTTTACCAGGTCTTGTTCTCACAAGTCTTAAAATTAATAAATTATATATGTTTCTTACACTTTTGCAATCTAAGATTTGCTGAGAAAGTTAGCTGTTTAAAAAGTCAATTAAAGTGCTAGAGAGCAACACATTTCTGCATTTGTTATGGAAATGTGCTTCTGAAATAATGTATTTAATGATTTAATTATGATTTTAGTGGCAAAGATACTCTGCAGCTGTGGCCTGCCGAATGATCATTATTATTTCTTGCCTTTTACTTTAAATAGAATCTGAAGATTTAATTAAAGATAATTTTTTATTAAATATCATCAATATATTCCTATTGTTTAACCAGTGTATTATTTCAAATTTCATATTGCTTTGCTTGAGAAACAAAACTCTTATTCTGCACTTTAAAAATGGATAAAATTAATAACTACTCAACAGACTCTCATCAAATTTTGAATGAATGTCAATTCAGAAAGATGCTTTTAGAGTCAGATGGTGTATGTAGCAGGAGCTAACTGTGCTATATTAACCAGCTAAACCCTGACCTATAGAATAAGCTCATTCTGCCACCTGGAGAGAAATAAACTTTCTCAAACAATGAGGCGAACAACAAAATTAGAGTTGCAGTTTTCTGGAAATCTGCATATTTAATCATTGGAAATCCCTTAAGGTCTTATGTTCTAGACTTTTTGGAGCTCTGTGGATTAATTTTTTTCCCAATCATATTTCTTTCTCTCTCTCTGCTCACCAGCAAGACTCTGAAGCTCAGCTTTTGCAATCTTCCACACTCATCTCAAGCACAGTATACTTGCTCCATTTAAACCGAGTCTCCAGAGCAGTGGGGACGGCGTACGCTAAGAGATGTGAAATTACACGTGGCGGCGAGAGAGGTGAAGTATTCCACATGAGGAGAATGCACATGAAAGAGTACCACGCTCAGATCCGTCGCTGAACTCCTCTTTAATGTGATACCAGTAATGGAAGCATTTGGAGATGAGCTGCGTCTTCGACATCAAAGCTAATCGAGAAATGGAAGCCAATTGGCGTTGGGCCTTAGCGGTGTGTGTGTGTGTGCGCGAGCGGGCGGGCGAGTGAGACGACGTGCACAAAAGCGGATGAAGCTCGCTCTACCTAAGAGGATAGATGCAAGAGATGAGACTTGACAAGATCCAGAGTAAAGAGGCTCTCCCTTTTTAAAAACAGATACATGCTGCAACACTCCGCCAAGATGCAACCCGTCTAATGTAATTACGTTTGTCAGCGTCAAAAGCAGCCCAGAATATCCCCGTTCGCTCCTCCCTCCCCCCCCAACCCTATCCCTCTCATTCTTTCACAACATCACAAACTGACATGTAAATGGACTGTCATTAAATCCTATTAGTTTGGCCTGTCATATTGGAGCAAGCCAACTCCTTTATTAAGTACTTTGCATGACTCTTGTTTATATCCAGATTAGGGGGAAGAGAGGGAGATAAACAGACAGTATCAGAGGTAAACAGTCTGGATCACTTTCTTTTGGATTCAGGGTTGCTTTGATGTCATGTTGTCTGGGGATTTGTCATTTAAAGATTTCCCATGCAGCGAGACCACTTACTTTCTTGTTGTTTTGTTATTTACTGTGGTTCTAGATTTAAACACTCAATTAGAAAAAGTCAGATAATTCAGTTAAATATAACAGTGCTATACAGCTGCCTGTGGAAGCCTGTTTCCAACTCAGAGTAAAGAAAAAATAAGGCATTGTGTTAGAAAAAAAAATGTTTACTTGGAATTGCGACATTTATAACTCATAATCATGCATTTATATCACAGTTGCAACTTTGTACCTTACAATGTGACTTCATATCTTAAACTTTATTGCATAATTGCAACTTTATTTCTCATAATTTTGACTTTATTTCTCAGTATATGTGACTTTAAATCTCACAGTGTGACATTATGTTCTATAATTGCGACACTCAGTTGAAACTTTGTATCTTGTGACTGTATGTGGGACTTCATCTCACAATATGAGTTTATTGCTTGTAATTGCGGCTTTATTTATCATGTTATTTCTCATTATTCTGATAACCTGTTTTGTTTTTTTTACTCTGAGGCAGAAACAAACTTCTGTAGCTGTCTGTGTGAACAGTAATTATTTTCTTTTCTTTTTTTTTAGGATTTGAGGATGAGAAGATGTAATGTGATGTTTACAGCTCATTTACCAATATTAAACAACTCTTTGGGTACAGGAGATTTCACAACTACCAACAGCTGTTGCTAAAATATTGGCAAAATAAATGGTTTGCAGTTCCATTTAGTGTTTAGTAAATTGTTGTCTTTTAGTTTAATTTAGTTTAAGTGTTGAATTGCACACTTCACTTTTAAGTAATAGTAATTTTTGAACAGATTATGTATATCCTTAGAAGCATCTCGCTGTATAAATGGGTCTCACTATGCAAAGCAACAAGAACATTTATATTTGGCAAGCAAAAGGCTGGAGAAGATCATCGAAATTCAAGCACTCTTGCAGCACACCTCGTTTTTCTCACACTCTTTCTTTCTTTCGCCCCCTTCATCATCCTCATCTTCATCAAACTGTCAGCTGTAATTCCAGTCACAGACTCATTCTCATTAAATTAATGATGACCACTCAATTGAATTATGATCAAAGACTCTACAAAAACCCAATTAGCATTGTTTTGATCCTCAGCAATCAATTGAGAGATGTCTCTCCTCCCCGCCTCATCAGCACAATTAGGACCAAATTCACAAAACTATTAAATAATGAAGGGAGTATTACTCAGAAATGTGAGTGATGGAAAATAAATTATGATTCCATGTGTGATACTGAGGCACTGGGAAAAGTTTTGTCACCCGCTCAACTTTCACAGTTCTCTTGCGCTCAGGTTCAGTAAATTCAGTAAATATTTTTAAAGGGGTAATTGGCACAAAAATGAGAAGTTTATCACCATTTACTCACCCTCATGCACTACCAAACCCCTATGACTTTGTTTCTTCTGTGACACACCAAAGAAGTTTAGTTGTTCTGTCCGACTCCATACAATGAAAATGAATGAGGACAAGGTTCTGTCAAGCTCCAAAATTAACAAAAGAGCAACATAAAATCACCTCATGCAAAGTCTCATGCACTGCATTCCAATGTTTTTGAATTCCTCAATAGCTTTGTGCGATGAACAAACTGAAATTTTGTTGTGGTCATCATGCTTACTCTGTGAAAAAGAACAACTCTGATATTCTACTGTGAATAACTTTTGTGCTACAGAAAGGCAGAAAGTAAGTGATGACAGAACATTTCTTTTCTTTTCTTTTTTAGATGAACTCACTTTAAAACAGCTATACAATATAAATACATCTTCATTACATCTTCAAAGAATGTTGTATGCTTGTGGAATGAGTTTGTTCAGCATACATTGCTGAGCTGTATTGTTGAAATCTTGGTGGGATCTCACATAACCATGAATAAATTCAATGAAACAATTGTACTATAAGCAAATATGTGTGTTCACAATTTCCAAAGCTGAACCCTCTCAATCAGAATGAGTGTGAGCCAGCTGACCAGTCAACTGATTTCACAGCTGTCTTCTGAAGGAAGCCATTGTGATTAAGCAGATAAACAAAGTGTTTAATTATTACAATTTCTACCTTTCTACCGCTGTTAGGAATTTATCAGTTGGGAAACCAGTATGGAAATCTAAATGTTACAGTGATGTTAAAGACTTGTATATATTACAAGATACAACAATTTTTGAACCAACATGCTTTAAAGAATAGAATCAAATATTTATTTGGGTTAACACTTTATTTCGATAGTCCACTTTAGACATTCTACTAACTATAAGTAAATTTGTAACTACATGTCAACTACATGTCAACTAATTCTCATTCATTTGCATCTTCATGTCTACTAACTCTCAGAGTAGACTGTTAGGGTAGGTTTAGGGTTAGTAGAATAAGTTGACAAAGAAAGTGTTAGAAGACATAAGCACAGTCTACTAATACTCTACTAACTGCTAGTTGACATGTAGTTGCAAAGTTACTTACTGTTAATAGAATATCTAAAGTGGACTATCAAAATAAAGTGTTACCCTTATTTGTCATAAATAGCATCATGTTAAGTTTAAGTTGTTTTTTTAGTGTCTTTCTCAATAGTACAATGGTCTCACTTCATGGATTGCCTCTTATGGGGGTCAAACCTGCAATTGGTTATCAGTCAGTCACCACCATATTATTAAAACACACCAAGAATATAATAGACCTAGATTTCATTTTCAAGGAACTTTCTTTTAGTCTAGCTGGATGATTTTATGCAACCTAGAATCAAACTCATAAATGGCCTAACTTAAGACATTAAAGACAACCTCAGTGAATAAGGTTAGAAGTTGTAATTGTGAAAACCTGCTCAAATCCAAACTTTGTCGAAGCTCGAACTCTCCATTTCTTGGAAAATTAAACAAATGATTAGTTAGAACTGCAATTTCCAGCAATATTCTTGAGTGAGTGTGAGGTTTGGAGAAAATACTCCCTGTGAATTTAATTGTTTCTGAATTGTTTGTGGTGTGCATGTGTGTGTCTGGCGGTGTTTGAGTGTAAATGTCTAGAATGCTGCTGATGCAATGTAAGTGTTTGTCTTTTATTTGGAATGTGTGTGTGTGTGTGTGTGTTGTGAAGTGTGTATGGTTCCGATCCTCTGAGGAGTGGAAGGGTTTAGTCTTTTGCCCTGAGGAGGGTCTCTGAGCTCTAAAACTGTATTATTTGTGCTGGCACTAATGCAGCCAGCTGAAGAGGGAGGAATCGATGCTTTTGGAGCACCAGTGAATGAAATTCAGAGAGCTAAATATATTCGTTTCAGTCGGAGTGCCCAGAGATTATGGATGAAAATCCTTAATCCAGCTGCATCCGGGAGTTAGGATTCAGTGTTTGAAGTGATGAAGATGATGATGTTTGTCTTTGTATTTTCACGATTAAGGGAACAGTCGTTTTACATGAACCCAAAATGCATTAAGGATGTTTTTCAAAAAATGTATTTCAATCAAAACTTTAAGTAATGTTAAAAAATACAAAAGACAAATCAAATGTCTTTTGTGAGTGTGCACAACAGAAAAGTAATCACATCTGTGTTTTTATTTAGTATAACAGCACTCATGCTTACATGATATTACTTATTTTCTGCACAATAGATATTTGAACTTTTGATAATAATGAATTGATGAATTAAAAACTGAATTTATTTTGGACATATTAGATTCTAAAACATATTTGCAAATTTTTTATTATTTTTATAACTGTCTGTGTTTTTGTCAAAAACATTCACTTAGTGATACCGTGTCTCTATATTCCCTGTCTGCCCTGCACATGATGTCTGCAGCATTGATATAATGGAATATTGCTCCTTCAGTGTGATCCTTCAAAGGGTTGTCATTGTTTTTGGCATCTACTTGATTAGTTTACCACTATGATGCTGAAAATTAATTAAAGTGATTAAACGGGATACTAATAGTGAGGTGACGGAGTACCAATGTTAGCTCAGCTTTTCACCTTTTGGAGAACACAAAGGGCTGACGGAGCAAAAGAAAAAAAAAGAGGGAGAGAAAGAAAGAGAGAAATGGGGCTTGTTTATTACAGCACACAAAATGTCATTATCCGCATTAATCAGTCAAGCCCTGCCTGTATGATAATAATGAGTTTTAAATATTCCTAAGAGTGGAGTCTTGACCAATAATTACAAGGCTTGAAACCATTCTACCGAGGCTGTGCTGAACCTTTATGTTCAGTGGTGTACCATGTCATTATTTTATGTGGGACATTTAAAGTCAATGTAAATTTGCTGTTCGCAACCAATTTTACTTCCATTATCTGACTGGGCATTCAGTAGGAAAAGATGTTGGATGGGCTTGATTTTATCCTGTTTGAACTGATTGAATAGTGAAAAGTTGGTGTTACATATCATAACTGTGACATTTTGAATTCAAGTTTGTTAAAATGATGAATAAATAGATATTTGGCTTATAACCCAATAGCCTACAAGGTTTAAGTATATTATATATATTAATATTGACTTGCGTTTTTCAAAATCATGGTAACAGTAGATTCTAAAGTTAATGATGTAATACTTAATTAAAGGTCTTTTCTCATATTTGACACTTATAAGATGAATGTTGAACTTGTAAATTTTTCCATGGTTGTGTTTTTTTTTTCTACGAATGCAGCTGATATATCTGATATCCCTTATGTTTATGAACACTGCAGGCTTCTGATTTTACCACTCTACTCTCCTCTTGAATAATTACACAAAGAGTGTGTGTGAGATGTTTAGGCAGTGTGTGCGTGTGTTTGTGAGATAGTGGGAATGGTTTCCATAGCAATTGCGACCAAAAGTGCTCACAGTATCCTAATTGGTATGCTTCTCCTGACCGCCCTTATTGTAGCCACGCTAATCATAGTCCTTTTGTAGTAATAAAGGACGCTACTAAAGAAATCTCCAGCCTCGCTAGGGTTTTTCTGTAGCCCCCCCCCGCTTTTCTTCAAGCCCCTTCAGCAGCCACTCTGCACCCAGAATATATACCGTGATTGGCAGCTGGGCTCTGAATACAGTGGAAAAGGTTTAAGAGTCCTTCCGTATGTTAGAAACCGTTTGGGATCATGCCACCTGCTTCACATCCTGCTTAGAAAGAAGAAATCTTACCTCATTCAGAGAACAACTAGAGTGCCCTGGCCAAAAAGATGCAAAACAAAGACAGTGTCTTATGATGCTTTCACACTTTTTCACAGCTTTTGGTGCCATTCATTTTCATTTTCATTCATTGGGTTTGACTGAAATCAGTTGTCCAAATGCAGGTAATGTTTGCTGGTTTGCATCTCAAGTACTCCAGCACAGTTTGCAGTTAGTTTTAAAGCAATCCAATCGTAAATTGCAGAAGTGAATCTGTTGCTGAACTATAATTGGCATATTTGCATTCCCTCTGACACACTCATTAGAGTATAATGCATTTCTCATAGCTGAATGTTTCCAAGTAAAATTTCCTTTTCAGATCAGTTCAAGTTCTTCAAATCTCTTGCTATACAGAGGGAGGGTGGTGGAATCAACAAGCAATCTGACCATTTGTGAAAACAGTTTTAATGCTGGAATACACTACACAAAGAATTCCCAAATATTTGCCCCGATTTGAAATCTGGAGAAGGTGACGTTTGTTCCATAAAGTGAGAGCCAGTTTACAGGTTTTGGGCAGTGGGAGTTGACAGATTTTGCAGAAAATCGGTTGGTGTATGAGCATGGACTCGGAATTGTTTTTTTTTGCTTCGGACTATGTCACACGTACACACTGCAGCTAAATTCAGTTGTCAATTCACCTTTTAGTGCTTAATCCTGTTCAGTACACACACAGTTCTGTAATTTACAGGAGTGACAACTAGGGATGTAACGATGCAAAAATCCATTAAAATATGTGACGATTCAAATCGGTTGAGATGTTAAACAAATCACGATACAATTGGGGGTACGAGTTTATATGAATGTATCTCTGAGGGGAACTGAGTGTTTTTAGAAAAGTTTAGATGATATTTTATTTTCATCATGCCTCTGTATAATGCATATTAAAGTAGTGTGTATAAGCGCAGCGCTGCTTTGTTTACAGCGGTAATCAAGGAAACGCTGTATTGCTACTGTTCCATAAGCGCCACCTGCTCTCAGAGAGTGAATTTGCATTCCCTCACGAGTAGGTCTCTCGACACTGCGTCATCAACGATGTTGATTTGAGGAAGGAGGGAATAACCCCAAAGCAACATCTTCGATGACGCAATGTCTCGTCCCCTCCTCTCAGGGAACCGAGATTACGTTAGGTAACCAGAGACGTTCCCTTTCGAGTCAGTCTCTCAACACTACGTCATCGAAGATGTTGCTTTGGGATTATTCCCTCCTTCCACAAAGCAACGTCTTGCCAGATCTTACTATAAAAATTGCAAATAAGAACGAGCATAATATAATATAATTCAAAAAGAAAAGTCATACAGGTTTGGAATTTGCCTTGAGGGTGAGTAAATGATGACATGATTTTTGTTTTTGGGTGAATCTTTTAACTAGACTTTTCAGTTGTGTCACAGTAGATCATCTGTTGTCCACAGTAAATATTTTCTATTAACAAGCTACCTTTTCTGATAAACAATTAATTAAGTTTTCGAAATGTATCATTCATTCAATTCAATCTATTTGTTCATACAGTTCAAGTAAATTAACCAATTCAAAAATATGATTAATCAATTCGAGCCCCATGCAGAAGACCTCTATAGCAAAATGTTTAGTTAATTGTTGCTGTTTGTCATTGTTTTTAACTCATTTATGTAAATTAGAGTTTATTTCTAGTATTTCTTATTGTATTTTGTATAATCTTCTTTTTTGTACCAGAAAATACAGCTCTGATCGATTATATCATTATACTACAGCACAGTTGATAGCTACTTTTGTTGTTTGTAGCGTATTATAGCTAACAGTAGATTGACGCACCAGTTTGACTCTACTATGCTAAACAAGAAAGAGAAAAATTATTATCAAATCAATCAAAAATCATTTGGAAAACCTTGAAGTCGGTTTTTCCTCACTTGCAATGTTGACACGGTTACTGTATTTTGAAGGTTTACTGCATGAACTTTGCAAGCTTCCAAAAGACCTGTCCTCAGGTGGTACTGTATTCATTTGCTATTACACATTTTAATTTGATCTATTTACTGTGTAGCAGTGCACAGCACTCCGTACTGTTCTCAACCCAGCAGTGGTTAACAGGTAGCCCTCCTCCTGGGTTCCTATTTTACGCTAGTCTTTTTAATGAGTTTCTTCAGTCCGTCAGCGGTAGTAAGGACTAATTTACAAATGCTTCAAATTATTTCTAATTAGCACAAGTGCAATAATAATTGTCTCTCTAATCTGGCGGAATAATTAACGGTATAGCGTGTAGCGAGTCTTCCGCGCTTGAATGATCTCTGTGGGGCGTCCAATGTTGACTGTCCACTCGAGGGGGTTCATGCCGGGAGGATGGGGCAGACAGAGATGTCTTTGTTAGCTGGTGGTTTGTGGGTGGCCCATCTTTAGCCTGGGAATTCAGTCTAGCGCTAGTAATTGAGCTGCTAACTAGGCGGTGAATGGATGTAGTGTGCAGAGAATTGAAGCTTTGAGCTTGGCAGTGGAAACCTGGAGTTACAGCAGCTGTAGCTAAACACAAATGACACTTTCTGAGTCTAAATGTGTAAAAGGTTAGGATACTAACCTGATTTGATGGGGTTTTGGATGGATTTACTGGCATCTTTATTCTGAGGAAGTAGGAATAGTAAACTGCTGACTGTTAAGTCCACTTCAGTAGGGTCACACCTGCACTGTACTCATCTCTTGGAGACTTTAAGTGCTGACCTATGGCTCCCATAATAACGCAGTACAGAAATTCCCTCCAGATGAGTTAGAACAACTCCAGTGCCTTCTAATTACACTCTAATGTGCTAAATTGGTGGAAAATTAGTTGCTAATAATCCTCTCATTCGTGTCCTACTAATGGCCTGTTATCCTAAATTGTTATGTTAATTGAGGTTCCATCATAGGAATGGATGATCACGCTGTCATGGGTTAATGCAGGTCACTCACTCTTTTTTTTCTATAGTTAATTCTGTTAATAAAATTTCGATTGTCTTCAGCTGTTACACCTACTCTTTCTAACAAAGCACTCACCAGTGTACACTTTTTCATAACCTGTTAATGGAAATCACATAAAAAAATTTAAAATACATTTCACTTTGTTAAACTACTCAAAGTATCAATGCACATTAATAAATTCATTTTCAGTGTAATGTGTTCTTATTGTTCTGCATAAATTTGCTTGTTCCCTCTCAGTCGCTGATTTCTGTATGTTAGTCAGTCTTTTTCAAGCTTTAGTGTGCCAGTGGTTTTTAACTGGTGGATTGCAACCTACAAATCGCTGAAGGGTCTTCTAAATGTAAACAATGCTAAATGAAATAATAAAAAGTTATATAAATGTGCATTATTAAACAGACTTGTCAACTTTTTAAAGGACGGAGATACCTTTTGCAGTTGATATCAAAGGCTCAGCTTTCAATTAAAAGTCATGGGATTTTGATGAAATTATGAAACTGCATTAAATACAATTTCAATTGCTTTACACAAAATTGCTTTACACATGTAAAAACTGCATTAAATACAATTTCACTTGTAGCAAAGATATGTAATTTGTGCCAAACCTACAATGCTTTTTATTTATTTATTTATTTTTTAGCAAATGAAGTAATTATTCTCTCTGACAAGAGCATGAAACCATCACAAATTCCCATTTTGAGAAATTTTGAAACTAACAATGGTAAATTGTCCTATTTAGCTTGTCTTGTTAATAATTATTAAAGCTTGTTTCTACCATAGGATAAAAAAATTCAACAGTTCCCTTTCGTGGAACTTCGAACTGCGTCCTCTAGGGGTCGCTATGGGGAACGCCTCGTCGTGACCCGTGTCTGAAGCTACATTGAAAAAACACCAACAACACGTTTGCCGGCGACAGCCATGACGTCACTACCGTCGCAACTAGTACAAAATAGGCGCCGGTAGCGCACATCATCACTTTCTTCGTCTTCACTGACCGTTCTGTTTGAAGCGTGCATTCCAAAAGCAAAGTAAGACTATTTCTTTTCCTACTATGGCGAGCACTAGCGGAGCGTTTAGAAAGTGTGTACATCCGTGCCAGCGGTTCCTGACACCCGATGATTCACACGATCTATGCGTTGTTTGTTTGGGCGAGGAGCACGCACGCGATGTCTTCGAGGAGGCAATCTGCGTGCATTGCGAGAGCTTTTCGCTGAAAAAGCTCCGTTCTCGTTTGTCTCTCTTCTCGAGTGGAGAGGGAAAACCATCTGTTTCCCGCGGTTCAGGACCTGCCGCTGCTGAGGCACGGAGGAGAATGAGCTCGTGGGATCGCAGGGGCCTAGCCGATGAGGCTGAAGGGGGGGTTCCCCCCTTCCGCGCATCGGTGTCGGGCGAGAAACAGCCACTGGACGATGATATCCTCTCTCTGATATCATCTGATCCAGGGGCCAGTGCTCAGTTGGGCCCAGCCCAAACAAGAGCAGGAAATGGATGTGGAGATTGAAGAAGCTGAGGCTGAGCTTTCCCAACCCACCTGCCCTGCGTATGATGAGCTGCTAGAGGTGATGGATCGGGCCACGGCAAAAAAAAAGAAAAGCGAATTACCGTGGAAACGAGCCAAGGAGATGACGTCGCGAGGTCGCCTCGACGAAAGTTATCTCTCTGACCATAGACCTCCAGCCCAAGTGAGCCTTCCTTTCCTTCCTGATCTCCAAACTGAGATCGAGAAGGAATGGAAGAAGCCGTTTTCCTCACGCATCTATCGGTTTCAGCATACGAGTTATGCCAACATCGATGCGATGCGCAAAAGCGGTTATGAGAAGCTGCCCCTATAGAGAGATGCTGGTTAGCTATCTCTCTATGGGTGAGACATCAAAACTCCCTCCTTGCCATCTGTGCCCCTTCAAGCCACATCTCGCACGAATGGCAAGGCGTACGCAGCGGCAGGTCAGGCTGTTGCTTCGTTGCACACTATGGCGGTGCTTCAGGCCTATCAGGTTGACCTGTTGAAGGACCTGGATGAGGGGCAGGGCCTTTCCACTGGTGAAATGGCTGAGCTGCGGCGCACCACAGACTTAGCCCTCCAGGCTACTAAGCAGGCAGCCTCTGCCATAGGCAGAGCGATGGCTGCTATGGTGGTGACGGAGCGCCAGTTGTGGGTGAATTTGGCGGACATCGGGAAGAAAGAAAGAGGCTTTCTTCTCGATGCCCCGGTGTCACCCTCTGAACTGTTTGGCACCTCCGTTGAGACGGTGGTCGACAAGTTCAGGGAGGCGAAGTCGCGCTCAGCAGCGTTCAAATCCTTCATAACACGAAGGCCCAGGTCTGAGCCCGAACAAACCAGGGTCCTGGCCCGTCTCGGTTCGAGGATCAGAGATGGGCACAGAGGGCTAGTGTCGCGACTCGCGCCCCGCCTCCACCTGGGGGTGGGGGTAGGAAGTATCGTGGGTCAAGGGGAGGCAGACGAAACCCGAGGGGTGAGACCTGGGCAAAGCACCAGCGCTTTCGTCCGGGTCAGAGTAAAACTTAGGTATTCACTCTCTCCCGCAGGTGGTGCAACATCTACCCTGTCCTCCCCCTTTTCCAATTCCCCTGTTATGACCACCATCCCCAGCTGACCGAGGTTAGCTGTAAAAAAAATTTCAAACAGTCTCCTACTGGGCCCATAATGTTATTGGTGGTTCTATGGCTAGATCATAGTAACAGCATGACTGATGGCCCAGTCAAAAAATCCCCGAACAGAGCCCCGGCAACAAGGCTCGTGGTGGGTGAGTATGATCCATAGGTCATGAGAGTGTATACTAATGAGAGACTGAGGTGGCCAATCGTAAAAAATTTATAAAGTTACCTGCAGCGGATGATCAGGTCAGAAAGATCCTCGGAGCAGAGCTCCAGCTCAGAGGTCAGGGGGGTGAGTACGATCCAAATATCATGATAGCTGTATATAGAGGACAGACCGAGATGGCTGTGTGTGTGTAACCATTTATAAGTTCCTTGCAGTGTTTACCGGGACCTGTGCGGTTTTGTCCCTTGCTAGACGCCCTCAATGAGGTGCCATTGCTGGGCTCAGAGGCCAGGTGCTCTACTTGCAGTAGGCGTGTCACACGTCGACATACATCCAGACGGTAAGAAAAGCCGGGCTACGGCTTCATACCTCCTGGATCATGCGCCCGAACACGGGCTTTTGCGGGAGCCTTCATGAACATCAGGCCCCCGGTGCTACGCTGCAAAGCACCCGGACGGGGCTACAGTGCCTGGTCACCCGAGGGGCTTCCTGGCCACCGGCGTACTCCTTCTTGCTGAGGCACAGGAGGTACGGAGGCATCACCAGGATCCTCCTGTGTAAACTGTCCTAGGCAGGGCTCCCATCACCACCGAGATGTGCGAGCCGGCCTCTTCCGGAGGGCCGATATGGTCGGGTCTCCATGAACTTAAAAAGATAAGATGATAAGTGTCCACGTGAAGCAGGCTCTGCGCATTTCTCCAAATGCCACGTGAATGGGGGATGTGCACGTGAAGCTGTGCACATTTCTCTAAAATCCACATAGCTAGTAGATGGGCACGTGTTGCTTTGCCCATATTCTAAAATTCCACTTAGGTGGTAAATAGGCACGGGATTCTTTGCCCATTTCTCAAAATCCTGTGAAGGTAAGGGTTACGAGTGCTGTCTTCGTTCCCTTTGTTTCAAAGTGGATTAACACCCCAGTACCCTAGGTTCCACTCAAATAGTGTGTCTTGGCCGACACACCCTGGAGACATCACTCCCCTCAACTCTGAGGAGGGTGCTGGAGCTGCTGTTCCCAACCGGCCATTACGTCCGGGTGACAATAGAACCCTAAGAGTGCTCTTTGCGCACCTTCTAAAATCACAACCGGCAACCCCCAATGCTGGTAAGTAATAAACGTGTTCGTCACGTTAGCTTTGCCCGCTTTTTCTAAAATCAAAGTAAGTGGTGGGTGGGAACTCGTTAAGCTTGCAACAGTTCTAAAATTCACATGGTGGTAAGTGGGCACGGTATCTTTGCCCTCTTTTCTAAAATTCCACGAAAGTGGTAGGTGCGCACGTTCTTTTTTGCCCACCTCTCTAAAATCCTGTATGGTCAGGGTTACGCGTTTCGGACTTCGTTCCCTGTTTCGGAGAGGGTTAGGCCCCGATTTCCTGGGCTCCTCTCAACCAGTGTGTCTCGATCGACGCACTCAGAAGGCACTTCCCCCCTCGATATCAAGGGGTACTAAAAGGGTGTCGTCTGACGAGCAGGATCCTCTCCGAGAAGTTGAATCCCTCGCTCCATGGGCTGTCCTCGGGGTAATGTTTAGCACTGCTCCCCTTTCATGAAAGGGTCACCTGGAATGGGGACAGTATTCCTCAGCTGAGGAAAAACGGAGGTGCCTCTGTCATGAGAGGCTTGAGCTCGCTGTCTTCCAGAACGACCTGTACCAGATGCATCAGTGGTTGGTTTTACTCCTCTTTTTTTTTTTTTTTCTTTTTTTTTTTTTTTTTTTTTTTTAGGGCCGTCCTTCGCCTCCCTGATGCGCTGGCGATGTGGAAAGCCTGCAGTATGCTACCCCTCTGGTCTTTTAATCAGGCTGCTGGTTGGGGGCACCCCCCTCTCGGTGAGAGGTGGGTTGAGCTCCCCCAGCTACAATGAGCTACTGCCAGCCGGGGAAACCCAGCATTAGTAGATAGGGTCGAGCCCCCTGAGCGTCTGAGGACCAGGCGTGGGTTCCCACACCGAGATTGTTACTAGCTGGTTCCGCAAGCCGGAACGTGCTGCGGGTCGAGTCCCCTCCTCGGTGAGAACTGGGCGTGTTGCTCCCCAGCTGATAACTGCTAGCTGTTCCACCAATGGAACGTGCTGTAGGTCGAGCTCCCGCTGAATGGATGTCTGCTCCCTCAGCTACAGGTTCGCGGCTAGCCACGCCAGCGTGATAGCCGTAGGTGAGACTGATGACTACTCAGGGTTCCATCTATAGGCTGCCCTCCAGAAGTGCCACGAGAACCCCCTAGAACGGTTGTATCCATCTACATATGGACATTCTAAAATCCACATGGTGGTAAGTGGGCACGGTATCTTTGCCCACTTTTCTAAAATTCCACGAAAGTGGTAAGTGCGCACGTTCTACTTTGCCCACTTATCTAAAATCCTATATGGTAAGAGTTAAGCGCACAGCTTCGTTCTCTTTTTCTGAGTGGTCTAAAACCCCGGTTCCGCCTGGGACCCACTCCTCATGGTATCCTCGAATACCTGCTCTGACAGGGTGTTTCCACTAGAGGCCTGTTGAGACAGGTCCTCCTGCAAAGTGAGGTAGCCCTGAGTGACAGGCCAAGACTAGTAATTGATCCAATAAGTAGGCTCTTGGTCGTATTCCCGTAAAGGAATCCTTCATGATTCTAGGCCCTGGCGCCACCTCCGAGGAGGTTTCTTTTGAACACAGCTGGTACGGTGGCCCCTGCCATCCCGCAGCCCTGGGCACCAAGCCAGCCGCCCTCATTACACCAGAGATCAATCTCGAGAGACTGACTCCCGTGGTAGACTATTGGTAGCCTGGGTTCTACTACCAATCTTGTCCCAGTGGGACCTGCAAAGCACTGTGAGGCGCTAGTAATGTCCCTTGGCAGCCTAGGCTTCTGGCCGTCGGGAGTAATATCACTGACAGCAGTCTAAGTCCAGGACAGGGGCAACTCCCATAGCGATATGGTGTAGTTGGTACTTAGTGGCTCGCCATGGTTCTGGCTTGCACTCCCCTCAGTGGCGGCGTGGGTAGACAGTTTCCCCATAGCGATCCCTAGAGGGCGCAGTTCGAAGTTCCACGAAAGGGAAACGTCTCGGGTTACTTATGTAACCATGGTTCCCTGAGGGGAACGAGACACTGCGTCCTCTAGCTTTTGTGCCATGCTGCGGACACAAGCTTCAGACGAAGAAGTGATGATGTGCGCTAACGGCGCCTATTTTGTACTAGTTGCGACGGTAGTGACGTCATAGCTGTCGCCGCCAACGAGTTGGTGTTTTTTCAATGAATGCTTCAGACACGGGTCACGACGAGGCGTTCCCCATAGCGACCCCTAGAGGACGCAGTGTCTCGTTCCCCTCAGGGAACCATGGTTACATAAGTAACCCGAGACGTTCTCCCAATTCTGAGTTTATACATTTACAATTGTGAGATATAAAGTCAGGTTACCTTTTTATTTTATCCATGAAGAACAAAAAAATGTAAACTTAGAATTCTGAGATGTAAACTTGGAATTGCAAGGAAACTGTCAGAAAAAAAGTCAACGTTTATATCTTCCAGTTTAGATTTTTTTTTACTCAGAATTGCCAGTTTTTTGTGCAATGAATTGTGAGACTTTTTATTATTTTATCCATTGGTGGAAACAATCTTACATAAATAATTTTGCATATCAGCTATGTCCAATTCATGAGAGAATTGTTCTGTTGAATCCAATCTTTTCAATGAGTCTTTTAAAACTAGTTCACAGAACCATGCATGAATCAAACCGAACTGAGTCAAGAGATTTGGTTTTAATAAAAAATTATTTATTCAAATGTGCACATAGTTTACAAATGTGAATTAATTTTAGTATTGTTCAACATAGATACAGTAGTCTTTTGATGATAAATAGTTTAGGTACTGGAATGGGTCACCACTTGATGTCCAGTATAAAATCTGAGTCCTGAAGAAAAGCCATGAGGACCACTGGAGAGCCGTATGTCGTCCGTATAGCGGTTGGACTTCCTGTGCCACTGGCCGTCTGTAAAATATGCTAACGTATATAAAGAAGCGGTGGGTCTCCTGGCCTTTTGCTGACATTTACAGCTACTGGGCAAGGACATGGCCTTTTCTTTCTCTTCCCCTTTTTCTCAGCTAATCAGGTGGCTTGAATAGGAGCCAGATAAGGCTATTGTTTGCCCTGACAATGGCCTGATGGTTTGGCCCTGCGGAGATCGTAGGCAAGGCTTCTCCCTTTAAAGAAGGTAGGCCACCAGAGAGAACTCATTAATGTGGTGCATCTGGGTTAATTAGGTGGCAAAAATGCTGCTAGAGTTTCCATCGAAAGAAAATTGATGTAAAAGTCCTTAACATAAAATACATTTAAAAAGTAATATGGGAGACCAGGCCTAGTTGTTACACTTTTTACTTAGGTGAATATTTCTCATGTTAAATAGTTAATTTATGTATAGAATCAGATGCAGAAGTCATGGTTACAGAAAAAATGCTATTGAATATATAGTTCATTGGTCACTTGTTTGTGACAACATGCCCCCGTACTCTGTCACATGCAAGAGGACTTGCATTAAATAGCCTTTAATGGGCTTTTCAGCTAAATTTAAACAGTAAAACAATTATGAAACAATTAATGAAAACTATAAAAGTAACACAAAAGAGCAAATTGTTAAGCCCAACAAAAATTGTAATTAATAGATGACATTAAAATGACATGTGACAACTCTCCCCTTTTGTGATATTCATGAAAAATATGCTTATCTGTTAGGTTAAAATCTGCCCTTATTATACTGGCTTATTAACACTTAACAATAAGGTTCCATTTGTTAACATTAGTTAAGAGGAGCAGTACTTCTAAAGCATTTATTCATCATAGTTAATGCTGATTTTAATATTTACTAATACATTATTAAAATCAAAAGCTATATCTGTTAATATTAGCTAACATTAATGACCCTTGTTGACAACTTCCCTGTGTGACATCTGGTCTTGTCTATAAAAAACTAAGCTGAAGTGAATTTCTGGTTAAAATGTAGCCCAACAGAATAAAAAGTGGCCTGTGAATGAAAGTGCTCTGAGACAAAACAAGATTAAGAGAGTTGGTTTGACCCATAATCTGATGCACGGATAATTACTTAAATTTCAGCTGTCTTGAAGCGACCCTTTATATTTATTGTGAGATGGGGGCAGGGTTACGTGACGGGAAATGACTAAAAGATAGCAGTGTTATCATTATGTGCTCTCTCTTCCTCTGATCAGAATCTTACAGTGTCTGCTTTTCTAAGATGGGACGTCTTTAAATGTTTCATTTGTCTTAAGATGGAGGAGTGAAATGGGAAGATTTGCTTAAGCCTTTGAAAACACAAGCAATGGAATTTAGATTCTGACTCAACACCAACATCCTAAATAAAACACTGCAGTATAACAGCATGTGTAAAGCAATTTTGGCTGAGAGTTGCATTTTGTGGTTGAAGTGATTTGCTGTGGCTTGTTTCCTAAACCCGAAGCATAAAAACAGTATTTATAAATGATCAGAAATGTATGTGATTTATTTTACCTGCATATTTGAACACATTTAAGATTTTAACACAAAGCTGATCTGTGGACTCTCTCCCTTAAAACGTGTGTTCAGGTAGAACTGTCCACACCAGCATCCACAGAACTAAACATCCTCATCAGAATCGCACGATCCTCTCTTTTATGAATATGACACAATGTTTTATGCATATGACAAAATGTTTTCACAAAAAAAACACCCAGTGTTTTCAGAAGAGAATCATGTCTTCTGTATTTTTGTTGTTGTTGTTTCACCCACAGGGACTGAAAAGATTAGTATCACATGTCAAGTGTGGCGTGCTGATGTGTTGTTTAGGGGCTGACAGGTTCATTTGTTTTCTCATGCTCCTCTATTGTCTATGTTTGTCATTCAAAACTTCCCTCCCTCTTGCCGTAGGAGGATGCGAGAGCATATCTGCAGTAGCCGCGAGCGCTAAACACAAATCCTCGCTGTTTCAAGCTGTTATTGTTTACACAGTGGCGTTTCCTCAAAAGAAACCAGGCGTCGCTGCTCTCAGAGATACTCCGGCTCATTAAAGGAGCTGTGCTCTCGTTGTTGTCTGTTGAGCTTGATTTGTATATATGGAGGTATTTTGCAGGTGCAGGCCAAGATTTTTTGGAACGTCGTTGTCCCAAAATCCAGTGTTCCTAACCAAATGTAATGAAAATGCATTTATGCATGTCTTTAGAAAGAATTTTACAGCTCTGAATTTTAAAATGGTCTATTAAATATATTGTCCTGGCAGGAATTAAAAAACAAAAATTCTTATAAAGGCTCATCATATAATCATCGTACATTTCGAAATCCATCTGATTGACTCAAACATTTCCCAAATGCATTAGTATCACATACCTGCTACCTCCATTTACATCATGCACTCCAAAATTACTTTAATATGGAAAAAGTGTAAAATTGCTAATGCATTACTTTTAAAACCACTTAAAAGCCAGTGGCCAGATCTGGATTGAACACAATGTGAGACATTGGCAGAGATATGATGGGCTTCAGTGGATAGAGCAATAATATAGCTTTTATGTAACTGTAGTCATGTATGTAAATGTACTGTAAAAGATTTGGGTAATTATAAACAGAAAATTTAAGTGCTAAATGCATTGTCAGGCTGTAAACTATTCCATATATGTAATATATCTATTATGTACTCGTATTATTTATATATATAACATCAGACTTATCCCCTTTTTAAGATAGTTGCTATTCAGTCCCATAATTTCCCTGGTTTAAAGAAAAGAAATACATTTTGAAAAGGTGAAAAGAGATCATTAAAATACTTTTTTTTTAAATTACATAAATTTTCATTAAATGTAATCACTTTTGTATGATCATTTAGTTAATTGTTTTAGTTTACATCATTTAAATAACTTGTAAGCACTGGTTTATTCTAATATCACTTCAATCAAATCCATCTTGGCTGACTTCTAATATTCTTAATGTCACCATAAAATAGCTGCATCATTTGGAATTCAACGTCTGTTATTAAGATATGGATTGTAAATGATGTAAAATGAGAGCGGTTAAGAGATGAAAGTGATGGTACCAGTGCAGCACAGAGAGACTGAGCGAGAGAGAGAGAGAGAGAGAGAGAGAAAGAGAGAGAGAGAGTATCAGCATTTGGACGTTTGTGCAGTCAGCAGTGTCAGTAACATCAAAGGATTACTCCACTTCACACTGTTCATGTGCTGGTAATTTGGGTAATTCTATTGCAGGGTTTGTCGGTCCTGAAATTATGGGCGCTACTGTCCTCGTGTGCCATATAATTTAGTTGTTTCCTACTTGTTTGACTGAAACGAACGGGAAGCGGCAACCAGGCTCGATATACTCAGAGGAGAATTGCTGCTATTGTTCCCCTATATTTTGGTCTTATGTAAAAGTGACATAGCCAGAGAGAGAGAGAGAGAGAGAGAGAAGCCTCCCCCTTTATTTTAACAGCAATTTATGCACTACTGTTTCCAGAATCCACAACAAGCCACAACTTTGCTTTTCTCTCATTCTTGCATTTTAATTGATAAATCCGAGCTGTTTTTTTAGGATGCTTTTTTTTTTCTAAATGCTGCATGAAAAAAATCAAATGCAGTTATTTTGGTGAGTTTGGTATCATTGTTGCTGTTGTTAATAATAAACATTTCAGTCAGTGAATAAATTATCCATGATTTCATAATGTCTACATAACATTTATAAGAACCTCTGAAAACCGAAGCATTCATTCATTGTGTTGTAGCGATAATAATGTTTACTAAAACTGTTGCAGATATCTTCCCTATTTGCCATAGTGAGTACAGCTTGCGTTTTTGGTCTCTTCAGTAACCAAAACAAGGCTTCTTCTGTATCGTATCAGCTATTGTGCTTCCTTCACTGAAAAAAACAAAAAGATGTAGGATTTACTTTGAAACAATTGCCACTCAGAAATTGCTGGTAAATTTCACAATTAATTACAAAGAAACGGAAAGTAACAATTTGAATTAAATGTTAGATTTTGAATTAGAAAGACAGAAATAGTATTTTTCTGTAAAACCTACTCCATTAATGTTTGTTTTATCTACAAGTTTTATTTTGGAAAGAAAAAAAAACTGAAAATGGTTTAATTCTGTTAGTGTCAAGGAATATAGATCTGGGCAAAGTTTTAAACACCCCAAATTTGCCCAAATAATGTACATTTTAATGGCTTTCTGAACGAGCATTTTCATCGGTAGGCTCATCTCTACATAGACCTGAAGCTTACTTTTGTCTGTTTGTGCCACTGGGTGGCAGACCTCCTCATGGAAGGAGAGAGAACTTCACACTATTTCAAGTCTTTTTTAAGTTTATTTAAATGTATTGTCATTTTAACAGTAGTTTAACACCCAGCTGCCCTGTCTACAAAATAACCATCATCACAACAGATCACTAGATCCATGTTAAACGACCTGTTCACAGAAACTATTTTTTTTTTTTTTTTGGTCAAAAGATTTACTGTAGAAAAAAAACACTACATGGTTTATTCAATAACATATGGACAGATTCTACTGTTTTGTCAATGATGAAAATTATTTTTTTCTCTTCTTTATTTGTTTGGCAAAATATGAATGAACTGTGACAGACAGTATCCATAATCATATACCACAGTACTGGGGCATAAAATAATGTAATAAAAATACTATGATCAAATATTTCCTACTGATTAGATTATTAAACGATCAATAACCCACGCTACCACACTCTTGATGAAAACGTCCTTGACCCTTAGTTGTGAAATGGCGTGGTATTGTTCGGTAGGCTTTGCGAGTACACGCGGTATTGTTCACGTAACAGGTAAATAAATGTTAAGGTTCAAAAAAAAAAAAAAAAAGATAAAAAAGCCCGCGCATAAGTGACGGATACATGCGCGATGCAGTTGCATCCTTGCTCAACTAGATGTGTCTGTGATACTGCATACTGAATTATATGTCGTACATAGCTTTGGATTTAAAAAAAAAATCTGTACTTTGACAAATTGCTCAAATACTAAGTATGAATCTGAATATGGTATTTAACACTGAATAAATTTTATTACATTTAGATAATAGATAACTGATAGAAAATGTAAAAAATAAAATCTATTAGCTACGTAATGCCAATGCAGTTCCACATGAAAACTATTAAACCTTTTCATATAAAAGTTCACATGATCAAAGGCACATTCATTGACGTATTTGAGGAATGTCAGATTAAAAGAATATTTCAAAATGCAGCCCAAATTGATGTATGCATTCTATGGTTTTAATTATGCTGAAATTCTATGGCATTTAATTGTAAGAACTCAAATTCCATGATATAAAAAACTTTTCTAAATGCTTTTGTAATGTTTTGTAATATGAGACATCTCCTTGGAATCAAGAAACTCTGTGTATAAACTCACTTTCATGTTTCCTCCACACACACACACACACACACACACACACACACACACACACACGGGCAATCACTCTTCTTACCTCTAAAAGCACATGTAGATTGTCCCCTCTCATGTAGGTGCATTTACGTCTCGCAAATCAGGGTTTTTTTCTAGGGTAAATTGAGATACACTGCAACAACCATTCAAGTGAGTGATCTGGAATAAATGAAAGAAGCAGGACACACACAAACACACATACTTTATAAATCAGCCCTGACAGCAGCAATAGAGCAGAAGTGACAGTCGCCAGTTATCCCAATCACATCCACCACCGTTATTGATCCATAATCCGCCTTCACATAAAACACCCAATTTCATATAATGCCTATAATAACAGTGCATTCAGACTCAAGTAGCCGTCAGAAAAGAGGGGCATCGTGTCTGATGCCGACGGAGAGAGAAAGAATACCTCACATCACAGAAAAGGGAAAATGGCACATGCATTTCATTTTCGTCTTTTGCTTTGTTTTGTTTTGTTTCATTTTTATTTTATTTTTAATTTGTTTTATTTTCTGGAGCACTAAGGAGTTGAGAATACTAATGAATAGACTGGACTAATCATAGCTATATGCTTAAGATGAAAGCATAATTTCTCAGTAATTGCACAATAACCACCGATACCTGTAAGCTCCAAACTGACACCTAATGGTTAAAAATGTTCTAGTTATTCCACTTTTACAGGGGGGGGGGGGATCAATTAAATCTATATATATTATTATTATTTATTATTATTTTCCTGAAAATAAGCCAAGCCTGCATTTATTTAAATTAAAAATTCTATACAAAAACAGTAATATTATAATTATTATTTATTAAACAAATATTATAATTATTATTCAATGTAAAATATCATCAGTTTTCTTATTATAATAATATAATATATTTATCATATATATATATATATATAGATATAATACATACATACAGACATACCATACATACATACAAATAAATAAATAAATATATAATATTTTATTTTATTTTATTTAAATTTATTTAGTATTATTAATTTTTCGTAGGATAACGCAGTTTGCTACCTTAGGAGGCATGAGCTCATGTTCCTTTGGCACACACAGATACATACACACATCCCACTACATCACAGTCTGCTCCTTATCATAGCCAAACAAACATGCTCATTAATAGGGGGTCCTAACTGCAAGCGTCTGTAGTACATGTTGGCTGGAAGGAAGGCTTATCACTCGAGCAATGTGAAAGACAAGTCATGCCTCACACATCAAGTTACAGAATGTGATATCGGGTGGGGTTAAATTCTGGTGACATTTGCCAACGATGACTTCGCTATAAATCTAAAGATGAATTGGTGACTGGTGTGATGGAGATATCCTCTCAAGATACATCTGATTATAGTATCTGATTGTCATTTTGAGAACCAAAATTAATAGTCCTATAATTCATAATCTTAATTAATGAATTTGGCTGTTAATTGCTAAAATGTACTGAAATGAATGACAAAACTTTCTTTAGTTTAATGTTTTGAGTGGTAATGCATGATCTTTTAACTAAGCAAATTTTGTTGCGAATGTTTGAATGAGAAAGTGAGTCAAATCTTCCATTTTCCAGAAAAGAAATTAACAACATGAGCAGTATCTGCAGGTGTGGATGTCAGTGCAAATAACCCTGATTTATTCTTAATACCATGATCTATCTGAATACTCAATTCTGACTGGCTGACAGGTATGCATTAAAACCGTTTAATGCACAGGTAGTTCCAGTCAGTTTAATCACTGTTCCATATTAATGCGCTACCCCTCATTGATGTGCACACACGTACAAAGAAACATTCAGGAGTACAGAAACATTGTATTTCTTTGCAGTGAGGGGTAACAACTCACAGCTTCACTATTAGTATAGAGATGCTGCACAGATGCAGGTAATTCACACACTTTCTCTCTAACTAATTACTTCAAATCAGTCCATCCATTCATTTAGCTGTGGATTATCCCTTACATGGATTGACTCATTTATTCATTATTTTTATATTATATAAACCACCATTTAAAAGTTTGGGGTTATGATTTAGTTTTTTTTAAAAAGCTATTATGCACATTAACAAGGCTGCATTATTTGAGCAAAAATACAGTAAAAAAAGAAATATTATTACAACTTAAAGTAACTATTTTGTATTTGAATATATTTTAAAACGTAACTTATTCTTGCAAAGCAAAGCTGAATTTGTAGCATCATTACTCCAGTCTTCAGTGTCACATGATCCTTCAGAAATCATTCTAATATAGTGATTTGCATTATTGAAAACAATTGTGCTGCTTAATATTTTTGTGGAAACAGTAATATTTTTTCAGGATTATTTGATGAATAGAAAGTTCAAAAGAACAGCATTTGTTAGAAATACCGATTTTTTTGTAACAGCATACGTCAAAATTTGGGCATAGATATATACAGTGGCTTTCAGAAAAAAAGGTACAAAGCTGTCATTGGGGTGATACCTTTTCAAAAGGTAAACCTTTGTACCTTATTTACCCTTAAAAGGTGCATATTACTTCAAAGGTGCATATTAATACCCCAAGTGTACATATTAGTACCAAAATGGTACATATTAGTAGTTTTTTAAAGGTTACTGTTCCAGTGACTGCTTTTGTACCTTTTTTCTGAGGGTGTACTGTGCATCAGCTAAACAAAGGCTAGTTTTACAAAAGACTGCAAAGGAACACAGAGTTTGTGGATGTTCTTGGCATTGACGTTTGAGGTGTCAGCGTGTTGTAATAAGGGAAGTCTCTGCCTCAATCCCTTTTTTAAAAACATAGAATGCCAGAGAGGCTGTCTTCCGCACTGCTGCTTGCTCAGCTTACTCTGCCTGACGCCAACCTCCGGTGTCCCAACACAGCACTGGCAGAATCATCCAAGACAGCGCTTATTATTCTTTAAAAGTGGGTATTTCATGCAAAATTAGTTGATAGTGTAGTGGACTTTTTTTCAAGAAGTATTTAATGGCACTTATGTATATAGCTATTAAATGTTAAAATGTAAGTCTGTTTTAAAGACTACAAAAAAAAAATAAAAAAAATGATTTATAATAAATATGGAAAATGGATTCCTTGTTCCTACTTTTCGAAATTAAGAGTTTAGTGTAAGCAGTTCACCCAAATATTGAAAATTTTGTCATCATTTACTCACCGGATAAATGATTTTCTGAGTAACAACTTAAATTTCAGTTGGTCGCTTACATAAAACTACCATGTGGTTTCAAAAGATGTGGAACAAATCTGTACAAATCACTTTTATGATACTTTTATAGTAGTTTTGCTTATTTAATTATAAATGTATGGAAAGAGTCTTCAAAATGCATCCTTTTGTCTTCTGCAGAATAAAGAAGCATGGTATAAATATATAAATCTGTTTATTATATGCATTTATACCATGGTTAGTCTGAATACTCGATTCTGATTGGCTGGCAGGTATGCAATAAAACCGTTTAATGCACAGGTAGTTCCAAGTCAGTTTAAACACGTTATATATTAAGCATGCTTTCATTGACACACACACACACACACACACACAGGTTTGTTTTTGTGAAAAGTGGGGACATCCCATAGGCGTAATGGTTTTTCTACTGTACAGACCGTATATTCTATTGCCTACACCAACCCTACCCCTAAACCTACCCCTTACAGGAAACTTTGTGCTATTTCAGATTTTCAATACACTCCATTCTGTGTGATTTATAAGCGTTTTGAAAAGTGGGGACATGGGGTAATGTCCTGAAAAGTCACCTTCTCCTTGTAATACCTATACCTTTGTCATTATACAACAATTGTATGTCGCATTGTACAAACCGCACAAACACACACACACACACACCCACACACACATCACCCACCACACAGAGAGAGAGAGAGAGATCGTAGTGTAGATCGTCCAGCGCACACACAGAAACATTCAGGAGCACAGAAACTTGATGTCAACGCTGCCCTGAAACTTTTATTGATAAAATAGCTTAGATACTGGATCGCTACATTCCTCAGCAACAAGGAGAGTAAAATCACTGTTTAAGTAACTAAACTTACAGCTTCCTTGTTTGTAGAGAGCGATGCAGGTAATTCACACACGCAACTGTCATCTCTCTCTCTCGATCGATTGATTGATAATTAATTCAAATAAATGTGATCCTACCACACTATTTCATCTCTGTGTCTGTTTTGAAGCGGGCAGAATGCTAGCACTAATGAGCCATAACTGTAATTTTTACTCTTAAATATTGCGCTATATCATTAAATATCATTAACAGCTTTAACTTGTCAGTGCTCGCAATTGACCATGGTATAAGCGGGATAATGCACAACTGTGCATTAAGTGATTTGAATGCAAGACGTGGAGGCAAAGAACAATCAGACGTGAAATTTACTTTCCGCTGCTTTTTATTTTCTTCCCCCATCTTTTCTGACATTTGTGAGTTTTGTCACTCGAGTATGAACTGGCATAATATAATCATGCCCCCTGCAGATAGTTTGTCAGAAGAGCCGATAACATGGGACATTCCTTCCTCATGTAATCATCCTCTCAGAAAGAGAAAAACCAGCACTCAGAGAAATACAACTACTGCCTGCCATACAATTACTGGATTAATCATGTTATTCTATCGCTGAACCCCCTGAGAGAGAGAGAGAGAGATGGGGGGATATTTTGTTAAAGATCTCCTTTTTTGAGCATTTTTCAAATGGCTTGTTAAAACCAGGGGGTCACATGGTCAGGACTCTTAATTACACTCCAACAGGGTAGAAATGGCCAGAAGAGAAGCGGTGGAAAAAGACTAGAAAAGAGGACAAATGTGAAATGATATTGCAGGAAATTACAGCTTTGGTAATATTGCAGAATCCCCCCTATTTCTCTATACAATGCAGATGAGCCCCACAATCAGGCCTGGCGAAGGTGTCAGTGCAGGTCCTTATTAATAACAATATGAGAGAAACGGCCTCTCATACAAAATCACTCTGGTTCCTCTCCCCCAATATGAGGGGGCAGAGGATTAGTAGAAGAGAAAAACAAGGGAAGTGTCTCATGAATTTATCTTTTTTTCTTCTTGAACATTACAAGCATATAACTTGCAGTTCAGATTTGCACATCACCATAGGATTCATTTGCTGTGATTCATGTGCAGATTTTTGGTTTGTTTTTGTCTGTTTCTTTCCTAATGGATGCTGTTCACTTGCCAAACTGTTAATCTAATTTTTACTTATCATATGTTCTAACTGCACCACCTATGATGCTTGTGTCAAATTTGACAGATGAAAAATCAAAGAAATTCATAATTAGGGTGTCCCTAAAATACCCTTTTGGGGGCTTCTAAAAATGTTATATAAATATAATATAATACATAAACATTATTATATATTACTCATAGATTATTTGTTTTTTATTTTAATGTTATTTAAATTAAATACTGATGCACAATTTGTGTTAACAGAAAATAACTCACTTTTGGCATTTTGCAATACCTCACATTTTATATCAACTTTTGTATTATTCTGATATTGGTAAGTGAACATTGTACACCTTAGATCTACAGTTTTAGTTCATGTGTATTTCCCTGACTGACGCTGTCAATCTGAACCCACTTTTCATATCACAAAAAATCCTTCTCTCCATACTCAGGCAAAACTATTTATTGTGGTACAACAGGTGTTTAGGAAAGTGCTGTAGTGTTTTTAGTTGCCCATGCGATTCATAATTACCCCCCAAAAAACTGTAAAACTGCATAACATGCTGAAAGGTCCAAGTAATGGCCATTATTGGTTCCTCAAATTTGAGACCAAAGAAACCAATTTGTGTAAGTGTTATTTATTTTTATAAGGTTCCATTTGTTAACAATAAGTTACTGCGTTAGTTAACATTTAACTAACAATGAAAAAAACTCTAAAGCATGTATTAATCTTAGTTAATTTTTATTTTAACATATACTAATAAATTATTAAAATCAAAAGTTGTCTATTAATATTTAATGAACATGAGCTAGAATGAACTTACAATGAACAGTTGTATTTTATTAACTAATGATAACAAAGGTTAATAAATACTGTAACAAATGTATTGCTCATTGTTAGTTAATATTAATGCATTTACTTATGATAACTAATGGGACATTGCTGTAAAGTGTTACCAACTTAAAGTTCGGTTTTATTGTGTTTGTTTAGATTTGAACAATGTCACAAAGCCTGGTTCCAAACACCAAAAATGTGTTCTTTAGAGCTCGGGTCAACACTGACCTGAGGACAATAGAGGGGTTAAATCACCTCACCATGACCCCAAATACAGGCCGTCATCTTAAAACAAGCAAACAAGCCTCTTTTAATCACCCCCCGTGTGCCCTTTTAAAGGCAATATTTTAGCTTCTTCATCCAAATCAGCATGTGAGTGCGGCCACAGTGGTGACATTTTAATGTGGGTGTCGTCGTCTTGCCCCCCCCATACCCCAACAACATGAGACATGCTGTCTGATTTCGTATTCATACCGCGCATATTAATCAAGTCGCCCTGGCGTTGGCCAGTTTCGTCCCTCCATTCTGTCTGCCAATCTGCATATCCGCATATTACAGACGGAGGGCCCCGTATTTAATTTCCTACAGGAGCAGATAATGATCGGCTTGTTCATGCAGAGGGGGGCCTTTGTCAGGAGAGGTCTGATATTTCACATGGAGTAGGAAATCTCTGATTAATGCCGTGCTGAGCGGACTCCATAGGCCCGGCGTTTCATTACAGGCGAGGTGATGAAACGACTCTTGGAGTCGGCAGGATCGAGAGTGGCCGTTCGGCAGATTTACTGATGCTGTTTTAATATGTCTGAAAACATCTGCGGAGGAGAGTGAGCAACAGGGGGAAAGCGTGAAGAGACTTATTAGAGGGGCAAGAGGACATTCGCCTGCTGACCCTGTCAGACACTAATATGAGTCATTTGTAATTAGGCTTTTTACATCAAACATGAGGCGACTGTCTCATTGATTAACCCTTAGTGTGTTAGAGTTAGAGTGTTTTTGACTGGGTCTCTTCTGAAATAAAGCATCCTGCAATAAAGATTTATTTTTATTTGCATTTGAAGGTTAGTATGACTTACACTCTTATATAAGAATACATTTTCTTTGTTGGCATCTATGCTTCCATTAAGAAACTTTAACATCCATGGAATCTTTCCAGTCCACAAAAGGTTCTTTATAGTGGAAAAAGATTCTTTAGATTTTTTAAATGATCTTTACTCTGTTCACTAAAAGGTTTCTTCTTCTATGGCATTGCTGCAAAAACTATGTTTACAACCAGACCATGAGGCATAAATCCTAGCAAACTTGAGTGTCCTGTGACTGTCTTAGACAACTTATGCAGGGCAATATTTTATAAGTTACAGTTTTAATAAAATTGTGAGGAGAGCAATTATTTTTTTCCAATTCAAGTTCAAATGCTTTAGGACTGCATGTGATTGTATTTGTCCCTCCGAGGCCACGCTGTTTTTTCAGTCCCGCACAGTGGTAGATCACGCAAGACCTCAGAGGTACAGCTGCTGTGCCACTGTTTACCAAAATGAAATTGATTTAACAGCATTGTAGTCATACTGGATTTACATAACCCTCTCTTTACATCGAGAGAGGCCTTGTCTAATTAAACTGTTCTGCAAAATGGGAGAGTTGTTTGTCAGCAGATTGCACTCTGGGGAGGCAAAGTTGTGGTGTTTTTCTGGGCAGCTGAATATTTGTTTACCCATGTTTTTTACCAGCATCTTATATTTCTGCATTTAATGAAGGTCACATTAGAGGTGGAATTTGTCTTTTAGGACTGTGGGTGAAAGTGATATACATAGTTTTTAATATATATATACTTATGACATACAGTCAAACCAAAATGTATTCAGACACCTTCAACAATTCATACATTATCACAGTTTATTCGCTATAGTTTAGAAAATGGTAATAAAATATGACAAGAACTCAGAGTTAAACGGAGTCAGAACAAATTCATCTTGATAATGTCAGATAACACTTAAGCAAAACATGGTCAGGTCAAAGTGTCTGAATAATTTTTGGTCCAAACTTTTTTATAAATTTTACTGGTAGTCCACTATATGAAGAAATTTTGGGTATAAATATGTCACAGTTTATTTTATTTTGCTATCCTCACTTACATAATTAAACTATAGTGTCCTGCACCCACTAGTAAAAAATAAAAAAAAAAATTATATCTGGTGTCTGAATAATTTTTGGTTTGACTGTACATATATAAAATTTTTATATAACTTAATATCAATATATACTATACAGTGTTATTATTACAAATGTATATTATATGTACAGTACAATTCAAAATCTGAATTTAATACATCGTTTCTGAATACAAGTATTAATTTCTTTATATATACAGTACACAAACACACAAACACGCACACACACACACATATCATATATAATATATACACACACAAGGACAATGAGAAAAATGTAATGTATAATTAAAACCAAAAAAAGCTTAATTATAAGCTATATTATAAAATAAAATTTTTTAAAACCATACAAACAAATGTTAGTCCATTTGTTGCCTCTTGTCTACCATGACTTAGACATCATAGAAGTGAACTGAACAATTGTCTAACTGAATTTTAAGGAGCACAGCTGTTATTGGAGCAGCTCTGTAGAATTTGGTTGAATGTTAATTGGTTTACATTACTGGCTCTTGGTATGAAAAGGCATTATGGCCTCAGCAGCTGACAAAAATATTGTAAACAGCCTTAAAAAGACTGAAACAGACAAATCAGGATCTTCTGGATTCTAAAAAGCAGTTTATCCAAATGAAATCATTTTAACATGCCTTAATCTAACGAGCCGCTAATAGGGTACCACAAAGCTCACAACTACTTTTGTATCTAGATAACTGTGTTGTATGGGGGAACCACTAATCTGTTGTCCGATGTGTTGATTTTGAGCTAATGTCCAGCTGACGGAGGGTTAACTGAATCAGTTTCACACAGATTAGCCCATAGGGAGCAAGACATAACTTGGTTGGCCCATCAGTCCTCCATCTGTCATAGTTTAGGTCACAACTGTCATCCAGTTTGTAATGCCATTGTCAAAGCTGGTCCCATTTAGGAGTGTGATGTGCGTGTGTGGTATCTCTCCTCACAAAAGGAAGTCCAATTTTTCCTTCTGTGTTGCTTATCTGATGTTCCCAGAAATTTCATTAGATTGTAATTTTGATATGTGGAGTGCTTTTTCATGGCTTTTTCAGAATTTGGAGACAGACCCAGACTGGTGGACCTCCAGGAATAGAGGTCTACACTGGCATACTTGGCAAGCCTGCTTGACCAGGTTACCAAATCCCTTTTACATCGAATTCCGCATAAATAAAAGCTCATTAACTTCAAATGGCTTGAACGGATAATATGGGATAATGCGCTGGCTCACAAGCAGTTAGCCGCAAGGCCAGGACTTTATTAAAGGTGAATGACATTCATGCTGCGACTAGCATTAGCGTGCTAATTGTGAAGACTGTAATTAGCCTTGTATAGCAAGGTTAATGGCCTAGAGAAGCGGCACTCTTTCTCTCGCACAATGTCAGACGCACGTCAGGGAGAAAATGCTAATCTGTTGTTTGGCTATTGTGCTTTCAGACCTTGAAAGAGATGAGAGTGAACCTGGAGAGGCAGAGGGGCTAAGAGAGAAAGAATACTGGAGAGACAAAGCATGAACTGTGTAAGACACAGCGGAGAAGAAGGTGACCGTGGTAGATAAAGGGGAGGACGGAAGAAGAGATGGTGGAGTGACACATAAATACGGAGAATTGAATGCCAAGGAAAGTTCCAGGAAGTCTTTTTTTTTCTCGATTGAACTTATGGGAAGGGAAGTTTAAAGGAAAATGAAAATTCTGTCAGCATTTATTCACTCTCATTCTGTTATTTTGTATTTGTTTTTGTGTTACTGAACAGATGTTCATTCTTCAGTCATAATCTTCCCCTCCTCTTAAATATGCGTCTAACCTACGTTATAGAACTCCAAGATCATTAAAGATACAATCATGAACAAAAACAGAAAATCTGACAGACCGCTCAATCCTCTTCCTGAGCTTCCTTTCAGAGTCCCTCTTTCTTTGTGTATTTGCATCCCTTAGAATTTCGGAGTTCAGAACAGTGTACATGATTAAGCTCTGGACCCGGCACAATGGAATACATCTCCTTCCAGTGTCACAGACTGTGAAAGAATGCTTTGTTTCCAGGGTTCTCTCTTCAACATCTTCAACAGACTAAACCAGGGTTTGTGATGTATTATATTGTGAGGGATGCTATGCCTTTTCCTGTGTCCCATGTTTTCCTTGACATGTTTTCCTTGACAATACTGTAGATGAAATATGTCTGAACCAGGACGCAAGCAATTAGAAGAATAGCATATGATTTCTATTTACTGTAGAAGTACTAAATAGTTGTGCTATAATAATAAGGCGAAAATTGTAAATTGCCAACAGGTTAAATGCAAAGGGGGGCCTATTTGACTGTAATTGTTAGTAATTCTTTGACTTATTTTTAATCATTTGTATACCTTAATTGAAATATTAATTCCAAAAATATGTATACTTGGTTTAAATTCATGGAACACATTCTATTGCTCTTGTAAACACTTCAGTAGAGCTCATGTGATCCAGTCATTCATATATTGCACACAACCATCTCCATGAAAACATGTCATACTCAATCCAAACATCATATCATTTACCCATCAAACTGTCTGCTTTCCCTCCAGATGCGATGAAATCTTCCAGAAATACCAACAGATTGAAGATCGATGCAGCTGTCTGCTCAAGTAATCGCTGTTTGTGTTTTTAGATCGTAATGCTTCATCAGTGTATGACCAATGTATGCAACGATTTCTGCTTTATCAGAGGATAAAAAAGCTTATATAACTTAACTGTACTTTAACTAATTTATAAATAGAGAGCTCCAAATCCAATCCCATTCTTCACCCTATTCCTGTCATATATCAACTTGGAGAGTTGGAGTGGAAGTAAAGTGCCTTACACACATTTAACAGGCGCATAATATATTGAAAACGGCTGTGGTTTTGGAGAGGCTGGCACATGGACTGTGACTGAAACCATGTCTCCCTTCCTGTTCACATTTACGGATCAGCAGGTTCAGTAGGTCAGGGATAGGTGTAGTCACGGGCTTTAGGGATAGGGACAAGTGAGGTCCTAATAAGACATCCTTAGGAATACGAAGAATATTCTTAGGAAGACTTTAACATCAGTCAAAACATGAAACATGAGAAAATACAACCACTATAACACAAACAAACAAAATCAATGCAGGACAACGGAGAACTGGAAACTGAGGGCTTAAATACTGATCAGAACAAAGGAAGAACCAAACTAGACACCTGAACTAAGGGCTCAAATTAATCAGTAACCATAGAAACAAACAGGCAGGGAACGAAGGAGAGCTGAACTAATAACCAAACTAGAAAACTGATCAGGAGACTAAAACAGAGAACAAAAACAAACTCTAAACAGACTGAAAATGTGACAACACTAAGGTGCAAATTGCATTTCACTTGGTTTAAATGGCATCTAAAAGTATATATATTATGTTACTTGTCTTTTTTTTAGGTCATCGAGACAGCTGTCAGAGGGATGCTATGGTGCAGCAAGTCTTTTTTTTAAGTCTGTTTCTTATATCAGTTCCCCATTATAAATTTCTGCTGGTTGTTTTAAGCGAGACAACCTCTATTTTGCTAAATGTCAGTTTCACAAGATTTGAACTTGCGAAACTGGCACCTTTTAGTTCAAAATTGTGTGTAAAGAGTGTTTCAGAATGACAAGACAGAGAGAGTGAGTGTGCGACTGTATTTAAGTGAGAGCTGCTGAGTGCTGGTCTAGGTGAGAGCTGTGTGTAATTGTAGAGATTATAGCCTTTGCTTCCTCTTCACCCTCTGATGACATAACAGCATAGCGTTACCTTTAAAGACTGAGAATAGATACCTCTTTTCGACCCTATTCTCTCAGCATTAACACTGTCTGTCTCAGACATACTCTATATCCCTGGTCTGCAAGTTGTAAGTACATGCATATCATCTAATAAAACTACTTGCTATTTGTTAGACAGAAAAACAGTGGACCAAAGATGTTTAAACGGGTCTGCCCAATCCTGAAGCAGGTAATCAAGGTCTTCAGGTCTGAAATCGCATACTCTTGCTTTTGTAATTACATTACAACTGTTATAAAAATACCTTCTCTATAGAATGCATATGTGTAGTATGAATGTAATCCGGACATTGTCGTTGTCATGTGACCTATCAGCATCAGTTACGTTGCTTCATTGTCATTCACAAATCCTTTCCCTTGGCCTCATGGGATAGTAAAGTGTCCATCAGATGCACAATTCAGAATCACCAGCGGCTATTTGCAATAAGTGTAAATGGAGATAGATATTGACACTCTAGTGAAAATAACATATTTTCTTAGCTTTCGATGCTATTTACACCAAGTGCAAATAGTGATAGATTCTGTTTACACTATGTAAAAAATAGCAGTATTTTCTGCTGTTTATACTACTTATTGCAAATAATGGCAAATATCTGCACCTCAGTATTGTTGTGCATTATAAAATTGTATGCAATAATAACGTATTGAGTGTAAATAATACACTATACCCAATACTTTATTTTCATCTTTTCGATTATTTCCTTAATTTTTATTGAAAATAAATGCCTTTCTGAGTGATATGATGAGAATGTTGAAAAAAAAGGGGAGAAGGCAAAGGCGGATTCAAAGCAGGTCGGTCCGCCGGTCAAAAGTGCGTTAAGCCGGCATACAATCTACGCGTACAGGCAACGTTTTTGTAATACCAATCACTGTATGAAAATTGCATGCGATGTCATAGCCAAAGCTCAAGGTTATGTTGCTCAAACTATACGGCCCGTTTATAGACTTTAAAAAAACAGGATTGAGGTCCCTGACTCACCCGTGGATTCTGAAGAGCATTTTGAGGCCCAAAGTGGCATAAGGCCATCGCCATCGCAATCTTGCATGGCGTCAACGCGCGCAATCCTGGATAATCAAAAATGGGCAAAGGGGCGGGACGTGGGTGGAGCTGGTTGCTGAAAACCACGCCCACCTAGCTCGACGGTAGTGACAGCAGCGGCAATCCACCTGTCACTCAAGTGGCCACGCTCTTAATTATGCAGAACTTTAAGGCTTTATATAATTTAAACGGATGAGTTATAATAAAAATTCACCCCCTCACAGTTGTTTAATGGCAAAATTAGCATATACAGGTGCATCTCAATATAAATTAGAATGTCGTGGAAAAGATCATTTATTTCAGTAATTAAACTCAAACTGTAAAACGTGTGTATTAAATAAATTCAATGCACAAAGACTCAAGTAGTTTAAGTCTTTGGTTCTTTTAATTGTGATTGATTTTGGCTCACATTTAACAAAACCCACCAATTCACTATTCAACAAATTAGAATATGGTGACATGCCAATCAGCTAATCAACTCAAAACACCTGAAAGGATTCATGAGCCTTCAAAATGGTCTCTCAGTATGGTTCACTAGGTTACACAATCATGGGGAAGACTGCTGATCTGGCAGTTGTCCAGAAGACAATCATTGACACCTTCACAAGGAGGGTAAGCCACAAAAATTAATTGCCAAAGAAGCTGGCAGTTCACAAAGTGCTGTATCCAAGCATATTCATAGAAAATTGAGTGGAAGGAAAAAGTGTAGAAGAAAAATATGCACAACCAACCGAGAAAACCGCAGCCTTATGAGGATTGTCAAGCAAAAAATCGATTCAAGAATTTGAGTGAATTCACAAGGAATGGACTGAGGCTGCGGCATCAAGAGCCATCACACACAGACATGTCAAGGAATTTGGCTACAGTTGTCGTATTCCTCTTTTTAAGCCACTCCTGAACCACAGACAACATCAGAGGCTAAGGAGAAGAAGAACTGGCTGTTGCCCAGTGGTTCAAAGTTCTCTTTTCAGATGAGAGCAAGTTGTATTTCATTTGGAAACCAAGGTCCTACAGTCTGAAGGAAGGGTGGAGAAGCTCATAACCCAAGTTACTTGAAGTCCAGTGTTAAGTTTCCACAGTCTGTGATGATTTGGTTTGCAATGTCATCTGCTGGTGTTGGTCCATTGTTTTTTTTTTTGAAAACCAACGTCACTGCACTGGTTTACCAAGAAATTTTGGAGCACTTCATCCTTCCTTCTGATAACCAGCTTTTTGAAGATGCTGATTTAAATTTTCCAGCAGGATTTGGCACATGCCCACACTGCCAAAAACACCAAAAGTTGGTGTGCTTGACTGGCCAGCAAACTCACCAGACCTGACCCCATAGAGAATCTATGGGGTATTGTCAAGAGGAAAAATGAGAAACAGGGAGACCAAAAAATGCAGATGAGCTGAGGCCACTGTCAAAGAAACCTGGGCTAACACATACCACCTCAGCAGTGCCACAAACAGATCACCTCCATGCCACGCCGAATTGATGCAGTAATTAAAGCAAAAGGAGCCCCCTACCAAGTATTGAGTACATGTAAAATAAATGAACATACTTTCCAGAAGGCCAAACAATTCACTAAAAATGTTTTTTATATTGGTCTTATGAAGTATCCTAATTTGTTGAGATAGTGAATTGGGGGTTGTTAAATGGTTTGGATGCCAAAATCAGCACAATTACCGTATGTGATATAGTCAAGACTTAAACTACTTCAGTCTGTGTGTGTTTAATTTATTTAATACACGAGTTTCACATTTGAGTTGAATTACTGAAATAAATGAACTTTTCCATGACATTCTAATTTATTGAGATGCACCTGTAGACCAAACCCACTTTTTGTACCAAGCTGTAAACATATTTTTTTCTGCTGTAAAGTTGAGCATTTTAATGGGATGACTCCCCTTTGGAGACAGTCTCTAGTGGCCAGCGATTATGCAGTTTAAGTCACTTCGGGTTGGTTCAAGGAGAGGAGGACGGACAAGGTTGCCGCTTGGGCCCATTCGTCGAGCTGCAACTTGACTGCTCATACTATACGTGCAAAATAAACATGTGAGACTCCCCAACCCGGAACTGTGTAGCCTCCATTGCTTCTGTCCGTATCACTGAGTTTAGGGCAGTCGGTTCATAGTTCTGCTTCAACTGTGCGACACCCTCACGAGAGGCAACCAAAATTCAGCCTGACTCAAGAAAAGTCGCACAACTCAGAATTCGGCTTAAAATCGAACGAAAGCAGCACAGTGTATACCAGGCCTTACGCATTTTACCATCTACAATGGAGCTGTTGTTTGGCAGCCGTGTTTTGTAATGTTGTCAAGCCCAACCACATGTTGGTAGGCAGAGTTAGTGTAAACAGTCTCTGCCAAGAAGGCAGGCTATTTGCACTTAATGTAAATGGACACTCCGAATACTATCAATTCGGACATACATTTTTTCTCCTACTCTATAGGATGGAAGTATGCATATTCGGAGACAGGCCTACAGACTGTCAGTGGGGTGCAAACAGGTCATAAAAATTCATACAAATTAGCCACCAATTCAAAACATAAAATAGTTCATTGCTATGAGAGTGTGTTGTCCAAACAGGTGTGTGTGTAAGCAGGTTGGAGCGAAACATTATAATGCAGTGAATTGTCGCAAATTCTGAGTTTGTCCTCTATGAGACGAGTCTGATTCTGAATATGTGTAGTATGAATGCTTTAGTCTGTCACATGCGAGACTCGCGTGCTGCTCTCGCGAGGTGTTTAATAGGAGGGACAGCACGTGAATCACTCAGTGTCTCCAGCGAATTACTCGCGCCTTCATGTTAATTAACTGCAAGCAAGGAGCAGCAGGGAAGGAGGACTAATTAAGCAGTGCTTAAAATCACAGGATGAAACGGCATTATTCTGACCCAACATTTAAAAAAACAAAACAAAAAAAAAACTGCTGAAATTGTTTTGACGCAGGCGAGGCACGAGGCACTGAGAATTGTAGAAATTCAGTGCTGACAGACAATATTTGTGGCAGTTGCCAGATATGAATGCAGGATTCTGTTGTTGGGTAATACAAATAACTTTTGTGAAAAATTTTAATTGAACTTTTCACAGCACAGTTTGGCACAAAAAACAGACACATCCTTGGCAATGTTGCCATTTTAATGTCCATGACGTGTTTTATTGACTTACAGTAATCTATAAAACTGAACAATGTCTTTGGCTTGACAGTTGTCCAGTATAATCCAGTGTGTGTCTGTATGTATGAGAGAGAGTGAGAGTATGTCAACTTGACACAGGTTTTTTTATTTTTAACTCACAGGTAAACACCAGTATTCCCTTCTTTTTTTCAGTGTTGAACTCTCTATTCTGATGAATGACAAAGAACTTTTTCTCAGTCTCTGTCTGTTTGTCTTTCTGTCTGCTGTGACAGCACTGTGACACACGCTATGTTTTGTTCTCTTTATTGGAGAGCAGGCTCTGGTTCTAATGCCTGCTGGAAACCTGTACAGAACTGCCTGCATAATCTATTCTGTAGGAGGGAAACATCCTGGCTATTCTTTGGCTCTGTTCAGTCCTTTTTCAGCAGAATGTGCAACCTATTGTGTTAAGGCAATGCATAGAAACAAGATTAGTTAACAAGCTCTCTGTTCGAATATGTTTTTATTATTTGTTTTTCAGTTAATATATACACTACCGTTCAAAGGTTTGTGGTATATAAGATTTTTTAATTTCTATTTTGCTCACCAAGGCTGCATTTATTTAATAACAGTAATATTATGATTTTTTTTTTGAGTTTTCTATTTGAATATATTTAAAATGGATTGATTCCTGATGGCAAAGATGAATTGTCAGAGCATTATCATTCTTTTTTTGGCTTTAGGGTCACATGATCCTTCAAAAATCATTTTAATATGCTGATTTGCTGCTCAAGAAACATAAAACACATCATATGAATGTTGTAAACAGTTGTCGTGCTAATAGTTTTGCGGAAACTGATCTTTTTTTCAGATTCTTTGATGAATATTAAGTTAAAAATATTTATTTGAAATCTTTTGTAATATTATGAATATTTACTGATATTTACGGTCACTTTTGATAAATTTACTGCTTCCTTGTTGAATAAAAGTATTCAAGACACATTTCTAAAAGAAAAAAAAAACTTACTACAATATTTTGAACGGTAGTGTATCACAGTTTTCACAAAAACATTAAGCAGCACTAACGGTTTTTAACATTGATAATAATAGGAGATGTTTCTTGAGCACCAAATCTGCATTTGAGCATATTAAAGTGATCGTTTTTAGCATTTAAAAAAAAATGGCAAAGAAAGTCCATTAAATTTCCTCTTTAATTTGTCTTATGCTTCACTATGGTTTGAAAATCCAGAAATTTAGTTTTTTGGTGCTTGTAGTTATTATTCCTCTAGTTTTTGCTATTTCCCCAAAACAGTGTTTTTCTTTGAGGTCATGTGATGCTCCTTTTTTGTCCTACCTATTAAACTCAAAATGTCAGGGTGGTACAATTGTCCTGATTTCATAATGAAGAAAAAAAGCCTCATTAAAATCATGAATTCTTGAAAAGAAAACCTTATTAGGTAGTTTGGCATCATTTTCAATCATTATTTATTAGAAAGAAATGCTTTAACAAATGTGCGTATTACTATTTGAAAAACTTTTGTCTGCAAAATCAAAGTAGTGTGATATGTCCAAGAAAATTCAGGGGATGGACATGCAGAATCATGGAGAAATAGACCACGTAGAATCAGAGTTTGAATCTTTTTATATATATATATATATATAATCAGTATAAATATAGATTTATTAATAATATCCTCTATCTTAACAGACGAGAACTATAGAGGTGTAAACATTCGGCTCTTGTGTAAAATGTTTTGATTGACATCCCAGACAGACAGACTTCTGATATTCAAGGCCCGTCTCCATTATGTGGCATAATGATATGTCTGCTTCTCTATGTGCATAGGGGCTGTTTGTTTAGCCCTCGCATTGGCTGCTGTGTATGTGTGTTGAGCATGGGGAATATAATCTTGTGTAAACACCAAGCTCGTCTCTCAGGTGGAGTCGTATGAATGAAACACACAGACTCAGCGAGGTCTCAGAGAGCCGCGTGTCAGTCCACGTGAATGGGAGAAGAGTCTATCTGTAGAAACAGACCGCAATCAGAGCTCCAGCCTTTCAGGCTGCACAAAAAAGCAACAGTCTGACTGTTACAATTATGAATCTTCCTTTGACTTCCTTTGAACTTTAGCCATTCCTCTGCATTTGATTTAGGTTGGTAAAACTTTATAATAAAGCCTCATTAGTTATCGTTAATTAATGCACTAACTAACAATGAGCAATGCACAATACACAATAGCTGAATAGGTTAAAAGTTTTAACTAATAGATATCACCATACTTCATCAGATGATTAATCACAGCACATTAAGACAATTGTTTTGTATTAAAAGTTTTCCTGAAATGTTATGTTTGATTATGCAAATTAGGCATTATGTAATTAAAAGAGCACACATTTGCATAGATTTCCAGCACAGAAATCTAGACATTGGATAAAGCCAGGTTCAAGTTCTTGTTTCATTTTGTTGACATGTACAAGTTTTTTTTTTCATCACTCCATGAATCAGAAAATACTGTCAACAGTCCAAACCAGGCAAACGATTGAATAACAAACCCCTATGTAAAAACCTTCAGAATATAGTTAGGAATGAAACTGGACAGTTATTATGTAATTGCTTCTGAAGTAGAGATTTCTGCATGTGGAAAAATCTTATTCTGAGAAAACGGCCATAAAAGATACCTACAAACGCAATTAGATAAAATGTAATAAAATAAACACTTAAAAATTGTCGTCATTTACTCTCCCTCAAGTTGTTCGAAACCTGTATGAATTTCTTTTGAACATGAAAGAAGATATTTTGGAGAATGTTAGTAACCAAACAATTGACGGTAGCCATTGACCTGCATAGTATTTTGTCCAAACCAAGTACATGGCTACCGTCATCTGTTTGGTTATCAACATTCTTCAAGATATAGTCTGTTGTGTTTCAGCGGAATAAAGTAACTCATACAAATTTGGAAAAACTTGGGGAAGAGTAATTGATGACAGAATTTTCATTTTTTGGGTGTACTGTCCATTTAAATATATATTTTGAATATACCCCACAACTCTTAAAAAATACTTCATTGTTAATTAGCTTAGGTCTATTAAATAATATTCAGACACAACTTGTGATTTGAATAATGTATCAATAAATGTTGGAATTCACTAACTAAGATGAATAAATACTTAATAATATTATTCATAAATATTTTTCATTGTTAGTTTGTTAATGTTACCTAGCTGTTACCAGGTTGTTTTCCAGTTTTCCTTTACAAGATTAGCAAAAACACAAATATCTGTTCAAATGTCACCATACACAGTTGGGATGTGGAGTTTGTAGCCCAAACCAACCACAAGCCCTCTGAAAGTTTTCCCTCCTGTGACTCCGTTTAAATACTCTTGCAGTCCGATGTCGCCGTGACTGCAAGGGGTCAGACCTACACCAGACAAAACCAACACGTTCTAACCCCATAATAATGCAGGACCTCTGGGGAATAAAGCTGCTCTCTTTTTCCCACATCCCACCGTGCTCTGGGGCGCCTTTTTGTTTACACTGCCCTCACAATGAGCGCTATAGTGCCCGCCGAACGAGCTTGTATGGGAGTGTTCTGGGCCTGAATGTACAGCCAGCCACCGGCCCTGCTCTGAATAAGCCCCTTTGAATATTGCCAAGACCCCCGCTTGCATTGTTCCGCATTATTCCCCGTACAATAGATATCACACTTTGGAAGTAATTTTTTTTAAAAGGGATGGGTGAATCAAAATAGTGGTAGCTTTTAGCTTTTGTTTTCTCACTCTCTCTTTTCTTTCACTCGTCTAGCTCTCTTTCTTTCTTTTTTTCTTTTGCTTCGCGCCCGCCCCGCATTCTCTCTTCTCTCTCGCCGTTTTTTCCCCAGCGGCTCATTCAGAGTTCTCCATTATAGCGGCAAATTAAATAAACCACTCCATTGCCATAAGAGGCTGGGGCCCGGACTGAACCAGCCTAGTTAGCGAGGACCAGGGGAGCAAGGCAGGCGTGCATGCTGGGAGAGAGCGCACCTCGCTGGGCTTTACTCCACCTCGCTCATGGTTCTTCAGGCTGAACGAATGAAACGGTTTGAGACGAAGCGGAGGATGAGGAGTGGATGGGGGGGATCGAAGGGTCCCCACCCACCCCTCTGTCTCCAGTGGAGATGGAGAGAAGGACAAAGGAGCTCTCTCCTTCCTCCAGCCCCCCTCCTCAAAAGGGCAGCAGGTACGGGGCATGGTTTTTTTTTCCCCCAAGGTGGGTCGTGGGATGCTGGGGCAGTTGTAGGGGGAGAAAAGAGGTTTATCTGAAGACCTCTTCTGGGGATAGGTTAATTGTGAACTGGCTTCTCAGAAGAAAGGAGAAATGTCAGGAGAAAAGTGCACAGCAGCCATGACAGAGGAAGAGAGAGAGTTACTCAGTGTCAGACAGTTTTACACAAATGTTACGAGATACAGGAAGTGTTTATGCTAAGGTGGTGTTTTTGGTGAGAGGTGTGCTGGAAATTTCTTTGCTTTTTGTTGAGATTTCAGTCTTCAGGATGTATGGGATTTTATTTATAGGAGCTGTAATTATACAGTCTCTTTTGGAAGACACTTAAATTTTAGCCAGTTTATTGTGAGCTCAAACTTTTCTCTTCATACTTTGATGGTTTCCCTTTTTTGAATACAAATGTAGAAGCAACAGGTGCAAGTGGAGCTAAGAATTTACCCTTTACACGTGGCCTTCATTTTTAGGAGTAACTGCTTATGAATTAGTAATAACTGCTTGTATTTTGATGTCTTGTAATTTGAGCTGTACAGAGATATCATGTGGTTTTAGTTGTGGCTGTGTACACTCTTAGAAGTAAAAGGTTCCCAAATGAGGTTTTCACAGTGATGCCATAGAATAACCAATTTTAGTTCTCTTTCACTGAACATTAAAAAAATTATTTACCTTATTTACCTCTAATCTAATTATTTACCTGAAAGGGTACTGACCCAGTGACTGCTTTTTGTACCTTTTTTTCTGAGTGTAAAGAACCTTTTATGGAATGGAAAAGTTTCCTCATCGAACCTTAAAAAACCTTTGCCAGTAAAGAACCATTATTTTTTAAGAGTGCATTCAGAAGGTTCAGCACTTATTTTCACTTTCATGCCCATTATTTTCTGTGATTAGATTGGATTTGTATTTACAGTTTTAAATATGATTACATTTATTAATTTTATATGATTAATAAAAGCTATTTTTTATCCAAATGCAAGTGGACTGTTAAAGTCTGCTAATTGTTTTCTACATCTGATTCTACACCTAGTTGTGGTAGCATAGGAAATCATTTATGAAGAGAGAGAGAGGGACAGGTAGAGAGACTAAAGGGAATAATGGACAGCCTCTGAGAGAGACAAAACAAAGGGAAGGAAAGGCCAGGTAGTGAGAGGTTGGCTTTGAGCACTGTTGGGCATCAGCCTGGATGGACCAGGAGAGATGACCTCATTTACAATGTCTGAAGACTAAAAGAGGAAAAGGAAGAGGAGGAGAGTTTGAAGAGGGGCCATCCCGCTGAGTGCCTCACACTTAGCCCCGCTGGGATCCGATCAGGGCCCAAACTAGTGTCAGACAGGGGGTCTAGTTGTCTCCTCCCTGCCATTTCTACCAAAAGAGAAAAGAAAGAGATCCACTGAAAGTCCCACTCCAGCCGGTGGAGAAGGATAGAGAGGGAGGCCGGCCAACTGATGTGGCCTATGAGAGGACTGTGGGTGACGTGCTCGAGATGTAGGGAGAGGTGGCATGTAGCGGCGAGGATTTGAGCAAGGGAGACTTTGGCAAATGTACAAAATGCTTGAAAGATACTGAGAATGAGCAGAAGAGAAAAAGAGTATGAGAGAGTAATAGAGACAGAGAGAGCTGAGGTCAGGGACTCCCTCTGAGGTCTGACATTTGAGGCTAAGGGTTGTTTTACGAGTGCTGTTAGCATGTCAGGTCCGATTTGCAGGGCTTACAGGGCAGGGTTAAATAAGATTAGCAGTTTTACACATGTTTACCAAATTCCACTGCCACCTGAGTTTCTCGATAGCTTAATAGTCAGCTGTTTATTATTCTCAGCAGGGGTCTCTCAAAAAACAAGTTTAGCTTAGATTTTAATTTTTTTTTGCTTTAATTTTGTCTAATGCATTTTATATGCATAGTTTATTAGAGAGCTTTTGATATAGGGTGTGTGGTAAAACTTAAATAAGAATATATTAATATGAAGATGAAATTTTAAGATTTTTGCATTATGGTGTTATTTTATGTGAACTTAAGACACATGACAAAAAAATCCACCTACCCACATCTAATAATAATAAATAATAATAATAATAATAGTAAAAACAACTGTTTAAAAGTTTGGGGTTGTGAAAGTCTCTAAGGTTCATCAACTCTGCAATTTATGTGACACAAACAAAATAATAATATTGTGAAATATTACAATTTTAAATAAGTTAAATATAATTATAGTAATTTATTCCTGTGATTGACAAGCTGAATTTTCAGCATAATTTTTCCAGTCTTCAGTGTCACATTAACCTTCAGAAATCATTCTAATATGCAGAGTTGCTGCTCGAAAACATTTATTATTGATATTATTGTTGAAAACTGTTGTGTTGCTTAATATTCTTACTGATCCTTTTTGATGAATAGAATGATTCTTTGATGAATAGAAAGACTAGAAAGTTCAAAAAAAACTTTTCACCTGAAATTCTTCGTAACCTTAGAATATCTTTTTGCGTCACGTTTGATAAATGTAACGTTGTTCTTAAATGAATAAATGTACTAATTTCTAAGAAAGAAAGAAAAAAAATCTTATTTACCCAAACTTTTGAACAGTAGTAATATTTTTATTAAAATTGTAAAGTAACAATATATCATTGTAGTATTTGTTGAACTGCTATTAACTTTTGCTGATTGAAATAAAAAGTTACTCTTTTATAGTAATAAGAATCCAATAAGAGTCACCACTAAGATTAATGGGAATTAGAATATGGCAGGAAATCTCTCTCTCTCTCTCTTCTCTCTCGCTCCTCTATAAAAAATATATATTATATATATATATATATATATATATATCACACACACAAACACACACACACAGAGAAGTACATATGATGCTGCAAACTATTGATATTTCTGAAAAAACAACAGCATAACTATATATGCATACTATTAAAGTACTTTACCCAGCACATTTCAAAATCACTGCAAGTGTCCGGTCTCCAGTACAATATCTCCCTCCTCCCTGCTCGACTATAGTACTCATTATTGCTCTGGCTCATTTCTCTCTCACTGAGCAGCGCAGTGGCAGGGCAGCATCACATTTAATTTAATTAGTCCAGCTGCACTGGCACTTGTGCCATTGGCTGGTATTGTCAGCACGTTTCGTACCGTGGCACACACAATCACTGATTGCTTTCAGATAGGGAGAAATATAATTAGGGTTTTGGAATGGCAGAGAGAGAGGAGAGAGAAGGAGGGGGTGTGAGGGGTATATTAGAGCCTTATTAGTTTCATTTGAAATCTGTAGATAAATAGGAAAGTTTTATTTGAGGTGTAATGAGATTGTAGCTATTTGGACAAGGATGGGTGACCCTTGTACATGGATTACAGAGGGATTATGGGTAATAACACGCTATGGCTGTGAGAAGTGGGGTATTGATCTGAGGCGTCTTTGATGTTTGCTGCTGAAGAAACGCTGCTACTTCTCACCTCCAGATACATTTCAAATATGAGTATATTCAGACCACTGCAAGAAAGAAATCCGTAGAAAAATGGAAAGTGGTTATAATTTTCTGACAGGACATTATCTGTTAAGTTTACAGTCATTTAACCCTAAAGCACAACACATTGCAATGTGTGATTCAAAATATCAGTGTAAAATCAATACTGACAATTCCTTATATATTAGCACAGTACATTAGGCCCTATTTTTACAGACTTTACTTAGAGTGGAGTTGTTTCTGTTTCTGGCGAAATACAACTGAATCATTTAAATCCAGTCCAGGCCTTTTCTTACTCACCTTCATGTCCTTATTTCTTTTGTAATCCACCTATGGAGTCCCCTCCAGTGGCAACAACATACAAAAGTACATCAGCTAACAAGGCCCAGCTGCAAAGTGGTTAACCAAAGATACCTTTCTTTCTCTTTACTGGTGCATGGCAACCACTGTGCAGAGCAAAAAGCCTTTTCTTTATTTTACTACGTGAGCCACAAAACCCCTGTATGAAGACACTTGTGCTCTGTCAAACACTCATCGGAATGACACCATCATAACCCTCTAATGAACCATGTGAGGCCTGAGCATAATTGGGCGCAAGCTGACATTGTTGAATACAGTAAGCGCAGACATTAACACAGTAACCTGAGTGAAATCTGCTGACTGATCATTATGCTCATTGGGTATCAATAAAAGTGGTGAATGAAGAAGAATGAAAAATTGTTTAAATAGATTTACAGATTTGATGTCTTGGTGATTTGTTGAATGGCTTCTTGTGCTGGATTTATTTTAGACATTTTATCCCAGAAAAGTAAGCATCAGTATTTTACTATTTTTTTCCTGATTATTCCAAAGAACCTTAATAATGACATGAATTAAGGAAATTGTTCCTAGGTTACTATCTGAACATAGATGTGATGTAACAACAGATGTAAACAAGAAAAACTCTCTACAGTATATATTTCATTTATTGTAGATTACGAAATGCTTCTTATAGGTCACCTCAAGACCTACAAACTTACGTTGCACAATGTTGAGCAAAAAACATTTTTATATTATTCTAAGTTGTAAGTTTCACTGTTAACACGCTGTAGCTAGTACAAGAAGTTATTTTAAACAGATATGGCAATATCTGCATAGTGTTCTTGTATTCATATTCTTTACCTGTGCTTTCTGTTGGTCTAAAATTAGCAACCAGTCATTTTTTATTACCTTTCATTATCCCCACCAAATGCATACTTGAAAAGTCGGCTGACTAGTTCACCCAGAAACTGATCATTTATTCACACTCATTTGTTTTAAACCCATCTGATTTTCATTCCTCGGTGGAGCACCAAAGGAGTCATTTATAGCACAATTTATAGCATAAGTCCAAAACGCATGTTTCCATAAAGTGGTCATTACAAGGCCTCAGAAGACTTGGAATATAATACATAAGCCTGTGAATTGTTGACTGAGTTTTTATGCATGTAGATGAATTTGTTTCTTCTTCAAAACAGATTTGGAGAACTTTAGCATTGCATCACTTGCTCACCAGTGGATCCTCTGCAGTCAATGGGTGCCGTCAGAATGAGAGACCAAACATCTGATAAAAATATCACAATAATCCATAAAAAAAAATCCTCATGACTTCAGTCCATCAATTAACATCCTGTGAAATGAAAAGCTGTGTGTTTGTAAGAAACCAGTCCATCAAGACATTTTTAACTTAAAACCGTTGCTTCTGGCTAAAATATATATGTTCTATCCATGACAACGCTTCCTCCAGTGAAAAAGTCATCTCGTCTGAATCAGGAGAGAAATATGCACAAATAAAGCATGGTACCCAGAGTGAAATAGTCCAGAACAGTTCTAAACAAATAGGTTGGTGGATTTTGATGTGAGAGCAAACTGGATGGACTTTTTCACTGGAGGAAGTGTTATTATAGATTATTGACTGGTATTTTGGCCAGATGCAGCATTTAAAGTTAAAATGTCATAACGACGGATTTGTTCCTTACAAACATGCAGCTTTTCACCTCATGTGATGTTAATTGATGGACTGGAGTCGTGTGGATTACTTTTGGATAATTGTGATGTTTTTATCGCCTTTGTGAACTCTCATTCTGACGGCACAGAGGATCCACTGGTGAGCAAGTGATGTAATACATTTTTGCTGATGAAACCAAACTCTACATCTCTTTGATTCAGCAAATTAAATTTTTTTTGGGTGAACTATTCCTTTAATGCTCCATTTATCACATTCAACATACAGAATGATTCCTTTTACCAGATCAGTCTTAAAACTCAACTGACTTTTCCCTCAAACAACATAGCCATATATCCTAAGGATTCAGTGGAGTGCTGCTACTGAATATGAACCCATTCTTTCCATGTGTACACATTATATTCTCATAGAGGCCATTGAACATCATCTTATGTTTTTTCTTTATGGTTTTGAAAGATCCTTAAAGCCTTCATGCAGCTATACCATGGTGTGTACCCGACACCATGTGGAGAATTATTAACTATAGTTGAGGCGTTGGGATTTTACCTTCCGCCCATACAGTAGAGCTGACAGCAGTTGTGACGGGTAGCTTAAGCAAGCCATCTGCTGTAAAAAGAATGCCTTTGATACCATTAGTCCCCGTGGCGCGCTAACATGTTGTTTCTAGAAGCTTCAGCTGATCCTGTGAAACTGGCTGTGGTGGGAGATGACTGTGGGCTTAGAGATTCCTGTGCTAACAGCAGGGAGATGTGCGCACGCAGGCGGAAAACCATACAGTGATCATAGTCTGTGTATGTGTGTGTGTGTGTTTTTGTGTGTGTGTGTGTGTGTGCACAACCTTTGATCTTCTGATGAGCTGCTAATTTGGTCTCAAGGCCAGTCAGTAGGCAACACTGTGTGTGTGTGAACATGTTTCCATCTTGTCCCTTGATTTGTTTATTAGTGTATGTATGGCTTATGATACCAAATTAATTAAATTCTTGAAGGGACAGTTCACCCAAATATGAATATTCTGTCATTGTTTACTCACCCTCATGTTGTTCCAAACTTGTGTGCATTTCTTTACTCTGAGGGACACAAAAGTAGATATTTGGAAAAATATCTAATTTATTACATTATATAGTTAGTTAGTTAGTCTTACAGGAGTGGGTCACCAGGTTGTTTGGACCCCACTGACTGTCATTGTATGGACAAAAATGGTTAAAACAATCTTTAAATATAATTTTTTTTTTAAATTCCACTGAATAAAATCATGATCTGAATAAGTCATATGACATGAATGTGTGTGAACTTGAAGGATGAAATAATTTTCATTTTTAGTGAAATATTCATATAACTCTGACATACAAAATAAAAGTCAGACATTTTCTGTTTAAATGAAACAGTTTATTGAAAATGTATACAATGAAACCCATCTCTCAAGACATTGATTTGGTACATCTGAGCTCAAAACACATAATTACCCATTAGCACTGATGTGCTCCAGTCTTATTAGGTGGCTATGGGAAAGAATCTGATAAAGATGGAGTAACCCTACCATTTGACGTGTTTTTTGTTATATAATATCTACCTCAGTGTATTTGGCTTTTGTTACTATACTGTTTTGAGATATACAAGAGATTAATACACATTTCCTCTATGCTTTATTATGGACCCCAGTAGTTTTGTACTAGGATAGTGCCTCTTGTATTTAGGAAATGTTCTGGACAACCTGTGTAAACTGAGATTATATTGAGATATTGTGTAAAAATGGATGTCACACACTATGTAATTGTTGATTCGGTGAAGGTCATAGATGTGCAAATTTGCTTCTTTTCCTGAGCATAACCCTATCATCCCCCAATTCCTTTACCCTCCTCTTCCATTCAGAGTGTCAGTGTCAATGTGTAAATCATACGGAAATAAGTCTGAAAATGTATAATAAAGCTGAAAATGTGTGCATGAGACAGCTCTTTCTCCCATACGCAGCCCTTGATCGAGTTTCCCCTCCCTTCCTGTCCAATTATGCTTAAAATGCGGTGGAGAGCAAGAACAGGCGCACCTGACAGATGTTGACCATTTTTAAACCCTGCTCGCTCTCACAAGTTCAAGAGACTCTCTAATTCACTTTGCAGTCGGGACAAAACGGAGGACTGCCACTTACTGTGCTTTTGGAGCACAGACCAACACGCGAGCATTTTAGTGCTGTGAAGCTCAGATCAGGGCAGAGACAACTTGCAGTTCACTAAACCTATAGTGTGATTTCAAATCTAGTTTTTTTTTTCATAGGTTTTCTGTTTCTTGGCACTTTATTGTGCTCTTTCTATATCAGTGGTTCTCAAACCTGATCCTAAATAAAATAATACATTCACATTAATACAGCAATACAAATAAAACATTCCCATTAGCACATTTTCTTTTTTATTAATAATATATAAGCCTACATTTAATTGTTCTATATTGGATATATATATGTATATATATGTATATTTTTCATCTGGGCTGCTGCATGGAAAAGACACAACCAGCACACACTTCGTTTTGGGGGGAAAAGTCTCTAATTTACGATTTTATCTCGACTGGACACTTACAGTTAGTCCTTCATTTTTTGATTTAAATGATCTGTATCTAACCAGTTGTGTAATCCTACAAATTTTCGTAATTGTACTCCTGATGGGTATCATGATTAACATATTAACTCCGCGATATTTATGGTGCGCTTCAGTTCACAATTAATGGAGATATTCTGAGCAACTCTTCTGTGAAATCTGAGCGATGCGCCTGCAAATCCCTCAACGCCTCCGTTCAATATCATGCACCTTTTCACGTTTGAACAGGGTTTCTGAAGAACCTCACAACATATTCCAAGTTTTTTCTGTGATCCTTAGATGTTCCATAACTATTGTATAGATGATCTAGGGAAACTCGCACATGTAAATGTGTGATTAAACTGTAAAATTAGTACAAAGTAAAGGGAACTTGTTGGGGGTTTCGTATGTGTGCGTCCAGTAGACGGCGATCACAGTCTATAAATCAATGTAGAGAAAGCTGTGACTATATTTTGCCTTTTTATCTGCACATTTTGTTGACAAAATTAATGACAGTTAAGTCAAAACAAGCGCAGTGAACGTTTTAGTGCGTATTACGCTTATATAAAATGGACTTTGTAAATGTGGACGATCTTGTCACCTTGTTTTCCCGTGATGTCGAATAGAGGATTATTTTACGTGTTTTAATTGGTGAATTGTAGAGTTATTATTTAATTCGTTGAGATTAATTCCGACTTCACAATTGTTGTGATATTGCACTAAGCTAACGTTTCCGATACCAATGAAAAATGCACTAGTAATGTTTTTTTTTTTGCACACCAACTATTTTGAGCTGTTCCTTACTTTGCACTTGATGACAAAAGGGCACACATGGCACATGCACTGGGTGTGAGGCACCTGTTTCTAAGCAACCGTCACAACAGGAAAACACCTGTAGCATCAATTTATTCAAAGGGACTTGAAAGGATTGTGATAAATACTGGAAAAGATACTGAGAAAATGTGAATGAGAACAAATGTATATATACAAAAAAAAAAAAACGAAGACTTTTACACGTCTGCTTGCTGAGACATTTCTTTCTTTTTTGGGACTTTTTAATGAATAAAAAAGATTAATGGTTAAAAAGACCGCAACAGTTTATCAATGTAATTATTGTGGTTTACTGATCGAGATTTTTTTTTCTGATAGAAACCCAAACGGGCTACTTGACAATAAAAATCACTGCTCACATGTTTGAAGTTCAGGCTCCATCGTTTCAAATCACTGATTTATTGTTTATTCCAGCGAAAATGATCATTTACCCCAAATAAGATTTGTCAGCAGTGGTTTGTAGCCAACTGTTTACCTTCCGCGCGCCGCAGAAGACCCCTTCAGCTGCGCCTGTAGCGCGCGCGCTCTCTCCCGTGCTCGTCACCTGATCGTGAGCCATATGCAAATCTGCCCCGTCCTCAAACGCCATTGGCTCTCCCTCACTCATTTATTCCCTGTCAACGCGCATCATATGGCCGCTCTCCCACTAACTTTTCAAGCCCACCGCTGAAAGTAGCTCAAAGACAATTCTGCACTGGATGTGAAAATCACCCCGAGAGGAAGTTAGAATAAAACAAAGCAGCCGCAAAGTTAACTTGCCTTCTATCCTCTGTCTGGATTGTACCGATCTCTCCTGTTCCGAGTGGCCTCTGTTGTTATTAAGAGGGTCTACACGTGTGTGCCTGTCAGGAGCGGGGACGTGTGAATGTTTCTGTGTGTGAGCTGAGTAAATTAAAGCCAGGTGAATGTATAGCATGATGATGGAAACGGACTTGCACTCCCCGGGACCCCAGACTAACACAAACACGGGCCACACGGGACCCAACGGCGGCAGCAAAGTTAACCAAGACCGTGTCAAGAGACCCATGAATGCGTTTATGGTGTGGTCTCGGGGTCAGCGCAGAAAAATGGCTCAGGAGAATCCAAAGATGCACAACTCGGAGATCAGTAAGCGCCTCGGAGCAGAGTGGAAAGTCATGTCCGAGCCGGAAAAGCGACCCTTCATTGACGAGGCGAAAAGACTGCGCGCCATGCACATGAAGGAGCATCCGGATTACAAGTACCGACCCCGGAGGAAGAACAAGACGCTGCTCAAGAAGGACAAGTACTCTTTGGCGGGTGGCCTGCTCGCTGGACCAGGTGGCGGAGGCGGCTTGGGGCTGGCAATGGGTGCAGTGGGGGTCGGGCAGAGGTTAGACAGTCCGGTGGGTCACGGCGGCAACACCGCGGCGAGCTACGCGCACATGAACGGCTGGACCAACGGGGCGTACTCGGGGCAGGTAGCGGCCGCCGCGGCTGCAGCCGCAATGATGCAGGAGGCGCAGCTCGCCTACAGTCAGCACCCGGGCAGCGGAGCGCATCACCACCACGGACACCATCACCATCCGCATAATCCCCAGCCTATGCACCGCTACGAAATGACGGCTCTCCAGTACAGCCCCATCTCAAACTCTCAGAGCTACATGAGCGCCTCGCCGTCAGGTTATGGTGGAATATCCTACACGCAACACCAAAACTCCAGCGTGGCTTCATCTGGGGCCATCGGCACGCTGGTGAAATCGGAGCCGAGCGTAAGTCCTCCCATTACAGCTCACTCTCGAGCCCCTTGTCCCGGAGACTTGCGAGAGATGATAAGCATGTATTTACCGACGGCGGAGGCAGGGGACCCGTCCGTTCAGAGCAGACTTCACGCTGTACAGCAGCACTATCAAAGTTCCACGACGAGCGTAAACGGAACTGTTCCTCTGACACACATATGAAAAGATTGGCAACTACGCATTCAGACTCAAATAACCAAATATTTACCTCTTTTAGAGCATAACTACCTTTTTTGTACAGAATGTCTGTTCTTGTAAATTTGAAGGTGATATTATTTAAATATGATACTTAAACTGAAGGGTGTCCTTGGGATGTTGTCTGAATAATTTGTCCGAAATTACACAATATGCGTGAGCTTTAGACATTTGCGAGGGATTAATTCTTCTTTTGTATGTGTGTGATTGTGTGTGTGTGTGTGTGTGTGTGTGAGAAACAGCGAGTGAGATGGTTCTGTGTTTAAGACATGAAAAAGAGTGCGTGCTACAGTGTAAAATATAGTCAAATTACAACGTTTTTAAAGTTTTCTAAGATTTTTCTCGATCCCACTTTGATTTGTCAACACGTGAGTTACTGTATTCGATCTATTCCTTATTTGTTTGTTGTATTTTTCCTTGTACATTGTGAATGTGTTACAGAGAAAGATTGATACACATCTGTAAATATAATTCGGATTTGCCTTGAAAAAATGAAAACGTTTTGCGTTGATGTGAGAAGAATAAATGTCACTGCTTTTGCTGTGATTCTGGAAAGTTAGTTTGTCGTGTTGTTTTGTTTTTATCTCATGGGACTCGCGATTAAGCTGGTGGAAACAGAGTTAATGTTCCAATGTGATAACATTTATATTTCTGTATAAACCACGAAACGGACCCAATTTAGTCACACTCTCTATTTGATCAAATCTGAGCGTTTTTTGTTTAAAAACATTGGGTCAAAACAGTAAGAACACATTTTTAAATAGGACATTTTTTGAGCAGATGATTACTTTAATTATATAGGTGTAAATATAAACAGTCATACGTATTTTAGCGTGTGCAACCAGAAATAAAATACAAAAATATAACCAATATAGAAACTGAAATGCATCTTTCAGATCTGCTGAAAATCGTATTAGTCGAGTTAAAAAAACTAGTTACAATTTTATGGGACACTATATTATTATAAATCAGGTTTTTATTTCTAAAGCAGTTCATATTATTACATTGCTATTACATTTACTCTGGCAAATATTTTAGATTAGAAGATCAGATAAAAAGAAGTGAAAGCCTAATGTCTAAAATATGTCACTTGATTGAGTGTTCATCTCTTTAAATTAGTTTTTGACACTTATGAGCTCTCCACTTAGGCTTGAAGCTCGTCTGTCTAAATGAAACTACTTCAGATCGCTGGATAATTAGTGTTTATTTGATGCCACTATTTTTATTCATCCTGATCAGCTGCTTTAATCGCGGTAAAGTTTACAAAGCTATTTTGCAGTATTGAATCCTTCTGTATTTGTCTTCATTTAGGAAGCCTTCCGTGACGCTGTTGCAGTGTCTTGATGCATATGATGGAGGTCAAAGTTCAAGACCTCTCAAAATAAATAATGTCCAATGAAAAACGAAGAACAGCAAGTAGAGAGCGAACCACATTATTCATTGTTCAATGGACCAACCCCTGTTTTCCCCCGTGAGCCCCGGATTGTGCAGACATATGCTTTAAATCCGCTCCACTTCACTTAAATCCGCCTGGGTAACCCGCGAGCCACTCAGGACTATATTTACCGGATATGGAATAATTGCGTTCTAAACCCATGAATGGAATTTAAAATGTTAGTGTATTTCCACTTTTGATATGCATTTTAAGAAGAATTCAATTTTTTCGCCTTCTGGCTTATTTTCTTTTACTATTGACAACATCATTTTCTTATAATTGAATCACTGGTGGGCCGTCAAGCAAATGTTGCTCGTATCCTCCGTGGGGTGTCAGTGGGATTAAGATGAATGCAGAGTGCGTGGCAGAGAGTGTTTTGTGCCAGGGAGAAAGGAGGATTAAACAACCCTAAGAGCTGAACCCCCGGGTCAGCGACAAGTTTCATTCGTATTACAATGACACCCACCGGAAGAGTGACATGACCGCAACAAGTAGCAGGATCCAGGGAGGTCTTTAAACCCCCCCATGACGACCGTGAGAATGTCGACGAAGCTTCACTTATATGTTTTTAACTAAAGTTTATAAAACAGTTTAGTTTACAAACAAATAACGAAATAACTCGGTTATTTTAAAGAACCACATCTAGCATATGTGAAAAACATTTCCTTGTTTTGAGCCTAATGCATAATTTTTTTATACACATTTCCCCCCATATAAAGATTTTTTCATTTTTGAATAAAATGCTATTTTAAAATATGAAGCCCTGTCCTCACATCACAGTGATAGGGCAATACACAACATTGCTGTTCATAGCAACGCGGATTTGCATTCAAAAACAAAAAGAATGAGCCCTGCATGGGCACCCGTCCAGCAGACTGGCAAAGCTCACCCTATTCACCTCCACCGTTTCCTGGCAGAAGAAAAAGAATACTGCCAATACATCTATAATAGCCAGACAGACCTTTATCACATATATACACATATATACACCACGATGCTCTGAAGTGAAATTGTCAAAATGGGCTTGTATTTTGTCATTTGTAAAACCGGCGATCCTTTGCACTCACTGTCCTAAATGTTCCTAATTAGCATCGGGTTTATCATACCCCTGCATACTTTCTTGCCTCCTCAGAAAAAAAGCTGGTTGCCGTTCTGCTACGGAAGATTACGGAGACAGATTGCAGAGGACGAATGTGCGGCGCCAGATTAGCTGGGAATAGAAACAGCAACTGGGCCAATAAACTCCTAGCGCGGGCCTTATCGTGCAATTACACGTTGACATGTTTAACAATCTCGTGGTCTTTTTTCCTAATCCACAAACCCTCCAAGAGGCACGAGACGTTACGCGCTACAGTCGTTTCAGACGTGGTTAAATGTTTACTGAATAAAACCTGAAAACTGTGCTAACATGTTTCACAAATTATTATATTTTAGGGGACCGTTTTCTTTTCAACATTCTTCTCTCATGTTTAAATAACCAGAAACACGAATATGTATTATTTTTCGTCTACTTGATCACAATATCGTGTTTGCCAAACCAGTGTGATGTGAATCACGAAAGCGTTGCAAATTACGCGTTTTAAGAGAATCGTTTTACACTGTAAATATGTCCAAGCGTTTGTCTTTCACAAATCTTCGTGCATTCATAAATCATCCGGTTTGAGGTACTTGGAAGTGCCCTCAAAAAATATACAATATGTGATTGTCATGAAGACTAGGCTACTGGAGATCTCAGCCTGACACTGGGGAGAAAGATGGAGATGACATTTAACTCTCACACAAATGCCCTTTGTTATCTAATATATGACAGGCCTATATCTCAATTTAGCCTAATAAGACGGTCTACATAACGTTATGCCTTCGTTGGTCATATAAATAAAGGTCTGTAAAAACCAACCAACTTTTTTTTTAAATACTCGTATAGTGTAAATTGGCATTGCATATTGCAATGACTTAAAATGCATAATTTATTAAGTGTGTCTTTTGTTTCTGACAATTTGAACGCAAGGAGAAGGATCCCTTTAAGCACGTAATGGGTTTACGAGTGGTCCGAGGTTCTGGTTCATTTACGAACGTTTTTACGTTCTACTTAGGCAACGATGCTCGTAGGAAACGTGCCGTGGAGATACTACGTGCGACTAAAGTTCTGCTCAGCGCATTTGGGAAAGCCGGCCATTGGTAGTTAGCGAGTTATCTCTTTCTCTCGGTCTCTTTTCCCGCATACACACACTCTTATTTTCCCCTGTTACCAGCGTCCGCCTGTGCGGGGGCCTGCGGCGAAGTGATTGTGAGAGACTCTGTTGGAATTTGGCAGCGTGGCGGCTTTGGAACGGCGCCCCACGCTGACTGTCATTCAGCGGGCCTGCGCGACTCACTGTGCTGTTGGGAAGTGTCGCTCATCCGTGCACTCATTGGCCTTACAAAGCTGATTACAAGCATCAGCGAATTCCTGAAGGCAATGAGAGGCGATGCAGGTGCACGAGAGGGTAAGTTCCTGGTTGGAACAAGCGGGGATGTAGCGGAAAGTTGTTCAAAACACCCAAAAACAGTGTAAAGTGTAAACTTTCAAATATTTAACATTTCTGAAATAAACTTTTTTCTCTCTTATTGGGAGACTTGCAATACTGGAGAAAGGGCATTGTAGATTTGACAGTCCTTTGAGCATTTAGAAATGTTTGAAAATGATGTGAATACACATCTGAATTCAAATGAATTTAAAAGTAATTCGTTTTTATGAGTAATTTCCCCTAGACAGTTGATAATAAAGCATCATTAAAAGGCTGAAATTCTTAAAATAAAAATAATTTTTGCTTTTAAAAAAATATAATATTTGAAAAACCTTTGTCCGTGTGGCATAACTAACATGTAGGAAGCCCTTTTGATATTATGTGACAACAAGCAAACAAATAAATAATTATCATAAAGAGTTCTTTGTATGCCTTGACTGTGTGTGTGAAGGTCACATATTTGTATTCTTTATGAAAAAGTAGGCTCAGTTTTGATCAGATCAAATAAGTAACCCAAAAAAACTTTTATTACTCAAAAATATTTTTTACCTTAAAAAACATGTTTGCCAATTTTGAGAAAGATTACTTTTTATAACTTGTTACGTGTGTTTTATATAACTAGATTTAAAACTATTTCTATTTTTATTATCTCAGACATTCTTAGTTTAAAATGTGTTTTGAAACCGTAAGCAAAGGGTGTGATAGCCTCACGTCTATTGTTTTATAGCAGACTAATTATTTTGCATCTAACCCACTGTTCAGTGGCTGACAGCAGTGTTGTGCTGCTATTCTTAAGAATGCCACTTATGTCCACAATTATGTGCGTGCAGATCGATCGATTTTAAAGTTTTAAAATAAACAGTTCTATACAGTAGTCACATAAGTGTCCATTTACACCGAGAGCGATCACTAAATCATTGGAATCTCTCGACGTCTCTTCTTCATCACGTTCCTCAAAGGGAGATCCGTCACCTGAGAGTTGTCACCCCAATGTCACTTGCTGATTAACGGACAAAAGAGGTCTCCCGGACGGTCTATGGCAGCCAGTCAACCAGAACGGACTATGCAAATAGCCCGGAGAAGGCGAGAAGATGGCGAACAGAGCTCTCAATTGTTCTTTCCCGGCGCAGCTGCATCTCTGTAGTTACCCAGGATACTATTTTGCATTCGCCAGCAGAAGCGTAAAAGGTCTCAACCAAACAGTTGACCTTAAGCAAGTGGAAATATTTAAATGTTACTGTTCATAAATGTGAGAAATTAAAAAGGTGAAAGCAAACCGAAACTTTACAGTGTCGTAACGACCAATAGTCAGAGCGGTACGCGCGCGGAGCTGTCCAGGTGCTGAAATTTTCTTACGATTTTTTTTCCTTCGATTTCTTACACCAGGTTTTACTTTACAGCATTGGTCTGCTACTTATATGTTTTTAGTCTAGCAGCAGAACTATGAACAACATACATATTTCAAATGTCAGCTCACATGGTGATTCAGAACAGGTAGCCCCTGTCTCAACTCTTTCTATCTATCAGTATTCACCTTATTGTTAACATAGAGCGAACGCGGCCATTTGTAACTTGAATGTGCACGGCTTCCATTGTCATCCTCTTCTAGTTATTTTAGCTGCGCAAAGACAGTCCGTTATGCTGCTTGATAGTGCAATCCGGTATTTGTTATCATAAATGTAAAATGTATTATCGTAATCATTAATCACCTATTTTTTTAATGGGTTTTTGGGGTAAATGCCTGAAATAAGGTCTGTGGTTAAATCAAGCTCAATATATTTTTAAGTTAGGGTACAAGATCAAGTATTTCTGGTCACATAATTATGCAATTAAAGGATGTCGGCCTATACCAAAGGACAATCTGAAGTTATATTTGTGTTCACCATTATTTGTATTTATTTTTTTGTGTGAATTACCCTTCCAGCATTTGCAATTGACTGCAATTTACAGTTGACTGGTGGGTAAAACCTCACCTCTGCTGGCTCTTGGCTTTGGTTGGTCAGAGCTGCCAAAAAATAAAAGGCTGTAAATTAGCCCAATTTATGATGCCTAGTGTGTAATTCTGTGATGCTTCCCATGAAGTGCCAGCGGGTGATGGTACAAAAAAAAAACCCGGCAGGACATTCTGTTGCCCCATGGGGCAGTTCATTAGCACATAATAACCTCTTAATCATGAGATGAAGTCAAAGTCTTCCCCTTGTGTAGTGCCATTTGGTGCTTTCTTTGTTGGAATGGAGTTTAGGGTGATACATACCCCACTGTGGCCAATGGGCATGATGCCCGTGAGTATTTGTGTGGGTGTAGTTGTTTGCATGTTTCTTGAATTTCTCATGGGTTTTTGCAGGATATGTAAATCCTTAGCTTGGATTTACTTAGCCACATGCTTGTTATTGAGATTCTCTTTAACAAGACACACACACACATCGCCAATATTGTGCAACGTAAAATGAATCTAAACTGACATGATGTAGCCTAATGGTTAAAGTTCTGAGTTACTAAATGGCTGTAGATTCAAACCCACAAGTTGATCCAGAAACTTTTACCTTTGTCCACTAATTATGCGTATTGTAAAATATTTTGGATAAAAAAATAGCATCATGCCAAATGAGTATTATTTAGTGAATTAGTTAACTTGTTCAATCTAAAAATTCATAATATTAAGCATTATTTAAAGAAAAAAGAACAACTGAGGACACGTGCTAGTCAAATCTAGATGGTGCAATATATTTCCTTTTGCTAATGTTCTGGTGGAGCAGTAAAAAGAAATGTTCAAGATTTCAAGAAGTAAAATAAACCAACATTTGCACTGTAAAATAAACGGATGAAATATGACGGTTTAAATGCTTCCTCTAATGGGTGAAGTATATGTTGCTGTTTTTGCATTATTCCAATTTGTAAGCATTGCTAAAGCGGTTTGGGTGGGGATTAAGCAGAACTGGAGCAGATGAAGGAAGCTTGATGATTTAAAGTTTAAGAGTTTAAGAAAGAGAGTAGGAAAAAAAGCAGACAACAAAGGCAAAGGGAGGAAAGCAAAAGGGAAGAGTGTTAAAAGAGTGTGCATGACCTATGAATAATAAAGGTAAATGGCAATTATCAGTGTGTCATCTTCAGTGTGTCCAACCTTGAGAGAGGCATCAGAAGAAAATAAATCAATACATACATACATATTACATAATCTACTGGTCAAAAGTTGTCCTATTTTTTTCTGTTTTTTGGAAAAGTCTCCTATTCTCACCAAGACTGCATTTATTTGATTAATTAAGTGCAGTAAAATTGTAATATTATGAAATATTATTACCATTTAAAACAAATGTTTTCTATTTGAATATATTTTAAAATTTTAATTTATTTCCTGTGATGGCAAAGCTGGATTTTTCAGCATCCATTACTCCATTCTTAAGTGTCACATTCCCTTTGTGAAACCATGATACGCAGGTTTGTAATAACTCAAAAGTTTGGGGTACTAAGAAGATAATATACTTTTTATTCAGCAGGCACAATAATATATAAAAGTCATAGTAAATACCTTTATAATGTTTACAGACTTCTATTTTAAATTAATGCTCTTCTTTTGAACTTTCTATTCTCAAGAATGTTCACCCTTTCCACAAAATATGAAGCAGTAAAAACATTTTTCAACAGTGATGATAAAAGAACCATTGTTAATATTTGAGCACCAATAATAAGTGATACCAACTGAACACCAAATCAACATATTAGAATTATTTCGAATAATCATGTAACCCGAAAAGACTGGATATAAATATTTCACATATTACTGTACTACTTCTTTCTGTAAATCACCCTTGTAAGCTTAAGCTTCTTTCAAAACCATAATTATTCCAACTTTTAACTGGTAGTGTATATGCACATAATACATTTACAATGCAAATAACATTCTGCATGGCACTGACTTTCTGACCCTCATACACAAACACTTACTGGGATTTGCAATCATGAAGCTTTAAAGGGATGTTCAGGTCACACACATACAAGTGACAGTTTATCCCAGATCTGGGGTCAAGTCTCAATCTGGAAGCTCTTTGATTCTTTAAACCCCAAACCTGGGGTCTTGTTTCAGACTAGTGGAACCATATCTGTGCTGCTTGACACAATGAACTTGACAGACAACCAGATTTACCTACCGAGGGTCTGGTTAGGGTTACTCTGCTCTTATTATGCTGTCTGAAAGAGAACAGGTAATGGAGTCTGAGGCGAGGTGGAGGACCGCAGACTGTGCCCTTTATTCATCTCTTCCTTGATTACCTGAAACTCAGGTAATTGCCGCAGCTCTATTTCAGAAGCTGTTTACCCCTTCAGAAATAATAATCTGATCAGTCTACCCTCACCTGGGGCAAAAAGAGCACTGAGCTGGCACGACCTAACTCCCCTATCGTTATCACTGCTCCACTGACTGTTTTGCCACACCAAAACTACAGCAATGCTAATATACATCCACATACACTAGCAGTCACCAACCTCAGTGTAACGGCAAGCTTCGGCCTCAATACGATGACTGACATCCCTAAAATTTGTGACAATCGGCAATTTGCCAAAGACTAAGTGCTGTTACAGTATGTTTTATCTGATCAGGGGGCCGAGGGAGGGAGGGATGAGGAAAGCAAAAGAAAACCCTCTTCTAGCCCGTGGGGAGAGCAGACCTCTTGTATCTTGATCAGTATGCCTCTATTTGACTGTAACTATTTCCAGACCTCCTGCCAGCTTGGTTTGCCTATAGTGCAGGCCGAGCCACAATAGCATCCCGCCGCGCTGCTCCGGCTGCCTCCATGCTTTCAGGCAAAGCAGTGCCTTGCTGCCGTGGTGATTCATTATTCCGTTGCCCCCAGTGACCGGGAGCAGGCCAAGCCCCCTCCTGCCAAACAGGCCACTAAGTGGCAAGAGACGAAATGAGTGACATTTCCTAAAAGTTCTGACCTTTGTTTTCCCATTGAGTCAGCTGCCATGTTGGAGCAAAAGTAGTGTGCGCACACACGTTTTAAAGGCATTTGTTTTGCTACTGTTTATATTTAGTAGTTAAAACACTGATGAAACGCACCTGTTAGCCTGCAATAATATATTGATATTTGAGTTAGTGAAGGTATGAATCTAATAAAACCTGTCACAAAAATGACAGAAAAAAGTTAAGACTTTTAAGACAAGACTTTTTGGAATGTGTTTTACTCTAGCTTAATGTGAGATGTGAATGTGAGATATTTATACATATTGTATGATTTTTTCAGTATTTTTTTAAATTAATTATTAAATAGAACTTAAAAATAAAATACAATTAATTGTCATTAAAATAATCTTTATGGGACTAATAGTCTTCATTTGTTTTCAATTTGAATATGTAAAGATTATTTTTTTAGCATCCATGGTTCCATGAAGAATCTTTAAGCATCCATATAACCTTTCCATTGAAATAAATAAAATAAAATAAAATAAAAGTTATTTTTAGTTGAAAAAGTCTGTTTAGATTATAAATCTTCACACTAAGAAAAAAAAGGTTCTTTCAAGGCCCTTCACTGCATCTCTGCCAAAACTGGGTGGTAGGGGTTTCGCAGTGATTTCATAGAAGAACCACAGTGAACAGTTCTTAAAGAACCATTTTGAAGAACATTTAAAAAATCTAAAGAACATTTTTTCACTATAAAGAACATTTTGTGGAATGGAAAGATTCTATGGATTTGAACGGTTCTTCTTGAAAACATAGTTCCCCATGAAGAACCATTATTTTAAAGTCTGTATGTGACCTGGACATGTTTTTCTAAGACCCACCTAAGGGATTTTATTAGCTTACAGAAATAACATAAATTGATGAATTTATGAGAGATCAATGCTAATCCACTTTCAACGATGACGTGTTTTAAATGCAGATTTTGACGCGTGCTTTTGTTCTTTGAAGTCACGCGACATTGGACCCACCCTGCGTGCGCTAGAGTCCACATTTTTTCGCACGTTATAAATGGCGTTGATCTCGCGCGCACCGCACCGCTGCGTGCGTCTCGAATCTAAACCACGGTCGCCACTTTAAGCCGCTGACTCCAGACCTCGATAATAACATCCTGACTGCCCACCGCGGCCCCAGAAATCAAGCTTGCCACGGACGCTAGCGTTGTAACGGCTGCTCGGCGAGACCTGTCGCGCACCCGCCGCGCTCGGACCAGCGCTAATTGGTTGACTAATTGAACTCTGCGTGCGCCTGCTCTCCGTTCTCAGTAATCAACATGTGTTTCAGGCGGTGGAAGATTTCTCAAACATCGGCTATTATTTTTATATGGCCATTTCATATTCTACCCTTTATTCTTGACTTTTAATGTTCAGACTTGAATAGGCTATTCATATATCTTATTTAAATGTCTGTACATTTGAAAAGACTTTTACAGCCTGTTGGGTGTTCTCCACTTGCTTATTAATTTACTGGTCAGCTCTAATGCATCACAATAAACCTTATCAACTACGGCAAATCCAATTTATCTAGAGTATCTAGAGCTCAGCTTAGAAAACTCCATTAAGCTATGTGAGCTTTGAAGACCCAAACACACACAGTCTCTGTCTGCCTCTCCTCACCTGTCTCTATCTTTCTCTTTCAGCTCTTTCTTTCTCTTCTTCTTGGCTTCCCTTATTCTCATTTCTGTGGTTTGGCATCTCTCCACAGAAGAGGATTCAGGCAGTTTGGCTGGATGGGAAACCATTTCATATGCCTGTTTTACAGGGAAAGCAGTATTTGTCTTTGTGTGAGAGACAGTCAGCTTCATCTCCACACCAAATCCTCTGTCTACAGCCGACCCTGACCTCTCCCATGTGAGTCACCCATGTGATTCACCAGGTGCTGTACTGCACGAGTGGAGGAATCTAGCCACTGTGCTGAAATGGGAAGGTTGATGTTGCAGTTAGGCAAGCATCAATATTTCTATTGCTCAACTATAGGTTTAGAGATTTTTACCATCTTCACAATGTAACTTGTCCTGTACCCTTGTGATATGAAAATTAATGACACCTGACTTTGTGCAGCTTGTTGAGGAGATATGTGTTTTAAGTGACTGGACTTTTGGCTTGCAATGCCTAAAATGAGTGAAAAAGTTCCATAGAATTACTATGGCTATATCCAGAGTATCTAGAGCTCAGCTTAGAAACAGCTTAGCAACCATCCCACAAGTTTTAACCAAGTTATAACCACTTGTACAAAATAGTGCCAAGGTCATGGGTTCAGTTCTTATAGAATGCATGAACTGATTAAATGTATACCGTGCTGTGTAAATCATTTGGAATAAAAGTGTCTGCCAAATGCATACACGTAAAAACCTACCATCTTCTCCAATAAAGGTCGAGGGAATATCAAGAATGCAATTATCCAGTTCACACAGATAGATAGAAACAAACAAAATAAGGCTCTAAATTATGTTTCAGTGATGACTGCCATTAGAATAGAATTACGTATGGCATACACTACCATTCCAAAGTTTTGGGTCAGTAAGTTTTTTTTTTTTAAATACTTTATTCAGCAAGGATGTATTCAACTGATCACAAATAAAGACATCTACAGTATAACGTTACAACACATTTCTAATGCAAATAATTGCTGTTCTTTTGAAAATTCTATTCATTAAAATAAAAGTTTCACAAAAATATACGGCATGCTAGAATGATTTCAGATCATCCCGTGACACTGGAAAAAAAAGCTTTGTTCCTCCCCCACCGAATTAAATGAATTTTTTAATTATATCAAAAAGAAAACCTTATTTTAAATTGTAATGATATTTCACAATATTATTATTTTTTTTTTTCAAAGTTACTTTAAGAACACTGATGCAATCAAGTTGAATGTATCACATCTTTTTAACAATCCACAATTTCCTTTGAAAATGTTTCTTGCTAGAAAGTAGTGCTGTACTAAAATATTCAAGAAGAAAATTGCTTTGGTTGCGTAATGACACGACATCCACGACTGTTCTCCATCTCTTAAAAACGGAATCAATCAATCAATCAATCAACCAACCAATAAAACATTCCCAGTCTTTTCCTTGACACCATGCATCAGTTCATTGCTCTGACCAGTGGGGATGATAAAGTAGAAGAAATAAGAAGAACTTAGTGGATGTTAATCATGACTACTATAACACATTGATTTTCAATCACAAATGTCATCACAAATGTGCAAATCAACATCATCTCATTTCAGGATTTCTGTCGGTTTAAAATATTTGATTTCTGAAAAGTCCTTTTATTAGGTGTGAATGTCCATTAGCCTAATAAAGAAAGCAGGTCTTAAAATTTCCCAACATTGATTTTCACCTGAAAAAAAAGCAGGTTTTAGACATTGATGGGCTTTTTTCTGTAGTTGCAAGCAGTCGGGTACACTGAGGGAGGCTAATTACTTCCATAACAATAGGAAATAACTAAATGGACTCATAATGACTTACATTCCAAGTAAAGACAATGACCTGAACCTCATCATCCCATCTAACCATATACTGTAGAGCGAGATGAGAGATACCACAATTCAACCATCTGCCCAATCAGATCAGAGCAATCAGCTTCCTAAACCACTTGCTTATTCGGCTGAGGCTCATTTCATACCTTTTAACCTCTCCTTGCTCCCCAGGCTTGGCTTTTAGTATGACAGACAAAGTGTGTAGGGAGTATCTAATGGAATGGACCCAGCGGGGTGCAGCCTGCTTTTGGGACTGAGCTGGGGCCTAATGTCAGGTGAACAGGAATATGGAGTAAGGTAGAGAGTGAGCGACCCAAGGTACTCAGCTCTTAGTAAGGAAAAAACATCCGGAGGAGACAAAAAATAAATAAAAGTACTATATGATGCCCATTTCTTAACTTTTTTCTCTGTCTTACCCCTTTTCTTTCTTTTTTGACTCTACCATCTTTGTTCTTTCTATCTGCTCGCTCTCTATATATGTATCGTTCAAATGTTTGGGGTCAGTAAGATTTCTTAATGTTTTTGAAAAAAAGTCTCTTAACCTCACCAAGGCTGCATTTATTTGATCAAAAATTTAGTAAAACAGTAATATTGTGAAATATTATTACATATTAAAATAACTTATCTAATTTTATATGTATTTATCCTTGTTTGGCAAAGCTGAATTTTCAGCATCATTACTCCATCATCATTAGTCTTTACATCGCAGTGTCTTTATTATTGTTTTGAAAACCGTGTTCTGCTTAATATCTTTGTGGAAACTGTATTGTTTTTACAGAGTGTTTGATCAATAGTAAAAAAAAAAATTCCAAATTTAGTAAAAAAAAAATATTATATATTTTTGTAGCATTATAAATATCTACACTGTCCTTTTGATCAATTTATGTTTTTGCCTGATAAAGTAGTAAGCAATATTCGCAAATAATGAACCAATCTCGTTTGATTATATATATATATATAGATATATAATATATATATAGAAAGATATATATATATATCTGACTTACATTTGTCTAGCATCAATCCAAAAAAAAAAGGTTTTTGACAACCCAAGATCATGAGATTTCAAGCATTTTTAAGCAATCAAGTGTAGTTCATCACTGTACATATTAAAGCCTACTTTCATTATACACTTTTTATTCTTTCAGATCATTGTTTTCAGAACTGTCTGATCTTCCAGTTTGAAAATGAAGCTGAATCTTGAAGTAAAGCATTCTAAAGCAATGTTTTTTTCTTTCCGTGAAGTCTTTCTGTAGACTATCATAGTGCTTAGCCGTTACTTGAAAAGTGCTAAATGAACTATTCCTCTTTTCAATTTTTACTTCTCAGCATGACTAAAATGATAACAATGTAAAACTAGGAGGATGGGACCAGCCGTCCTCATTTTGTTAACAAAATGTACTTAATGGCTATTGTGGAATCATATTTCAATGGCTGAAGTGATTGGCCTGATATTAGAAACCATTTTATTACATGAATGTTTAAAGTAGTGATGTTAATTTGTAATGCAGAAAGCTCCCTGACAATACTCTGTAATCTGTAATGCAGTAACAGTGCCCCCTTGTGAGTGATAGGCCTTGATCTGTAACCTTTATAGCCACATGAGTCGTGGGTGTGTGTGTGTGTGTGTGTGCTCCTATAGTTTCTGTAAGGCTTTTTATGAATATCAACCAGCTTAGAATGCTCGAAACAGCTCACTTTTCTTTTACCGTTTAAACCGCTACATTCAAAATCATTAAAAATGAAGTTACATTTAGAAAAGCAAATGGGTATGTTGATAATATTATTTCAAGTGAAATGGAATAAAAGTCTTAATTTATAGAATGCTAAATCGCATCTGTAGTACAGTAAAGTGCACATTAAAAGCTATATTGCAAAACCTGTCAGTCTACTTCCTTGAAAACTATTGTGTTTAGCAAACCAGCTGAGCGGACAGCAACTCCACAGCGACAGGTGATACTAACCGTTGGCACTAACAGAAAAAAAACCAAAACATCACATATACCTGGGACGTGTGACAAGTCACTAACCAAAGCATCCCAGAATTCCTAAGATCTTGGGAGCCTGCCCAAAGATGTCAATCATCTGTAAACCAATCCAACATGAGAGTAGGAAGGTTTCAGGGATCATGTTCTGGTTGGTTTAGGATCTATGGATCCGCACGACAGCAAGCGGCCTTCAGCGATTACTGAAGTCAAACATCAACCATCTCACATTAACCTGCCTCTGATGAAACCGATAAAACCTTTCAGGGAGGCAATAATGAGAAAATGCAACCAAGAGAGCCACTGTTTTACAATTCATACTCTGTTGATGGGTCTGATCAATTTCAAGTGCTTTATTATCTTTTTGTTTTTAAGTCTCTAAATGTGTATTTGTTTTTATAAATCATCAAACTCACTTAAAATGTAATGATTTTTGAACACGTCGTACAATGTCACTGACATCTTGTAATATGAATCACAATCACTGGTTTCAATTATGACAGCAATGGAAATGTTCTGTCTGCAGGTTACCTGATTGAATTCGCGTGATTCGATGTGTATCTTGATGCATAAGAAAAGACAATAATTAAAGTTAAAAAAAAAAACAAAAAAAAATAAAAGAAAAAAATGATTACCTCAGGAGGGTACTTGAAGAGAGAAAAGTGTCTCACAGATCAGAGATATCACTGATCCCATAATAATCCCATGATAATCCTACTGTGAGACAGCACTTAATCATCCTGTTTGTAATGTGATATGGATTAGGCCATTAGCTATCAGCATGGCCACTAGACTGAGGCACTAGGCACTAATACTAGCCAAACTGCCAGGAATTGAGCCAATGAAACAAAACTGGGCTCAGTCAAACCACCTTTCTCAAACGCACATTTTAGGTCACTCCAAATGTTAATATAGATTAAGTGATCAACAATAAAGTTGATAGCACTACGCTGATTACTGTATATACATTACCATTTCAAAGTTGGAAGTCTCTTATGTTCACCACGGCTGCATTTATTTGATCATAAATTCAGTAAAAACTAAGATGTGAATATTATTACAATTTAAAATAAATGGTTTTATATTTTAACATATCTTCAGATGTGACGCAAAGCTGAATTTTCAGCAGCCATTACGTCAGAAATCATTCCCACATGCTGATTTTGGTGCATCATAAATGTTGAAAACAGTTGTGCTGTTTACATATTTGAACTATGATACATTTTTTTCAGGATATTATTTTGTAACATTAAAAGTGCCTTTATTGTCACTTTTAATCTAATATATACTTGCTGATAAATTTCCCTAAAAAAATAAAAATCTTACTGACCCTGAGCTTTAGAACGGTAGTAGTGTAAATAATACACAGTACAGCGAATGAGCCATACACAACAATTCCTAAATTATTATATATTTTTTTTAGATAATATTAACTTAACATTCACTATAAGGCAATTATCCACTGACACACCTGTCAATAAATGATAACAATTTAATAATCATTTTAATTAAATTACAATTGAATTTAATCATTTCTACCAAATCTAATCGAGTGGGTGATCATCTCAAAATGGCCAAATAATGTCTGATTACGATGCTGTAAATGATGTTTTTCCTGTATGTACTGATGCATTGTCCATGAATCTACGCATTCCGGATATCCCTAAACAGCTCTGTGTGTGCATATCAGTGACTGCCTGCAATAAAAGCCTTTAATTTGACCTGTATTGTTCCTTTAATTCACTATACCTTTCTTCCTGACTGTCACACAGCCAAAGGGCAACTTTCATCCCGGATCCGGTGACTGAGTAAAGCTTCATCATCTATGATCCCTGCAGCAGAGGAACCCATGAGATGATCCTGCACACACAAACACGCATTTTAACTCAATATCACAAGTTTCATACGTTTCCCCCCTGCATATATAGAGAAAATTACTATTTGAGAAAAAAAACTATGGTGCAATCACAATATAATGCAAAGACACTGGTTTCCACAGAAATCCTCCCATGTTTGTGGAAATACATTCTTCTGCTCACCTTTAAACGCCTGACCCACAGCTGTATTCACTGGATTGATACACAAGACTCCCTCAGGTCCATCAGAACAGTTCTTAATATGCAATATCAGGGAGACTCAGCGAGAAAAGGAGAGTTTGTATCCTAATGACTTTGCCCTGTGGTGACCTCTGGCAGCGGAGCTCAAATACATAAATACTGCATATTGTGTTGATAAATTTAGTTTGTCTTTGAAGAGCAAACCCAGTCGATAGAGGTCATTTGCAGTGCACCATGGTCTGAATACTGCTCAAGGCTACGTTCCCGCTCCAAATGAGAACAAGAAGTTGATAGGGTCATGCGCACACACATTTCTTTATGTATATCGTGTTAGATATGTGTGTGTCGGTGTGAGACTATACTTCTTTTCACCTAAAGAGGCACCTCAGCCTTGTGCAATCTTCATTTTTTTAATTGGAGAGCAAGATATTCCCGAACAAAGAACTGTCACCCATTTTCTCTAATAGAAACTTGCGGTGAAAACAAGTCTTTGACTGAGAAGACATCCTTCAAACAAAAAAACAAATGGCAGAATCTGCAAGGTTAACAGACCTGGAAAGGAAAAGAGCCACTTCAAACCGAAAGCCCATTTCACTTGGATTGTGCTCATGGCTGTCTCTTTTTCTGAAAGGAGTGCACGCACCGGTTTGCTTTCAAGGCGAAGACACTAACAATAAGCTCTGGGACTTTAAACAAAAATGGTACGTACCAAAAGGGTCACGGCCTGAGGAAATGTAACAGAGTCTTAATTGTCCCTGTAAACGGGAATATGTTCCTCTATTTCGCGAGTCAACACACACACAGCATCAGACGGTCATGTGGGATTTTCAAGGAGCTGAGTACTATCCTGTTTACACTTTCTCAGATGGGACCCCAAGCACCTGGTAATTAAAATTGCTAATCATGCACAATTACCCATCCAACCTCCCCACTCCGAAAGTGGCCTCTCACACTCTCTAGTGTGGGGTAAAGGGGGGAAGAATGTTAGTCATCTTTTGATTAGCGTTCTGTGGCAGGAGCACCTCTCACCGTAGTTTTGTCTTGCGGAGCAGCCACCACAAAGTCATTGACAAAAGAGAGACGAACATCTGCTAGAGGTTGTCCGACGTTGCCAAGACCACCAGGCCAGGTGCAGATTTTACCGAGAGAGCTCGTTCCAGGGGAAAGAAGCACGTGGCGGCACCCTTGCAGGGCAAACATCCTGACGTCGTCACCTGTTTCTTTGTGCCACACCAGCTGAGCGTGCAGGATCCACAGCTGCCTCCATCCCAAATCCCCTTGTGTTTGTTTTGCTTCCAAAAGGAGTCACCTGTTTTAAGTTGGTCACCTCAGGGCCTGTTTGGTAATGGAAACCATTATTTGAACAGAAAACATACAAGAAAACATCACTTCTGTTCATCATATTATAGTTAATAAAATCAGTAAATATATTTTAGTTGGGGAAAAATAGTAAATACAATTATCAAATTATTGGGCGGTTTTTAAAGGACTGCAGTTGTCTCATTATTAGCAGTTAGCCTTAAATACATAAATAAAATTTTAAATACATAAAGTTTTTTTTATTATTATTAACTTGTGATATTGCCATCTTATATAGATACAATTCTTTTTTTAAAATCTTTACACACACACACACACAATGTATAGCCTAGAGTACACTGTATATTGTACAATTATGTACATAGCCTACTACAGCTAAATGAAGGTATACTTGTAAAAATAAATATAGTTTTAAGACCCACCAACCTCTCGTTATGACTTCCTTTGGGGGAGGTTCAAGCTTTAATTAGGGGGTCAGACCCCTCCAAAAGGCATCCTGGTTAGGGGCAGTCCACTGAGTTATTAGCAAGCTAGTTGGGAAGGGCCGCAGAAAACAATCGGCCCGCTGTTTGCTCAAGTTCGAGCCCGTTGAACTGACTTAATTGGCCGTGTAACAATGTCGACCTGAGGAGGGCTTGCGTGAAAGGGCTGTCCCGGTTCCCACAAACCCCGGGGCCAGCGCCAATCTAGCCCCGTGCTGAAAGACTGACAGGAAGAAAAGCGACACCATACAAAAGCCTCGCTCCGCTCGCTCGGCCGGGTGAAGGATTTCGCCGTCTAATTAGGCTCGCCCTGTTTCCATAGCCACACACGGCCCAGCAGGCCTGCTGCGCGCCGACCACGCGGAGCACCGTGGGTAGTCAAACTCAGACCGGTCGCTGATTAGTGTATTGTTCCCGTGTTTATCATCGGGGATGTTAATTACTTCGACGAATGATCGTTATTAATGAATTTCAATTGGACGTTGTTTCACTCATAGTAGGCTTAAATGCGTAAAATCGAAGGTGCAACATTTCGGAAGCCCTTTAGTTCTATCAGTAATTACAGGACTGGTTTATATGCTCACAACAAACACTAATAGGACACTTAATTTTGGTGAACCTAACTGACTTGAAGGATCAAATTACAGGAAGATTTTGTATTTAATTATATGTTGAATTATTGTTAGCCTACTGTAAATGTGTCCACCATCATCTGTTATCATGGATAAGTCTGCACAATTCAGAAACACACTCAAACGTGATGATGGTTGGACGATAAAAGATTTTTTAAAAAAAGAAGATAAATCCCAGATTACTTTGGAAATAAATTAATTGAATTTCATTATCTGCAATTATAACATCATTATAGCAGCCTGTCCCTGCGTGCTTGCATTATAACAGTGTCAAGCTATATTGTGAACAATCAGCATTTCTTTTCTTTGTAAAATAGTCATTTTACAATCACAACAAACAAAGGTTTCTTGTCTTTCTGTTCGTTTCTAGCACATTACATGTTTCTGAGGCTGGAGTGGTTGTCAGGAGCAGAGTGTCCTCCACTGGCAATGCTTGAAAACGTTTTGACTGAAAGAGAAACCGGCTGTTAGTTCAATCGTTTTATAGATCAATAACAGGTAATTATGCGTTATATAATGCAGACTGTAGCTCATGTACGCTTATGTCTCTCACAGGTGCATATATATTGAGAACACTGTCAACACAGACTGTTATTGACAAAACCAGTAGCTATAAATAAGACCATCTGTCAAAAAGAAATCTATTTTATTAAGACTTTGAAAGAATAAGCATTCGATCATAATTTGAAAATAGCCTATCATACAGTGTCTGTGTCAATTAAAAGATCGAGAACAACCTGTTTCAGCACAGAGACTTTTTTTTTTGTAATATCCCTCCGGCTGGATTTCATTTTCTATATTGGTCTTTAAAAACACCTGCGTGTTTTGACCCTTGATCAGTATAATAAAGCATATTCCTCTTCTGATATTCAATCTTCTAAAGTCTGCTTATGCAAATAGTGGCTTTCAAATCAAGATGGCTTTCAACTTGATCCATCCTTGCTTTTGAAAGTGACGTCTGTTATCCTCTAATATAATTTATTGCAACGCATGCATGTCTTTCTTCAGAGGACTCTTTAGAGACACACCAAGTGAAGATGTATTCAATGTGGACAAAATATGGTCTTTGATAAAGCAGTTTAAAGGTGATAAACTGGCCTCTGGTTTTAAAAAAAAAAATCTTTGCATAAATAAATATCGCCTGTTCATTTATTTGACAGTTCTTTAGATGACCAAGTCCAATTTTAACAGCTGTATTCAATGATTGTCTCCGGAATGACAGACTGGGTTTAAAATATGAAATTTAGATGTAGGCCAGCAGTGGATTTGTTTATGTGCAATATAATAATAATAATAATGATAAAATCATTTATAGCACCTTCAGCATTATGAACGGTTTCTATAGATTGCAGCGTTTTGGTTCATGCCATGATTTATCTTGTCTGCTTTAAGAATATAACAAGTATCAGTGAGCTTGTTCAGCATCTCCAGCAGCGCACTTCAAAACTAACGAGAAATCTAGGAACTGAAATGAAATTTCAGAGCAATTTGTTATTTTATAATAAGAGGTTAAGAGGGGACAGTTTGACGACTCACTTGCCCTTTCTCTCATTTTTTCTCGCTCCTTCACTTTGCTCTCTGTCGCATTTATTGCTCAAGGTCAGTGCTGGAGGCAACTGTGAGGTTACCACTGTGACGGCAAGGTCAGAATCTTCACTGTCGTTTGACATGCTTTCTGCCACAGAAATGTAGAGGTGAAGATGCATGGGGCGAGTGGAATGGGCCTGCTGCATGTAACCTGACATTTTTAAATAGATAGGAAGAATACTTTCACCGTCCTTGACTTTCTTTGCATTCAAAGCATTCTTAACCAATGGCCTTGTTCTGTACCGTATATGCTATATACATAGATTATATGAGGGTGGTGTTATCCACAGAAGGGGAACTGTAAATCAGCTGAGAAAGAGCTTTGTTTAAAATCCATTCACCAATAAAATGGATGAAAGGTTTTGCAAATTGTAAACAACATTTACCAAAATTCCCTTCCAGGAGCCACAGTGGTCCCCACACAAATCAAACAGAAGTGTCATCACATTCCAACTCAAATCCAGTAAGAGGTCTTCAGCAGCACCTCGGTGTGTTCTGCACCGTTGAAAGACATTTTAAATCAATAATGAACCAAACCATCTAGCACTGCCAGAGAGAGCGCAAAAAGTTAAATGACTCATAAATAATCTTCGCAAATAACAGCAATTTCGATGTAATAGAGCGATTTCACAAGTCCATGAGCATGGCCACACACACACACACACATTTACACACATCTAAGAACACATAAACGTACACTCCATTAAACATTTTAAATAAAGACTTAGTCCAAGATACAAGGCAAGACACCTCCAGCTGTGTCTGTGGGCCACAGTCTTTATTTATCCTGATTCATTTTAATTTATTGAAATGGTCAGTTATGATATTTTGACACTTACCTGTTGAGTGTTGAGCATGATATATGATTACATTATTATTATAACCTGGTTTTCAGCAACACTTAAGCAATATCACATTTTCTCTCACAAGAGAAGAAATTGTTGAATAAAGTCATTATTATTTTTGAATAATAATTGTTGAATGAAGTCATTGTTTAATAAAAAGTATTCTCGTAGCTTTGTAGCTATTACGGTTGAACCAGTGATGTCACATGGACTATTTTAACGATGTCCTTGCTACCTTTCTGGGCCTGGGAACATTTCAGTTGCATTGCTGTCTATGCAGGGCCTGAAAGCTCTCCGATTTCATCAGAAATATCTTAATTTGGGTTCTGAAGGTCTTATTTGTTTGAAAAGACCTGAGGTTGAGTAATTAATGACAGAAGGTTCATTTTTGGGTCAACTATCCATTTAAAGGAGGTATTGGGTACTCCAAATCCTGTAAAGATACACCTATACATTTATCCAAATCCATAATTAAGTCATTGCATCTTACACACTTTACTATGAGGTATGTGAGATTATAACGATTTTTCAATATAATCTCCCTATGTCAAAATTTATGAATGAATATAATGGTTTTTTATTATTATGATTTTAATAAAAATCTCTGTGATTCTTTTCTATGAATTTTTTTTTTTTTTTTGGAAATGTGAAAGGTTAAATATTTGGACGTGGAAGCATATATCACCAAAATAAATGTTCCTAATGTCCTAATAATAACCTTTATTTCAATACTTATTGTCTAGGTAAAGTGTTGTCACGTAATATTAAATATATACATATATATAAATAATTCTTAGATTTCAGTGATCACCAGTGACCTGGTTATATTTAGTGTAGCAGACGTGAAGCAGCCTCAGTGTTACAATTTGCTGCCACCTTGGGGTCATATTGTACAACTACACATGTTGTGCCACTGGGTTTTCTTCGTTGTTAGCTCCATATGGTGATCTGAGTCAAACACACTAGCACCAGAAAAATTAGCCTCTTAATGTGACATACAAAACTAGTTGCTGTGATTTTTCATTGATTCTAACAATCCCTTCTGCCATTGGGAAAGAGAAGAGGCCCAAGGCTTTCAAACATTTAAATCTCTTTCTTTATTACAAGCATATGTACTTTTCTTGCTGTTAATAGCTACAGAAAAAACTGGCAAAAATTCACATATCTACAGATATCAATCTTTTAAAAACTTTATACAAAAGGAGCCCAAACTGTACATGAATATTACTACATATATGCTGTAAAGTGTACAGTAGTATACATATATACTGTATATATAATACATTTATGAGCAACATCACACTTTGTGCAGATAAAACAAAAACAAACAAAAAAAGCTATAGATATTTAGTTAATCTGAATAGGCTGGCACAGATGAAGCCCCACTACAGGCAATAAAGCCTTCAGTTATAGCAGTAGACATCTAATCAAATATTTGGTCACACCTGCTTTAAAAACAGTGAGTGTATTTCCTACAGTCAGTGTGAGCAATGACCATGCATATCATCACCTCAAACATATTTCAAATCATCAAACAAAAAAACAGACTGTTAAAGCTATTTTTTAAACTTTCATCTTTACTGAAGTTGACTTCTCCCATGACCTTACATTTGGTTGTTTTAAAACTGAACAGTAACATTCTGACTCTGTAACGGTAAGTAGTTCTCTTCATCCTCGAGATACAAAAGTAGCAAAAAGACTTTTTTCACACATTATACAAAATACCTATTTCATATAGCCTTTTTTAGACAGACAGAATACAGTGTTTGCCAGTGCCTGAACGCACCCCTGAGACAGATAGCGTTCAGTCATCAAATTATTCCTACATTACAAAAAACAGTATTGATTTAAAACAATAGTTTGTCAGAAACAAGAATAAAACACATTTGTGAAGGGACATTTGTTCTAGAACCACATTCTTTTAGCTATGGTAGTTTGTAGTTGTCATTCACGGTTATCCAATTAACGATATGCAATTTTTGTTTACAGCACAATAGTGGTTTTTTTCTTTTTCTTTTTCTTTTTTTTACATTCAGGAAGCCAGACAGAACTGTAATAGTGAACAAAATAGTAAAAACAGTAGAATGCAAAACAAAAATAACAGTAAAAAACATTAAATGAATTAGTTTACTCCTATTATATTAATCTATGCTACTTAAAAATCATGACTTGAGAATCTATGTATAAGCACATTCTTGTTTTTGTTTTTTTCAGATTTGCCAGCATTGATTAGTACTTGGTATCGTAGATGTGAATCATCTGGACTGGACTGAAAATTTGAACCAAAGTTATAAAAGTGGTTTATATAAATGAGAATATGACTTGATAAAGCTCAGTGGTTGGTCCATTACTACGGCATCACATGGCATGCAAAGTTCAGACCTCAATAATCAATAAAATAGACAGTGTTTGACTTTAGATTTTACATTCATACAAATTAAATAATACACTTTTGGACCAGAACATAGTTTACTCATTTTCGCCATGTTGATTAATTTGTCATTCATTCATTCATTCACACAGCCTTTGTAAACCTTGACATCAATATACTCATCAATATAGTCTATATTTAGATATAATGTGTGCATGAAAAAGGACATTCTGTTTTTACTATTCTGTGACAGTTAATCAACATTAACCCAATAAATTGTTCAAAAATGACTCTTCCATCCTTTAACAAACTAGCTATACCCATAATGCCATTCTTTAATCTGACAGTCTCTGTTGCAGGCTGACTGACGGGCAATGAAAACACATGTATGTGCACACTGGAGTTTCCCAGAATTCAACGCTTGACTGAATTGAACGCATGAACATACATTGAGGTTAAAAGCACCAGAAGGCATCTACCCACAAGAAGCTTGGAGTAACCATCAAAACAGTGGTCTTGATAGTCTTTGACATCACCTACGTTCTCTCTCTGTCATGGATGATGGATGGTTAAAATGGTGAAATGGGTGTTTGGCCTCATCATGAGAACTGAATGACAGGTGAGCGAAGGAAACACATGCGAGGAGAGAAGTCGAGATGAAAAGATAAAGCTCCAGGAAAGCAACACTACATTCCAGAATCAATGTGAGCAGAAAAAAACAAACAGGCATGGAATGCGAAGGACAGCAGGGAAAGAGTCATGCAGACAAACAGATGTGGTTTTGATGATCAAATGGTCTGATTTTTAGTTCGGTTTAGATCCATATCCATTTGTGTAACAGTGTTACCTGGAATTTAAACTTAAATGCATTCACACTCAATTCAAATCAATGTGAAATTGAATTCATTCATGGGACGGAGATGGAATTGAATGTACTCCACAATATTTTTATGAGAATTATATATTAAACAGGTCATCAGGTGTTCAGTTTGTTACAGTGTTATTTGGAAATTAAACTGAATTGCATTCACACTCAATTCAAATCAATGTGATTTTGAATTAATTCGGACGGAGATGGAATTGAACACACTTCACAATACGTTATGAAAAAGTCATTTTAAACAGATAAATCATCAGGTGTGAGGCACATTTCCCGGGAATCATTTTAAAAAGCTCATCTTCTGTGTTCTGCACACTAGAAAGGAGCCATTTCTGTGAACAAGACAGGCCATCTGTGATGCTGACCTTGATTGGGCTGTTGGTTTAATGAGTTGTTTGTGAACAGTATCACAGTCTAATTATATCCGACTTATTTATATCAGATCATAAATTAGTAATGTGCAACAAAGAAATGATAGCAACCAAGCACAGGGCTCCAAAAGTTACATTCATACAGACAAAATGCTTTGGGAACAGTCAAATAGGACGCTACAATCATGAAAATATGCTGACGAAGAAGTTAATTTCTACTTTTTGTGAACGCAAAAAGATGTTTACACCAACAGAACTATAAAATTTGTCTTTAGGAGCCCTGGGCCATGTTAGTGGCATTGGAAGGTGTCGAATACTACTTTTATCGGTCTCCATCCTCAGCTGGTGCAATGTCAACTTAAGGCAGTGTGGTAGGATTCTTCTAATGCCGTCAAACACTTTCCCTCCATTTCCTTTTGAGCATAAGGCAACTAATGCACATTTATATACTCCGTATTTCAAGACCTTTGGTTCCAAACTGCGGTGTAAAAGATGGGAAACGTTAGCATTAAGGCAGAACAGTTAAGCTAAGGTGGCTAGTGTAGCCTTTAGCATCCTGTATCTGGATCTATTCTAAAGAAAATAAAGGACTGATTATACATAGGGAACTACAGAGTTTAAGCAAATTGCCAAGCAGCTTGGAAAGAGTAACTGGTTGTCATGATGACACAAGTCAATGGTTTTGCAAACTTTGGAACAATAGAACATGAGTTGATTTCCACCTTTTTGAAAGTTAAAGGGTGAAACATAATGACAGTCCAGTTACAATTTGTCTTCTCGTAGTTGTTCTAACAAAGGCCTACGTTCTCACACACACACACACACACACACATACACACGCGCACAATCGTGCACATACACACCTAGTTCGTTCTAGTACAGTGCAGCAACAGAAATGGCAAAATTTAGCCACTTACAATGCAATCGGACAAAGAAAATCGCAGGCTATGGAGTGTTCCTCGATAACAGGTTTGCACAAAGGCAACACCAGTTTGTTCTATAAAAAAAAGTAGAAGAAAAAAGAAGGAGCACAGGACAAAAAAAGGGAAGGGGAGACGACAGAGAACAAAGAAAAGAAGAAGAAAAAAACAGGACGGTCAGTTTTTAGAGCATCCAAGGCCATTTTAACTGTCATCCACATTAACATTTAGCTGTAGGGGTTGCGTTTGAGATGGAAAGGTTTGTGCAACTACTGCATAGTGTAGTTTTCAAGTAATTTTTCACATGAAGAATTACAAGGGTAGGTGAACGAACATGTAAACCCACAGTGTAAAGGGAACACGCTCACACAAAGAAAACAAGGTAAATAGGTCCCAAGGCCGCTTAGCGCAGTATGCCACACTAGCAGATGGTACGGCCAATTCTGTTTGGCCTTCCTCCAGCTTCTAAATTAACACACAGCATCACTAGCCCATTAGCGTATACCACAAGAATGCATTTCAGTGCTTTTGTTTTAGATAAAAGGTAACAAGCCAAGATTGGTCTCCAAATAGTGTCCCAATCTTGACACTTGAATAATTGAGGTTGAATTTGATTAGATAAGTAGACTCTCTTTTAGAGAGACTGTCATACGGACGTCTCGGGCCCAGGTGCACTGTAGGTGTAAGCTGCCCCAGAGAATCTTGGGTTTTCTCTTATTCGGAGGAAGGAGCTGAAGGTGCAGTAGTCAGGCCTGCCCCCCCAGTATGTACACATCAGTTTTTTGGGAGGGGAGGAGTCAGACCTGTGGTGGGTGTGGTTCTGGCTTTCGTTGCCATGTCTGTCGTGTTTCCGTGCAGGTGGAGCATGGAGGGAGGACAGGGGGGTGAACTCGGACAGGTGGCCCTTATACAACTTATCGGCATTCTGGAGTAAAGAACGAGGGAACAGAAAGAGTGAATTAGCAGATTGCATCATATACAGGCATGTAAATGCAAGCATTGGTCACGTCACAAGCTGAAACAACACAAATCCAAAGCCCCAGCAAGAAGCAATGCAAAAAAGAACAAAATATTACATTAAAAAATCACATATCCAATATTAACCACATGCACCAGCTCAGTCCCAGAAGATGTTAAACTGATCGATTGAGAGGCTGTTACAGGATAAACTGCAGAGAGAAATTTAGCTAAGGCTAGTGAGAAATTAGAGTTCTTTTCTTCATTGGAGGGTGAAAGGGCATTCACCCCCCAAAAAAAAAAGTTATATTTTTATAAAAAAAGTTTGGGGTCGGTAAGATTTTTAATGTTTCTGAATGAAGTCTTTTATGTTCTGCAAGGTTCACATTTGTTTGATAAAAATACAGTAAAAACCATAACATTGTGAAGTATTACTACAATTTAAAATAACTGTTTTTTTAATATATTTTAAAATGTAATTATATTCCTTTGATGCAAGCTGGGGTGGGGGGGGGGGAATATATTGCTTTTTATATTTAAGCAAAATATAAATATAAGTTCTTGTTTTGTCTTTTGAATTTGCAGTGAAACATTATCAGGACAATTTCTTCATAAATTTACCGATCATAAGCATGTTCTAGGAATGGACATTAAAAGGTGGACATTTAGAAATATATGACAATATTTTCACTGATTTAGACACAATATGAAAGTAAAGAAAAAATATCCATGCATGCCAGAGTGTTAAGATGTTAAACTGTATGTCAAGCCTGCTGTGTGTATTTGTGTATGTGTCAGAAGAACCCATAGTCCCCATGTCCTGTTAGCTGCATATACTGCACACCCCAAACCACAACCCAGTACATTCATTCTGAAGCTTTAAATCCAAACCAAACCAGTCTGTAGGTTTCACACCAAACAACAGACCCACACAGGTGCACCAAAGGCATTTCAGTCCAGTTTGCTTTCACTGGAAAGAGCCAATTAGCAGGATTCTGGAATTCTCAGATTGATTCTAGAACTGTACGTGTCATCTGAGAACTCTAGAGCTCCACTTGAGTTCAGTGTGGATTAGTTCTTTCTGGCTTTAAGCCTGGCTCACACTATAGGATTTTTAGCCCGATTTAGCCCCGATTTCCCCCTCCCGAGAATCGGAGCAAAAATCTTGTCGAGCCCCTCGATCGGGCCCGATGTTCGGCACGGATTATCTGGTAGTGTGAGGCGTTCACCAATCGAATCTTGCACCTCCCGATCTGCTCGCACACAAATCGGGGCCACCCCGATCATATCAAACATGCTTGATATTTAGGATTTAAATTGGGATGATGACGGTTATATGATTACGTCAGTACTTTCTCATTATCCAATGCGCGACCACAAAACAGCTGCTGGATAGTGGAGACGGAGGAAACTGCTTCTTGACGTTTTATAGTAACACGACTGTCTGTATAATGTGTCGAAAATGTATCACAACTGTAAGAAGAAAGAGAAGCACTGGAGTGAAATCGCCTCCGTTTTGAATGTACCGGGTGAGTGTAGAAAGCAGCTAGCACACTAGCTAACATATGTAAACATCACTGAAATATCAATGACGATCTGCTGCGTGAGATCACGTGAGGCGCTCCTTCTGGCATGATAATCTTAATAATATCTTTTAGTCTGTGATGCGCCACCATGTTAAAATCTTGTAGTGTGTGCATGTTTAAGATTTGAGGCAAGATAATCTGCAAAGATTCTCCTTAAGTGTGTGTGCTGCAACCAGATTTCATAATCGGTTAGGATTTTAAAACTCCTGTAGTGTGAGCCAGGTTTTAATCTTCAACTTTGCATTCTCTTTACCATAGAGCTGCTAGACCTCAGTGGTGTTCTGAACGCCATCTAGCAGTGAATCATGAATGTTTGTCTCAACCCTTTCAAAGATCCTGTCAGCCATCATTCTCTGTGAAATATCATATACACAAACAAACTCAAATGTGGCATAACAGACCCATGTGCACAATATTTTCTAGAATCTGTCTTGATTTTGAAGTCTTTTGCTGAAACTGAAAGTACAGCAGCAGAAAATGCATTAAACAACTTTATATCAGCAACATAAAATTCACACGTACATACTATACATGCACACTTCATGCATGCAAACATGTAGAGTGACGCAATAAAAGACTTCGAACATAAAGAAAGACACCACAGGGTACTGCAACGCATGTTATTGGCATGTTGGGTAGCTTGTGAGCCTCATTAATGTTCAGTAGGTCATGACCCTGTTGTGTCTTCGCTCACTGATATACACACACGCACATGCAGAGAGAGTGTGTAGGTTCACCTCCGGCTCAGTTCAGAAACTGACACTGCTGGAGGTCTGGGAGAGCATAAAGATGGTGGACTGCTCAGCAGTGAGACACTGCCGCTTTGTCTGCCATTACCACAGGTCAAGGATTAAACACACAGGGGAAGGGGAAGGTCAAGCATCAGAGAGGTAGAGCATCAGGAGAGAAAAAGAGAGATCGAAGAGGAATAAAAAAGAAAGGGTTTAGAAAGGTTAACAACCTGTCTAATCCTCAGAGATTAATAAAGGAACTTCAGCAGCTTTCAAAGCATTCAAATTCTCTGGAAGTGCAAGTGTTAAGTGTTAGATTTAGCATATTTAAGGTTCTTTTCTAGCAGAATTAGTAGAAGTAAAACTTTACAATAAGGTTCAACTTGGTTACCAGGGGCCTGTACCATGATGGTGGCTGAACAAATTCGGGGTTACAGGATTAGTTTTGAGTTGACAAAACCAAACCAGTCTAATCCGGCTTTGTTGGTACCATAAAGCTCATCATCAACATTCTCTGTCAACTCAGGCTTGATCCCTGAGTTAATGGAGCACGTGCACAGGAAATCAGTAATGACAGCCATCAGATGCCTTGAAACGTGTGATTCACTTCTTGATAGAGAGTCGTGTGAGAAACTATTCACTACCAAGATTAACATAATGAACAATATGAAGAATTTAAACACATTTACAAGATGAAACGATCTATCCATGAAAGATTAAAACTTAGTAAACTATCTTGCCTTATTGCAAGTAAAATTTGTAAAGGTTAGTTCATGAGTTTTATAAGATTTATAGGTATAACACTTGACAAATCTAAGCTGATGCTAAACCTTATTTATATGGCATATTATCGATAGGTTATATAATTAAAATAAAAGCTTAATAATTACTCTTAAAACTAAGCTAGCTGTGTAATGGATGAAGGGTATAGTAATTATATAAATCATATAAAATATTTTGCAAAAATATTCATCTCTAAATTCAGACAATTTTATCATTAAAAATGTTTTTCTATGTAGCATCCTTTAATTTGGAGCAAGAGAAAGTGGGGGAGTGGCTTTATTGTTTCAGAGATGTGTCACTTTGCTTGAAGCTGATTGGTGAAATTTCTGTTTGAGATCTCTAAACCAGAACATAACCTGCCCCATAGCAGGTTAGCTGTGGAGTGTAAGTTACTATGGCAATGAACTCTGCTAAAAGCCAAGCCACTTTCATGGTACCTAAAACCAAGGATTGGTGCAAACTAAACTGAAACATACCTGGCTATCCAGCTAATCCGGCTTCATGGTACAGCCCCAGGTTATCCTTTTTGTATTGTTCCTAAACATAACCTGTTAAAAATAGTTTTTGTTAACTTGAATAAGCTAAATTAAAATATAAACCTTAGATTAAAACTTCCCAAAAATTTGAAAATTTTGCCTTTGGCACCTAACTGATAAGTTTTGTTGAAGTACTAAAATGACTAAAACTAAAACTCAAATAAAATAAAGGTAATGATAAAACGATAAAAATTGACAAGAACACAAAGCTAAATTTCTAAAACTTAAACTAAAATTAAAATGTAAACAGAAAAGCTCATCTAAATACTATACACAAATAAATAAAACAAAATAACTGTCAGTACACTCAGGTATCATAATTCTAACAATGAGGAGTTTTGACTGCATTATTAATCTAATTTAATGATAATTTATAAATTAACAATTTATTATTAATTAATGGTCATTCATAATACAACTTAATATAATAAAAAAAATGAAATATATTGTATATGTTCAGTATAGATTTACATTGACCAAGACTGATAAATGCTGTACATTTTTTTATACACTGACATGACATTTCATTTCATAACATTGACATTCTAGAGTTTAATAGGGAAGATGAGTGAGAGGAAAAGCATCACACGGGTTAAACCAGTGGTAAGGCAGTTTACACATGCGCACACATTAAATTTCCTTCTGAAATTTTTCTTAGCATAGTATGGTAACATACTATGTGTGCACACAGTAAAATACACAGTATTCAATGTGTCATATATTGTTTGACAAAGAGTCAATGGGTCAAATAAAACCACTGAATGACTCAAAGAGTCATCCAATGCAAAGAAAAATCGACAGATAAAGAGAATCGTGAACTGCATCCATAATCCACTTACATCAAGCACACTGGGTACCAGTCCGCAAGTGTAAATCTGAAGACCAGTTAGTAGCAATTATCACAAACTATAGCACCATTAAGCTGCTTCAGATCAACAATTATTTAGTTGAAAATAACACAAATATTTCTTTTAAATAGCTGTAATCTTGCAAAAGGAATCAATCTTAGTTAGATTAGACAACATTTTTGGTTGATTCAGAAGTTGATGCCAAATAAAACGAAGCTGTAGTCAGTGCAGTCAGTTCAATACACTTCAGCTGCAGAAATGCTACAAATATATAATATGAAAAAAAGCTACAAAATGTCCTGACAATATAGGTTATTAAAATTACACATGACCTACAGCTTTAAACAATACACACACACACACAAAATATTTCTATCCCTCACAGCTTTGCTTTCAATTGCATCAAATGAAACATGTCATCTACCCAAACTAATAGTCACTGTATATAATATAATTTCTTTTAAATAGCTGTCTATTACTGAAATAGACACATTTATACATGTTTGACATGTGAGCTAACTGTATCTTTTCATCTCTATGAAAATGCAGATAGTGAGAGTTGTGCTGTCGTACCTGTATTCTCTCAGTGGTGGTGGGCCATAGAGCTCTACACAACACTTTCTTCACCACATCAGGCAGCAAACTGACTATAATCAGCAGAATTATACTGAGCCATGCAGGACCGCTGGACAACATCTGCATGAACACATAGTACATCCTCTGATAGTTCAGGAAAGGCCTACAAAGAACAAAAATACACCAGAGATATCATGTTAGATTCAAATGAATTTGATTTAGTGATATTAAGTGTATAACAGGACAGGCCGTACCAAATGATGCCTCCCCACAGGAGGGAGAAGATGACATAGAATAGCAGTGACCCCCATATGACAAAGTGGTTGATCCACGTCCAGTAATGTGTGTCCAGGGCAAGCTAAAGCATGTAGACACAGTGAGAAATGGGAAGACATAGCAGGTGAAGTTGATACCAGTTGGCAACAGCACATATCATAACACGTGTGTCAGTTGTATTACCTTTAGCGTGACCGTGAACACCAGGACAGTGAATACAAGTGTTCCAAAGGTCCAGTTTCCAAACATCTGGAACAGAGAAATATTGAAAAAGGCAAAAAGAGATTGGCACTGATGCATAAATAGACACTCAAATGAGTGTTAGTGCACAGCTCACCCTCTCATAGCCTTACAAACTGGACACGTTGCAGTTATGCATGTTAAAAGCTTTTTTAAAATTCAGTGGCACTCGGTAGAAAAAGACTTGAATTATCTGGTAAGAATATATTAACAAAAATATTTCCTCATGATACGGACATTTTTAGACAACACTAAGTTTAACAAAAAACTGTCCAATAAATATTATGCACAAATTATTATGTATAAGAATAACTGAATAAGAAAAATTACTAGAAGCTGGAGGAAAAAACAAAAACACAAACAAAAGATGCAACATAATTTAGTAAAAGCGTTCACCTGAATCATGTATACAATATACAAAAACAAATAACAATTTAGAATTCCCAGATTTCATTTTTTTAGGTGGAAATTTATCTCAGATAGTATTTGTACATTAATATATTAGCAGCAGAAAAATTAGAGACCTATAATGTAAGAAATTTCCTTATAATTATTATCCAATAATAATTGTTATATACAGTATATTCAAATTATAATTACATATGAGATTTTATATATATAATATATATATATATATATATATATTATATCTATATACTATATAGAGATTATATACTATTATACACAAACAATGTTTTATGCTTTTATGTTGAATTGATAAAAAAAAAACATGGAACATACGGTGTATCTGTATTTGTATCAGATGCACTTATCTAAACTTGTGCACCAATGCAGCATTCACAAAAGCATATAAATATAATCAAAGGACAGGGCACTCATCAAATGTTCTTTTAAAAATCTATTTCTTGTGAATAATTGTCATTATTTTAATGGTGCTGTAAATGAAAGCACTTTTATGTCTTTGTTTTACAGAGATTATTAATGATGTCTGGCTCTCGGTGATGTCACATGCATTTTATATTTTGTCCATAAAAGCCTCATCAATAAATAGTGAGCTTAGATAGTCCCATAAAATGTTATAATGGATTCAGTTTTGCAGATTGGCCCAATAAACCTTGGGTGCTCTAAGCTTCTCTGTGTGATTGTGTTTGTATATTTGGGAGGATTTGTTCCCTCATTGTTTACAGTCTTGGCAAACGGCTGAATTTAGACACAATGGATTCTCTTCTAGAACCTTCCTCTGTCTGTGGACCGGCCACACTGTTGATGGCACTATGCAAAACAACATCAACGATATAAAGAGAGCTCTTTATAAAATCACTGCATGTTTACCTTTAAAAAACAAATCGCAATCAAAGTCACCAAGCCACAGCAAAACACGAGCAGGTCAAACTGTATGGCACTAAATGGTTTTAGTGAACATAATAATGTTGATGAGTTGCCAGTTTAAAAAAACAAGCACACACAATAAATGTCAACAAGTTTGAGGAAAATGCATTAACTTACCTTAATGAGCACTCTAAATTAAATGTACTGTTAAAAAACATGTCAAGGGCAAATGATTTTTAGCAAATGATTTTTTCAGAATGATCAATCTGATATTTCAGTTGAAAAAATGTCATGGTCAAGTGCAGTTTTGCAATTTTATGTTTAATCAGATAATAATTAATCTGTTAATGTTCGAGTTTCTGCCATGTTCCACAAACAGGGAAAAACAGTGCCTAAAGTTTTTCTTTCCTCTTATTCAACAAATGGTCAGTGAAAGAGGTGCTTAAACACGTTAATCTCCAATAACAGGGTCTCAAACAAAATACTATATTAATATATGGCTATTTTATTTTCTGTTCATTTTATACAAGGTTAGCAATGTTTACATCCCTGTAACCAAAAGTGGCGTTTAAAACGGATTTGTGTGATTTAGCTTTTCTAGAAATAAATAAATATTCAATCTAAATAGACAAAATGTATAATAATAAAATAACAATAGCAACAATAATTTTATTAGATAATTTAAAAATATTACTTTCTTTTTTCTAAATTTCAAAAAAGACATTATTCAATTATTAAATTAAATATATTATTTGTATATATAATATACTACATAGTGTCTAGAAGAAAGAGACCCTATGCAATGCTATAAATGTACCTATGTTAATGAGTCACTAAAGTATACCCTATTTGTGGAATAGGCCTCCAGCTTCTCTTTTAAATTAAAAGTTTCGGAATAGATTCTCTTCAATTCAACATGTACTGTACCAAACAAAGTGAAATGTTTAATCCACGTGTCCTCTTGTTCATTCATTTGCCCTTGCAGTGAGTCATGAGAGGATGGATGTGTATCCTACGGGCCGATGAGGATGAGGATGACAACACCCCTCCAACTCGGGGGGATTGCAAAAAACACAGTCGCAACGTGACACACGGGACGGACACAAACTCCTACTCGATCACAAGATGATAGACAGAGGAAGATGAACGGGGGACTTGCTATTCTATACCTACAGTGGCTGGTCCTCAGTACAGGGGACACTGGGATGTCGTACGGTACTGTTTGAGAGCCACGATGGCAGTGAACGGTTAGTGTTAGTAGACACTATGTGAGTGGGAGTGGCTTTAGGGTGAGGGGAGGGGCTGAGGAGGGTAACAGTAAAACTAAAACTAAAAATAGGATGAGAAACAGATAGGGACAGGCTTACCATCTGTGTGTTGGTGGCCATTAGCTGAGGAAAGGAAGAGAAGCAGAAAAGAAAAGAAAGGCAAAAAGGGAGTAGGTAAAAGGAGGAAAAGAGAGAGGGAGAGATAGAGAAAGAGAGAAAGAGAGGAAAACGAAAGAAAAGAAGGAGAGGGAGGGGACAGGGAGCAAGAAAGTAAAGAAAAAATTAGGATGTTATAACTTAAAGTAAATCAAACAGGTAAAAAAGCAATCCAAAAAGGTTACTATGATTTAACTTAATGGCACAGAGAAAGATGTCTGGTCTGACTGATTACCCAGCATGCTTTGTGTCGCATAAATGAATGGAGAAGCACCTGTAATGACTTCAAACATACGCAAAGGAGGACAGACAAAAGTCTGTAAGCTGGATCAAGACCCTAGTTAAACCACAAATATCTACATTACAAGCACTGAAACCACTTTAACCACAAAATAACTCACTCAACCAGCATCGGCCACCCATTCAATCTGTATGCATCTGCTTTATTTGACTGAGAAAAAAAATGAACTCAAGAAACAAAACACACACAGAAAAATGTGAAAACGAAATCATGGTTTAGACAGTGACTGCATTACCTGTCCGTTGCTGGTGAAGGTTGTGTTGTCAAAAAGGAAGAAAGCACCAAAGAAGAAGACCATGGCATCAAAAACCCCCAGAAATGTCCAGTAGATGAAAGTGGGCCATCTCAGGAGGGAATTCTTGGCAATATCTCTGTAAAAATAAAGATATTAAAAATGAAAATATAAAAAACGGTTGATATTACCGCATATTGTTTGCATAACCACACTGTACTGTAAACTTTACACTTTACATTCCTTTAAAAATGTACATCAACTTAACTGTAATCACAGCTAAGTGCATGTAATACATCATAAGCAACGAATTTCAAAATCATGTATAAGGTTATTAATAACTAAAATAACTAAAACTATTGAAAATACTTTTGTTAATTAAAATTAAAGCTGAAATAAAATAAATGATAAATATTAGATACAAAATTTTATTAGAAATGTTGCCTTGGAAAATAACTCAAGTTTAAGTTGAAACATTAAAATTACAAAATGAAAATTAAAGCTGCAAGCAGCGATGAACGGGCCCTCGCACCCGGGCTCACCGCCACCCGATGGCTTTAGGAAAACAGCAAACAGTGGGCAATATGCAATAAGTGGTAAATATAGGAGGAATATGTCAAAGTCATTCATATGTGCCAAACTTCCTGCTGCCAGCTGGTGGCGCTATGATTATAACTGGATGTTGGCATGTAGGTGTCTTCAGGCCAGCACTTTTATTAAACATGTGAAGTCTGGTGCAGATTGAACATGGTATGTTTGAGTTAGTGTAAAGCATGACATATCTTGTTGCCAACAGGTGGCACTATAATTATTACTGAACATTGACATGTAGATGTCTTCAGGCCAGTATTCTCACTAAACATGTGATGTTTGGTGCAGATTGAACATTGCATGTTTAAGTTAGTGTAAAACAAGTAATTTTCTGTTGCCAGTAGGTGGCGCTATGATTATAACTGAATATTGGCATGTACATGTTCTCAGGCCAGGACTCTTATCAAACATGTGAAGTTTGAGGCAGATTGGACATTGTATGCATGAGCTACAACAATTTCCTGTTTGATGGTGTTAATAGCATGCTTTAGCACTTAACTAAGTGTTGCTAGCATGTTTTAGTATGTATCTAGCATGTTGCCAGCCTATTTAACACTTGCTGACGCTTTTTAATGTGTTTCAAGGAGTCCATAACAGTGCTAAACATGTACCTTCCTGATGCCAGCAGGTGGCGCAATGACTATAACCGAAAAAGGGCATGTAGGTGTCTTCAGGCCAGCACTTTTATTAAACACGTGAAGTCTGGTGCAGATTGAACATGGTATGTTTGAGTTAGTGTAAAGCAAGGCATATCTTGTTGCCAACAGGTGGCACTATAATTATTACAGAACATTGCTGTAATGTATCAGGCCAGTATCTACTAAACGTGTGATGTTTTTTGCAGATTGGACATTGCATGTTTAAGTTAGTGTATACAATGTCATTTCCTGTTGCCAGCAGGTGGCGCTATGATTATTATTGAATATTGGCCTTAAGATGTGTTCTGGCCAGGACTCCTATCAAACGTGACGTTTGGTTGGGCAGATCGGACATTGCATTTTAAAGTTAGTGTAAATCAAGCCATTCCCTGTTGCCAGCAGGTGGCGCTATGACTATAACTGAATATTGGCATGTAGATGTCTTCAGGCCAGGACTCTTATCAAACATGTTAAGTTTCGGGCAGACAGTTACTGTGAAACAAGTCATTTATTGTTGCCTGCAGGTGGCGCTATAATTATTACTGAATATTAGCTTTTATATAAGCTCAGGCCAGGACTCTCATAAAACATGTGAAGTTTGATTCAGATTAGACATTGTATGCAAGAGTTACAACAACTTCCTGTTTGATAGTTAATAGCATGCTTTAGCACTTAGCTAAGTGTTGCTAGCATGTTTGAGTATGTTTCTAGCATGTTTAGCACACAATGTCATATTTTACTGTATTGCTAATAGTGCAGCACAGTGTTAAACATGTCACTTCCTGTTGCCAATAGGTGGCGCTATCACTAAACTGAATCTTTGCATGTGGATGTGGTCTGGTCAGGACTGTAATTAAACCTGTTAAGTTTCGGGCAGATTGGACACTGCCTGCCTGAGATATGTAAACTTCCTGTTTCACTGCATTAATAGAATGCTTTAGCACTTAGCTAAGTGCTGCTAGCATTTTTAAGCATGTTCCTAGCAAGTTGCCAGCCTATTAAACAGTTGCTGACAAATTTTTATATGTTCCAAGGAGTCCATAACAGTGCTTAACATGTCACTTCCTGTTGCCAGCAGGTGGCGCTATGACTATAACCGAAAACGGGCATGTAGATGTGTTCAGGACAGGACTCTTATCAACTAGTTAAATTTGGGGCAGATTGGACACTGCATGCCTGAGTTACAGTAACTTCTTGTTTCACTGCATTAATAGCATGCTTTAGCACTTAGCTAAGTGTTGCTAGCATGTTTTAGTATGTTTCTAGCATGTTGCCAGCCTATGAAACAGTTGCTGCCGATTTTTAATATGTTCCTAGGAGTCAATAACAGTGCTAAACATGTAACTTCCTCTTGCCAGCAGGTGGCGCTATGAGTATAACTGAAATTGGGCATGGGTATTTGTTCAGGACATAACACTTATCAAACGTGTGAAGTTTGGGGCAGAATGGAAACTGCATGCCTGAGGTATCGCATGCTTTAGCCTTAGCCTAAGTGTTGCTCGCATTTTTAATATGTTTCTACATGTTGCCAGCCTATTAACACTGCGATGTTTTAATATGTCCTAGGGGTCCATAACAGTGCTAAAACAGCACGTCTGTTGCCAGCAGGTGGTGCTATGTCTATAACCGAAAACGGGCACGTAGATGTGTTCAGGACATGATTCTTATCAAAATTTTTAAATTTGGGTAAGATTGGACACTGCATGTTTGAGTTTGTGTAACTTCCTGTTTCACTGCATTAATATCATACTTTAGCACTTAGCTAAGTGTTGCTAGCATTTTTTAGTATGTTTCTAGCATATTGCAAGCCTATGTAACAGTTGCTGACGAATTTTTATATGTTCCTAGGAGTCCATAACAGTGTCAAGCATGTCACTTCCTCTTGCCAGCAGGTGGCGCTATGAGTATAGCTGAATTTGCATGGGTATTTGTGCAGGACATAACACCTATCAAACGTGTGAAGTTTGGGCAGATTGGACACTGCATGCCTGAGTTACAGGAACTTCCTTATTCAATGCATTAATAGAAGCTTTCGTACTTAGCGAAGTGTTGATAGCTTTTTAGTATGTTTATCGCATAATGCAGCCAAATGTAAACAGTGTGACGAATTTTATATGTTCCTAGGAGTCCATACAGGATAAACAGTAACTTCCGGTTTCAAGCAGCCTTTAGTCCTCTTCCGGATGGCGCAATGACTTTAACCGAAAAAAGGGCATGTAGATGTGTTAGGACAGGAATTTATCAACTTGTTAAATTGGGCAGTTGGACATGCGTGCCTGAGTTACAGTAACTTCTTCTTTCACTGCATTAATATCATGCTTTAGCACTTAGCTAAGTGTTGCTAGCATGTTTAAGTATGTTTCTAGCAAGTTGCCAGCCTATTTAACACTTGCTGACAATTTTTAATATGTTCCTAGGAGTCCATAACAGTGTTAAGCATGTCACTTCCTGTTGCCAGCAGGTGGCGCTATGACTATAACTGAAAACGGGCATGTAGATGTGTTCAGGACAGGACTCTATTTTTTTTTTTTTTTTTTTTTTCTCAAAACATGTGAAGTTTTCGCAGATTTGGGATTGTATGCATGAGTTACAACAACTTCCTATTTCTTGGCATTAATATCATGCTTTAGCACTTAGCTAAGTGTTGATAGCTTGTTTTAATATGTTTCTATTTAACACTTGCTGACACTTTTTAATATGTTCCTAGGAGTCCATAACAGTGTTAAGCATGTAACTTCCTGTTTCCAGCAGGTGGCGCTATGACTATAACTGAATTTGGGCATGGGTTTTTGTTCAAGACATAACACCTATCAAACGTGTGAAGTTTGGGGCAGATCGGATATTGCTTGCCTGAGTTACAGCAACTTACTGTTTCATTGTATTAATAGCATGCTTTAGCACTTAGCTAAGTGTTGCTAGCATGTTTCAGTATGTTTCTAGCGTGTTGCTAGCCTATTTTACACTTGCTGATGCTTTTTAATATGTTCCTAGGAGTCCATAACAGTGCTAAACATGTCACTTCCTGTTGCCAGAAGGTGGCGCTATGAGAATAACTGAATTTGGGCATGGGTATTTGTTCAGGACATAACACCTATCAAATGTGTGAAGTTTGGGGCAGATTGGACACTGCATACCTGAGTTACAGTAACTTTTTGTTTCACTGCATTAATAGCATGCTTTAGCACTTAGCTAAGTGTTGCTAGCATGTTTTAGTATGTTTCTAGCATGTTGCTAGCCTATTTAACACTTGCTGACACTTTTTAATATGTTCCTAGGAGTCCATAACAGTGTTAAGCATGTCACTTCCTGTTTCCAGCAGGTGGCGCTATGACTATAACTTAATTTGGGCATGGGTTTTTGTTCAGGACATAACACCTATCAAACGTGTGAAGTTTGGGGCAGATTGGACATTGCATGCCTGAGTTACAGCAACTTCCTGTTTCATGGCGAAACATCAAACTTTGTCAGGCCGCCAAGGACACGCCCCTTGATGAAAACTCAAAATCTTCGCAATTTAACGTCACAAAGGCCTTATGATGACCCTCACCAAATTTGAAGATGATCCGATTAAAACTGTAGGAGGAGTTCGTCAAAGTACGAGGCCTGGAAATGTCAAAAACTGCATAAAAATTGTACAGTAAATTGAAAATAACGTACATCCTGTTGGGTTTTGGGTTTTGTACCAAGAGACTTTTTTGTAGGCAATGGTGTGTTACATATGTGTACCGATTTTCGTACATGTACGTAAAACGTAGCTCGAGGTGCACTCCGTCGAAATTTTACAGGTGGCGCTATCGAGCCGTTTTGCCACACCCACCTCTGAAACCCATATCAGATGTAAATTTTCGCCAGTTCTGACACCTGTGGAAAGTTTCATGAGTTTTGGAGAATGTTTAGGCCCTCAAAAATGCGATTCACTTTGGAGAAGAAGAAGAAAGAATAATAAGAAACGGAGCAATTCCAATAGGGTCCTCACACCATCGGTGCTCGGGCCCTAATAATAATAATAAATAACTAAAACTGAAATAAAAAATTAATTAAACCTAGAGTAAAAATGAATAAATGTAAAATTTCCATTGGTTATCCATTTAATCTCATTGTGTCAAACAGAAATAAATGAGATTTTCACCATTTTAAGTTTTTGCTTTTTTTTTACATTTTCATTTGAGAAAACTACCCTAATAATCTCACACGCCACATTTAGAGTACCGCAAGAGATCTTAAGAATGTCTCAAGAACTCCAACTCATAGATCAAATGATCTGAGCTTTGCTATCTGTTCATTTTGTAGTCTTTTCTAGTCTTGTTTGTATAAATTTATACCAAATGAAGTGCAACTGATACTAAATTGAAAAGCAATGGAGCAGTCAAACATTTCAATGTAAGATCATATGGTTATTTATGAAAACAACAGTTGAAACTCTATGAAACAACAGTTTAGTCTCAAACTACACTTGAGATTGGATGGATCATTTCAAATGAAAGTGAAATTAGGGTCAGAAAAAAATAAGCATCATTTCTGCTGCTTGTGTCCATTCTTACTTTAAAAACATAGAAAAGTCCTTGATAGCTACAAGTGCCACACTGTGTGTCAGTAATGAACACTGTATATATTTAACAAGCAATGCAGAGGAATAAGAGGGGGGGAAAATGCAGTGTCAGGACATTTGGTGAAAAAATGTAGAGCAGTTCTAACAGTATTTCTGCCCAGTGTAGTGTGTAAATTGAGTTTAGTACAAGGGTCTGTGCGGATACGTTTGCCAAAGGCTGATGGAACGGTCCAATTATAGCAGACTCATATTTGGAAGCAGCGTGTTCATGTGATTAAGTGAAAAAACCTGGAGGCTCACAATCAGAAAAGGCATTTTAATAAAGGGGAAAATTTAGAGAGTGAGATTGGGCTACATCAGGCGGTTCATTAGATACAAAAATGATGCAAGGAAAATAAAAGATTTCAAAAATACAGATTATTTAAATTTTAATTGAATCAGCATACAGTATTAAATAGTCCCTGAATGGGCCAGTGCTGTCACTATGACTTGCAACATATATGTGCTTTAATTCCTTGCAAACAATTTATTTTTGTGCATGAAATATTGCTGCTGCAAAGTTGCTAATATAATAGATATATAATTAGCAAACTTTTGCAACAGCAATATATACATGAATATATATATAATATATATATAGATATTATATATATATATTTATATATAAATATATCTTTATATATAATATATATATATATATATATATTAGATATATATATATTATATACATATATATATAGATATAATATACATGTATACATTATACAGCATAAATGAGTACACCCCCTCTGAATAAATATAAAAGATGTATTTTCTTAACGATCACTAATATTATTCATGGAAAGATGGCAAAATTGAAACATATTAAACATATACTTAAACATATACAACATATACTTAATAATAACAACAAAATATATGCCAATATTTTCTGTAAGATAAGTAAATTAGCCAATTTTGTTTAAATGAAGGATTGCAGAAATGAGTACACCCTAGATTTAATTCAGAAAATGTATAATATTCTAGTACTTAGTATGTCCTCCAGAACTTAAAGTATACTGCTCTGACCCTTCTTGGCACTGAGTGTACAAGCTCATGACAAATTTTCACATCTGTGCTGTTTAACTTCTGGAGGACGACCTCCTTAAATGCCCTGGTCTTTAATGGGGAGTGTTGCTCAGCTCATCTCTACAGAATCCCCCACAGCTGCTCAAGAGCGTTAAGATTGAGTGAAATACATGTCCACTGAAGGATTTTCACCTTGGGAGAATGAATATATTCATTGTCATGCTGAAAAAATGCCCAATAATGCAGGGAATGAGGGGAGGGTAGCATCTTCAGTTTCAAGTTTTTGTATTACATCACACAGTGGTGTGTGAATTCATGCCAGCATTGATAAAGCACAACTCCCTCACACCTTCAGCACTCATTCATCCCTATATAAAAGCTTTACTACCACTGAACGTCACTGTGGGTACCAAGCACTTCTCACTATATTCCTCCTCTAGCAACACCAGAACATTATGGATGCTTTTGGATCCGAAATGATTTAATTGGTCTCTTGAGACCAGAGTATGGATTCCCAGAAGTCTCTATTTTGTAAATATGTGCCCTGGAAGAGGTTAAATGAGTTTACTGTGCTTTGGCTACAGTGGGTAGTTCTAGTGGTGACAACAACCATGCATGTCACTTCTGCAGGCTGCGTCATACTCTGTGAGATAAAGTGTCACTCTTTTCACAGCTTTTGCCGGCTCTGAGACACATGCATGTTATTTCTCCTGCTCTTTTTCTAGCAAAAATTCACTCATTACTAAAAAGTGAAAACTTAAAGTGAAGACCTGATTATTTCAGGAGCCTTATCACAAGTCCATTGTTTTTTAATGTTGGTGCTACTTCTGCTATATTGTCACACTTAAAACAATAATTTGGTATTCCTATTGTACCATTGTCCTCTTTTATGCTAAGAAATAAGTCACCTGGCAGTTCTCTCCCAAGTGGTTCCACTGCTGCCAGCATTAAGTCTGAGTATGATTCAGTGAGCTATATAAAACTTTTAATTGTCAGGAAATTGTCAGTTTGGTTCAATATACTTACCTGTTGATCAAAAATAGCCTTAAACCTATATATATTTTTTATTTAGTAACTTTCAGGAGGGTGTACTCATTTTTGCAACAACATTTCATCACTTTGATAAGAAAATTTTATTTTCTTGAATAATTTTAACATTCTTCTTTGGTAATTGATAAATCCGACTTGTTGGAACATTACATCTCCAAGAACCCGATATAATATTATATATATATATATATATATATATATATATATATAGATAGATATATATATATATATATATATATATATTATATATATATATATATAATATCTAATTAGATATATATATCGATAATATAATATATATATATAATACATGAAAAATATGTAAATATGATTCTACATAGATGTTTATGCCATAAAAAATATTTTTATAAAAATAAAAATTATTCTGGACAAAATGGTGAAAGTGGGAAAAGCAAAAAAAAAAAACTATGCACTTAAATATTTCAAAATGCATAATGAAATATGATATGAAGTTTGTCTCAGGGACAGCCAAAATCAAGGATAAGAAAAATGGGGGGGGGGGGGGGGGGGGGGGGGGGGGGGGGGGGGGGGGGGGGGGGGGGGGGGGGGGGGGGGGGGGGGTGGGGGGGGGGGGGGGGTGGGGGGGGGGGGGGGAGGGGGGGGGGGGGGGGGGGGGGGGGGGGCGGGGGGGGGGGTTTTTTTGGGTGGGGGGGGGGGGGGGGGGGGGGGGGGGGGGGGGGGGGGGGGGGGGGGGGGGGGGGTGGGGGGGGGGGGGGGGGGGGGGGGGGGGGGGGGGGGGGGGGGGGGGGGGGGGGGGGGGGGGGGGGGGGGGGGGGGGGGGGGGGGGGGGGCGGGGGGGGGGGGGGGGGGGGGGGGGGGTGGGGGGGGGGGGGGGGGGGTGGGGGGGGGGGGGGGGGGGGGGGGGGGGGGGGGGGGGGGGGGGGGGGGGGGCGGGGGTGGGGGGGGGGGGGGGGGGGGGGGGGGGGGGGGGGGGGGGGGGGGGGGGGGGGGGGGGGGGGGGGGGGGGGGGGGGGGGGGGGGGGGGGGGGGGGGGGGGGGGGGGGGGGGGGGGGGGGGGGGGGGGGGCGGGGGGGGGGGGGGGGGGGGGGGGGGGGGGGGGGGGGGGGGGGGGGGGGGGGGGGGGGGGGGGGGGGGGGGGGGGGGGGGGGGGGGGGGGGGGGGGGGGGGGGGGGGGGGGGGGGGGGGGGGGGGGGGGGGGGGGGGGGGGGGGGGGGGGGGGGGGGGGGGGGGGGGGGGGGGGGGGTGTGTTTCGTGACAGCGAACCAACAGTCATGCAAAAAGGAGGCCAAGGTGAGTATAAATAGCCAGTGTTTAGACAAGGATTTATCAGTAGGTCTCACAGAGGGACCCAGAAATAGAATCGTGAACAGATAGTAAACGTGTCTCTGCAAAATACCTCCCCTGTACATGTGATGACATGTACCACATGTCACGTATCAGCCAATAAAACAACTTAAACTCAAACCTAACTCCATACGGGTTTTCCATTTTGGGTGAATTGTTCTCATTGTTTAAACCTATGCTCTAAGTTTAAAGTATAATTATTGCATGTCATTCAGAACATAGGTGTAGATAAGGGGGATGTTAGACAAACCCAAACGTTCCTCACCTGTAGAGAGAAGGGTCCCGTTTGAGGATGTCCATGTTGATGTGCTGCTCCATCAGACTGTAGAGGAGGATGGGTAATGAGGTGAAGCTGATATTGTACAGGGTCAGATATGCTGTGTCATACAGTGGCTGCAGAGGGACAAAAACAATTAAACCAGTTTGCTATTGTTGCTGTAATCAACCGTTAAGTTCAGTGTAAGCACAGAAGAGAAAGTTTTTTCTCTTAACTACATGCACTTTCATGTTCCAGGTGTTATTTTAAACATCTATTTGAAATGCAGTCTAATTGTGATGGACCTTTGAGATATTTAAAAAAAGGAAGTTTACCTGCTGAGAGAACCCACAGAAGAACTGATAGAGAAACTGAGGGAAGATGAAGCACACATTCTATGGAGAGAAAACAGAACCTCAGTACCTGATGAACTAAACCCGGTTTGTTAGTGTGTGTGCGTGTGAGAATTCTGTTTGCTAGCGCTGCATTAGAGTTGCATTTTCAACAAGATTGTTTAGTGGTTTAGTCCGAACTCCTGGGAAAAAAGTAGCATCCACACATATTAAGCAAAATTTTTTCTGTGTTTACAACCGCAGGCAATGTTGTTTGTGTTGTGTCAGCTAGCAATCAGCTATTTTGCTTGAGATGATCTTTTTTATTTTGTGTGTCTACACATTTTGTTTGTTTGAGTTCACCTTATAGAAGAAGTACTGGACCAGCTCAGCGATTCTGATGTAGTAGTAGTGCCCGTGAACCAGCAGCATCTTCTTCAGGTGTTTGAACTTGGTAATTGCATAGTCGCTGTTACGGGCCGCCTGACGCCCCTCTTTACCCATGATCCCTAGAAGCAGAATAACCAGTCAACAGGCATGTAAGATATTGCCGACATAGTTGTTGAACAGAAGTCTATAAGAGAATTACTTCCTGGAGAAGTAATAACTTCGAAAAATATTTGCTTTTGTCTGCGAGCATGAAATCACCTATGCCCACGTGAGCTTCCAGAATCATACTGACATCATTGGCTCCGTCCCCGATGGCCAGCGTGATGGGGTGTTCTTTTGATGCTTTTATCAGCTTAACAATCTGAAAGAACAGTTTCCACAGGTCAAATCAGAACGGCTGAGAGATTAGATTATTAAGCAGGGTTTTTGGCTGTTTATGTGACTGAGGCAATGGGATAATATCCTATCTATCCTTTGTCATATGAAGAAAATATTGATTTTGCTTTTACACATGAATTGCATGGGATTTTGCTGTTCGTTTCACATCAATAACTGTCTTGTAATGCTGTGAGTTCTCTCACTTCTTGACTTTACAGTCTCTGGTTTTCCCAGAAGCCCCAGAGAGTGACTGACAGGTTTAGTGTGCAGTAAATGAGAATGAGAAAGAGACCAGAGTCTCTTTTGATTGCACCATGTAACTCACAGGCTGAGAGATTACAATAAGAGAACAAGGACAACCTTTCTCTGGCAGGTAGCTGTGTTAGTGTGAGTCAGGTTTTATCACCATTGTGGGGACCAAATGTCCCCAAACAGACACCAAGACCTTAAATCACCCTTAGTCAATGGAACCCACAAGGAAAATGGCTTAATACACATGCCAAATAATGATTTAATGAAACATTTCAGATATCAGATTGCACAAAGAAATATGCCAATATGCATTCTAAAATAAATAAATACTTTTATTCAGCAAGGGTGCATTAAACTGATCAAAAGTGACAAAAAAATTATACATTATTCAAAAAAAATAATCTATTTCAAATAATTTAAAAAATAATTTACTTTGAAATGTTCTATTCATTAAAGAATCCTGAAAAAAGTTTCCATGGTTTTTCATGGTTGCAGAAATGTTTCATATAATAATATAAGAATGGTTTCTGAAGGATCACGTGACACTGACGATTGAAAATTCAGCTTTGCATCATAGGAATAAATTACACTTTAAAATATATTACAATAGAAAACAGTTTTTTTTTTATGTAATACTATTTCACAATAATATGTTTTACTGTATTTTTGATCAATTAAATACAGCCTTGGTGAGCATAAGAGACTTATTTCAAAAAAATAAAAATCTTACATCTTACCCCAATATTTTGAACAGTAGTGTATACTCTTTGAGACTAACGTGCTGTAGTACCTGTGCTTTTTGTAAGGGTGCCATGCGACAGCAGAGAACAGCGCTGCAGTTCCTGCAGATTTCCAGGAAAATCTCCTTGTAGTTCCCTCCGTTGCTGGTTCCTTCCTGTGTTGGTTTCAGTACAGCTGACAGTGTTGCCCCATCGATTATCAGACCATAGTCTTGGTAATCATCTGAGAGCCTGTGGGACCGACACGTATGTGTGAAGGTGTCTGCGCGTGTAAGCATCTATGTGAGCATGTAAATGTATTCCACTGTACCCACCCTGAAAAAATGTCCCTGGTCATGCTGCCATGCTGTCTCAGGACAGTTCTGCTCAGATCAAACAAGACGTCATGGAGACTCTGCTCCTCTGTCCGCTTGGTTGTCAGTTCCAGGATCTGTGTATTGCGATGGAACAACTTGCTAGCATAGCACGTGGCTGCTGCTGTCTCCATTTTGTCCCCTGTGAGGACCCAAACCTTCATACCAGCCTTGTGCAGGGACTCAATGGTGTCGGCTGCTTTATCCTGCAGCCTGAAACATAAAATGATATCCAAGAACATTTCAAGAGCAGCTCATGTACACAATTAACACAATGTCTGTATAATGAGCCAAATTGGGTGCGTATTTACAAAAAGAACCTTAGCATGATTTGCCTTAATTAATGACCAATCCAACCCTAACAAATGTTGACAATCGCCATATTACCTTTCTAATGTACGTTTCTTGAGTTGCAAATCAGCATATTAGTATGATTTCTGAAGGATCACGTGACATTGATGACTGGAAAAAAAACATTTGAATATATATATATACAGTGGGTACGAAAAGTATTCAGACCCCCTTAAATTTTTCACTCTTTGTTATATTGCAGCCATTTGCTAAAATCATTTAAGTTATTTTTTTTCCCTCATTAATGTACACACAGCACCCCATATTGACAGAAAAACACAGCATTGTTGACATTTTTGCAGATTTATTAAAAAAGAAAAACTGAAATATCACATGGTCCTAAGTATTCAGACCCTTTGCTCAGTATTTAGTAGAAGCACCCTTTTGATCTAATACAGCCCTGAGTCTTTTTGGGAAAGATGCAACAAGTTTTTCACACCTGGATTTGGGGATCCTTTGCCATTCCTCCTTGCAGATCCTCTCCAGTTCGTCAGGTTGGATGGTAAACGTTGGTGGACAGCCATTTTTAGGTCTCTCCAGAGATGCTCAGTTGGGTTTAAGTTAGGGCTCTGGCTGGGTCATTCAAGAACGGTCACAGAGTTGTTGTGAAGCCACTTCTTTGTTATTTTAGCTGTGTGCTTAGTGTCATTGTTTTGTTGGAAGGTAAACCTTCGGCCCATTCTGAGGTCCTGAGCACTCTGGAGAATGTTTTCGTCTAGGATATCCCTGTACTTGGCTGCATTCATCTTTTCCCTCGATTGCAACCAGTCGTCCTGTCCCTGCTGCTGAAAAACACCCCCACAGCATGATGAAACCACCACCATGCTTCACTGTTGGGACTATATTGTACAGGTGATGAGCAGTGCCTGGTTTTCTCCACACATCCTGCTTAGAATTAAGGCCAAAAAGTTCTGTCTTGGTTTCATCAGACCAGAGAATCTTATGTCTCACCATCTTGGAGTCCTCCATGCGGGCTTTCCTGTGTCTTGCACTGAGGAGAGGCTTCCCAACGGGCCACTCTGCCATAAAGCCCCGAACTGGTGGAGGGCTGCAGTGATGGTAGACTTTCTACAACTTTCTCCCATCTCCGACTGCATCTCTGGAGCTCAGCTACAGTGATCTTTGGGTTTTTCTTTACCTCTCTCACCAAGGCTTTTCTCCCCTGATAGCTCAGTTTGGCCGACGGCCAGCTCTAGGAAGGTTCTGGTCGTCCCAAACGTCTTCCATTTAAGGTTTATGGAGGCCACTGTGCTCTTAGGAACTTTAAGTGCAGCAGAAATTTTTTTTGTACCCTTGCCCAGACCTGTACCTTGCCACAATTCTGTCTCTGAGCTCTTCATGCAGTTCCTTTGACCTCATGATTCTCATTTGCTCTGACATGCTCTTTGAGCTGTAAGGTCTTATATAGACAGTGTGTGGCTTTCCTAATCAAGTCCAATATGTATAATCAAACACAGCTGGACTCAATTGAAGGTGTAGAACCATCTCAAGGATGTTCAGAAGAAATGGACAGCACCTGAGTTTATATGAGTGTCACAGCAAAGGGTCTTTAATACTTAGGACCATGTGATATTTCATGTTTTTCTTTTTTTATAAATCTGCAAAAATTTCAACAATTCTGTGTTTTTCTGTCAATATGGGGTTCTGTGTGTACATTAATGAGAAAAAAACTAACTTAAATGATTTTAGCAATTCTGCAATATTTGTTAAGATGAAATTTTAAGGGGTCTGAATCCTTTGCTACCCACTGTATATAATTATATCTTTTTTTTTTTTACCACATTATTTCAAACTATTATTGTTATAAATTTATTTTTTATCAAATAGAATGCGCCTTGTGTGCATAAGAAAAAAATAAATCTTGCAAAAACATTAAAATCCTACTGACCTCAAACTTTTGAACTAGTGTAAAAACAAACAGCAGATAAAATTCTTTCCAATGTCACTATTTTTCAAGCTCACATAAGGAAAATTGTAATACAATTCCTTTACCGTTTAATTGAAAAACTTGGAGGTGGAGTTTAACATTGAGTCAATTTTAAATAACTATTTTTACAAACAAATTAAGTTAATCTGTCATACTTTGACATAAATAGCAGCTCCTATCATATACAAAGTGACAATTACACAATTGTTACTTTGACAGCCCAATTGCCTCCATTGTATAGTAGCAGCATCAAGATTTGGCATAGTATATAGCAATCCTGTGTGCTTTATTCTTTGCGCAGTGCTGGAGTGAAAGTTAATGGACAGTGCTCTGCATGGCTCGGTGGCGGGGAGGTCTTCTACCGCAGTGTGATGTCTCAGCTCACTTCACTCAGTAATTAAGCAGCCCAGTAGTCAGGATTCACAGTGCCACTGCTGCCAGATAATTAAGACTCCACCCCCCACTGCACCTCACTCACAGCCCAGCGACGCAAGAAGTGACATTCTCACAAAGACTCCCGGGCAGAAACCACAAGACCTTCTACTACACTACCTATTAAACATTCTAATAACATGAATTGCATTTGACTTAACATCATTCTATTGAAGCTAAACAAATTCCTCAAGCTAAGCAACATTCTAGTTGAGTCATAACATTCCTTCTGACTTCCCCAACATTCTATTTGGCTCCCTATTTTAAAATCTTGGCTTAAAGTTGACATGAAATCAGATTTTATGTTATATGCTTCCTTAACTACAATTTCCTGGCCTTATTGTGCATGATTAATGTACTTCATCTGAAAAAAAAGCACTGTCTTCATAATAACATGCTCTGAAATTACTTTGCTTTGCAAATGATGTCACCTAGGCCAAGTGGGCCGGGAAAACAATGTAACCCAATTGCCAAATAGCCATTCAAGGCATCATATTAGGCTGCTGTTAGCGAATGCAGCCTTTCTAAAATCTTGGCAATAGTTAACAATAATTTAAGTAATTCAAAGGCAGTTAACTTTAATGTAACGTTGATTATATCCTCTCTACAATCCACTGCACCCCTACATTCAAGTAAGGCTCTATTCTGGTTTGAAACATCCACTTTTCTCTTGTCCTTCTTTTCTTGTTGAATATCCTGTTGTGCTCTCAAATACAGTCCTTGCAGTGACATTTACAGAATTTTTGTGGGCGAAATCCAGTCAAATTCTGGATTTCAAATGAAATGATGATGGATTTCGCAACAAGTTAAAGCTGGTAACACAATTTTGCTGTGTTGACCATCAGAAAGCTGCTTGGTTTGAAAGTGACTTCTGTGTGAGCTGTGCATTATACATTGCTACACTATTGGCAATAGACAATGAACCTTTTTGCCCACAAAATTTTGTCAATGTGACTGCACATTTACGGAGGTAAAATGGGTTGCCATGGCCATTTCATGTAAGCTAGAATGTTTCAGGGATTCTGTTTAAATAAAAAACAAACACATTACAAACAGTCAGCGTTGCCCCTTATCAAATTAGCTCCCTGTATATTTGACTATAACACATGATCTTGAGTGACGTCTTGGAGGCACAAACAGGCTGGTACCTAGAGGGCACTGATTGCATCTAATCAACACTGCCTGACAAAATAAGTTCCCGTCCAGTAATCACTATTTGTTTGCTCTGTTATCTTCATTGAGGCGGTCAACATGGATTGATGTGTTTATTTATAACATTAGGGTGAATGGCCTCCATAAGTGCATAAGCCAAAACAGTAGTTCATCAGAACCGTGTCTGCCGGTTGCCGATTGATTCAAGAGGGGGTCTAATTATGTTAACTGCTCATTATCAGGACACTGGAGCCTAACGGATGGACTCTATTGATTGCCTATGCAATTAACGTTAACTCACACTGGTTCTGTCAGGGCCGTGGGTGCTTACGAGTGCTTCAAACGGACGCTGGACCTGCAACTCTTCCATCCAGTTGTTCGGCTGATCGGAACCTTGGCGTTCAGCCAGTTAACAATCTAATATTGCTAATGCATATCCATTCTCCATTTCACTTCAGGGAAATGCACCTTGCTTATTTAGGCAAATGCATAATGCACTTTATGGAAAACATAAGATATTATTAACATGTCGATATTTTTACAGCAACATGCAACTTGGAAAGCAATATCGGACTTGCTCAGAAATGCATCGGATGTCATGGTTCCATATTTCGACACAATGGGAGTTTTTGATGGCGTAGTGGGCAGGAGTGAGAGGGAATGAGGCCCTAATTCTTAGTACTGAAGGGTAATCTGCATATTCACAGATGAATGACTTTAAGTGATGCTACCATAACAAACAGCCTGAAAAAAATGAGCTTCCCCGATTCTCTACAGTGACTCCTGTTTAGCTACAAACTTGTAAATTGCTGTACAGTGGAGTCCAAAAATCTTAAGCTACAATGAAAATATGGGATTCAAAAACTAATTTAAACCTTAAAATAAACAGAAAATGTTTCAAATGAAAAAAATTCGCTCTAAATTATTCAGACGTAATTTGTTTAAAAAAAAACTAAAATCATGCTGGACAACAATACTAAGAATTTTTTCAATTAAAATGTTCTTCTCAAGTTATTATTCACATACCATTTGTTAAAAAAAACTATCTCAAATCATGCTGGAAAACAATAAGAATTCTTTCAATTAAAATGTTCCTGTTTCCACTGGTGGTCTCAGACGTTTTGATTTGCATTCTGGATTTGACTAGAGAAGACTGAACGTGAAATTCCACTCCATCAACTTCTGCAAAGTCCTCAACTTTGAAATCGTAAGTTTGATTCACTTCAGAAGAAGAATTTTCAGTCAAGTCAATCAAACTAAGATGGTATTTGTGGTATTTGGTAACTGTTAATCAGGTTGACTGTGAGTCAGGAGGCAGTGATTCACCTATCTTCCACAGCCGTGGCTCCCAGCAGGATGAAATCCTTTTCAATGACATCATAAGCTTCAGCCAGTTTCTTGTCGCGCTCCCGCAGAGCTAGTTTAGCGCTGTTGAGGAGATGGCACGTTTCCTCATACTCCTCATGAGTCAGCTTCTTATAAGCCACACAAAGAGTCCGTAAGCCCTCCTACAGCAGAAAGATTTGAAACAAAAATGTCAGCTTAGCCTGCCAGGTCCATTTATTTAATAAAAGAGCCAAAATTCAACTCCAGAATTTATTCTTTATCCTAAAAAAAGAATTAATCTTGGATAGAACTAAATATATGCTTAACTCAGAATAAACATAACATAAAGGAAAGAATAATACCTGTGCTAAGAAAAGTGAAAATGTTGGCATTATTTACTCACCCTTGTATTGTTCCAAACCAGTGACTTTCTTTCTTCTGTGGTACAACAAATGGAGATATTTTAAAGAATGCTCCAGTGGATGCAGTGGATCCACAGGATGTCAAGCTCCACCATGGAATAAAAAAAAGGTAATTGACTTAGTTTATATCTCATGATTGTGAGTTAACATCTCGCAATTCTGGAAAAAGTCAGAATTGTGAGATAAAAAGTTGTAATCACGTTTTCAAATTTCTTTTTATTCCGTGGCAGAAACAGGCTTCCATATAAGCAACATAAAAATAGCCCATATGAATGTCAAATGTTTCTTTTTATGCAAACAAATTTTTCATAAGATTTCTTTGTCTTATTTTATATCCACTGGGCACGGTCTGCTTTTGATGTATGCAAAAAAGCAGTGTGAACATTTTGCAAAATATCTCATTTTGTGTTCCATATAAAAAAGAAAGACATACTGGTTTAGAACGACATGGGGTGAATAAATAATGACACAATTATCATTTGTTGTTTATCATTATCCCTTTGAAATGTAGATTATAAAATGACAAAAATGCTCCAGCAGAAAAATTCCCATTAACATTATTTATAAAACACTACTGATAGAACTGTCCATTTTGGCTCCTTCAGACAGTCTTGAAAACAAAGAGACAATTTTGTCTGTCTCTACAGAAACCTTTTTCACTATGGCTACCAGAGTCATGAATCAGCACAGACGCCGATGCAACCAAACCCTTTTCTAAAGTGATGTCATTCCTGACCCAGATCTGTGAGTAACACAATGAAGTAACATAGAGCTGTGTTAATCTATGACATTAGATCCATTCCTCATGTCTGGGACCATAATTATATTATTTTTCTGCAAGTGACTTCATATATTTGTCAAGTTTAAGATAATTATATTCATTAGATTATGAAGAGCAAAAAGTACAAATGACTTCTGGGTGCTACAGAGACATTAAACTAATAACGGTTGTTTATAACACTCATCCCTCTTATGAAAGCTAATGAGATCAGTGTTGGGCCGCAGTGTGAGAACACATAAATAGAAAGACAACAGATACATTGTCTTTGCTCTTTCTATTTTTCTCTTTAATTTTCAGTGATGTTTAGGTACTTTCCTCTTTCAGCTCTCTTTGAGGATGACATTCATGCTAAAGAAAAGCTGCACAAGCAAACACATTTGAGAGGAGCTTTTTTCCATCAAGATCTAGGAAGGTGCTTTTGTGGCTTATAAATAGCTCTGCTAAAATAAGAAAGATGATGAAGATGTTTCCAATTTTTGCTCACCACAGCATTGTGCTCTACTCGCGCTCTGACCTGCTCCACCTTTCCAGAAACCACCCGTGGGAAAACAGAAGAATCTGCACCTTTACAGAACAAATAGTACTCTCCTAGAACAAACAAACAATTATCAACACAAATAAAGTGTTAACAGCTATAATAAAGAAATTGTACAACCACCAGTGTGTCATGCTTTCAATACATTTATAATATGTAAAGCAATATTTTTTTATTCATTCATGCTTAAGGTCAACATGAAATCAAAACTAACCTATTTGCCTTTGATATTTTATATTTTTTATCCTGTTCCCCTCTGAAATGTATCATAATACGATAGTAAAATGGGTCACAAACGTTGTTTCATGTTGACTTTAAATTAGCACATTAGTTATACTGTCAGGCTCTCAATGTAATCAAGAATATCCTAATTGATTTTTATATTAAAAGATAAGTTATCAGGTCAGTTGTGTGTGACTGAATGTATTCATGAATCATACAGATGTCTAAATCTTACTCTCATTTGTATGCTAGTAGCACATTGACCCACTTGCATTAACTGGCCCCTTCATTTGGGCACACATGGTGACTCGGACACTTTCAGTGGAATGTGTAACAGTCACTTGCAGTTCCAGAATGAGTGTGCATGTGTGTGTTTACTCAGCAATGCTTTGAGGGCAAAATTATCCCCAGACGTTAGCTAAATCCCTTGTTCTCAGATGGGAAAATCATTCATAAATAAACTGAATTATGGCTGCCAATCTCATAAATCGTATTACAATTATTACATGACATGCAGATTAATCAAATCAATTACAATTAATTGCACATATCAATATTTGCAGAGATCATTCAAAGACATTATAACTCTCAATAAATAAATAAATAAATTGATTAATTAATTTGTAAAAAATGCAATTAACATACTAGTCAAGGGGCATGATTAACTGCTGTATTTTTTAGCACATTTTAAATACTTAATCACACATAATTTAACATGTTAAACTGATATAATAAGCTTTCTTTAGGGCAATAATTAATTATACATAATTATACATAATAATTATAATTAGATTTATGTGTCCTCATTTAAATTGCCAAGTAAATATGTGTGTGTGTGTGTGTGTGTGTTTGTGCCTACTTAATTTTGGGGATACATTTGTACCCAGAAGTCAGCTAAATCTGACTTTAAAAAAAAGAAAAATCCTCGCTTTTGGGATGTCCTATTTTAAAAGCAAAGTAAATATTTAAAAATAAAGTAAATAAAGTTGTTGTTTTGTTTTTTTTGTAAAACTGCATAAAGTTTTCTTTTAGGTCAAGGTGTGGGTTAGGGTTAGGTATTTATAACTAACTCTATATAAAATCAATAGATGTCTATTGAATGTCTCCATTTAGATAGCTAAGTAAAGTGTGTTTGTTCATCCTACCTGAGCTCGATCTTACAATAACACTCATTCTCCTCCTCACTGAATCAAAGTTCAACACCTCCAACAGCTCAAATCTGGGAAGAATAAACACAAATGCACACAAAAAGACAACGTTGCAAGTCTTTAGATTTAAAAGGTTAATGGATCTATTAATTATTATCTATTAAATTATTAATTATCTCCTTTGGGATACATCTTTATCACAGACAAACAGACAGACAGAATTTTCATGTGACTGCGCTCTGTGCTGACCCTCATGTTCTCGGCTGTAGCCTGTTGCTGCACTAATTGGTCCTTGTCTTCAAGACACACACACACACACACTCTCAGTCAGTCACTCCATCTCACAAACACCAGTCCTTTTACAACATTCCCTAAACAGAGGAACTTCACTGCTTCCCACAACATACACCGTATAACGGTGTTACTTTAAAAAACACACAAATACATTAATATGACAACCTGCTGAGTAAATACACAGATGATTACAGATTAGGCTGAGCAAACTGTTCCTTTGCTGAGGTTTCTTTCTCACACAGCATGTGGCAAAATACACAGTATGACAAGAAAATTAAAGCTGCAGTCACCACAGGGGGTGTAAGCAGCCCTGCTAGTGGTTTGGTATGAAACTAAAAGCTTGTTTGTAAATTTTATATGAAAAAAAAAAAGTAAAATGCATAAATGTTAAGCCACCACACATATACTATATATATCTAGATGTGTGTGTTGTGTGTGTGTGTGTGTGTGTGTGTGTTGTTCCTATTATTTGTTTACTGTGCCATTATCTGTTTTTATTTTATTATTATAAAAAAAATACTATTACATTATTTAAAAAAAAAAAAACGAGTTTATAGTAATTTACCTTTATAATTTTTTTTTTAATTAAAAATCAATTATAAAATAATTTAAGGTAATAATCTATATTTAACATATTTAATACATGTATTTAAAAAAAAAAAAAGAAAAAAAAATTAACCATACTAAAACTTTTTTAAAGGTGTAGCAAGTAAAATTGCGGGTAAAACCACTTTCTCAGTAACTACTAACTGTACAAAAATGCTGCTAGTTTCCTGTTGGTCATTGCGCTCATGCTGTTTTCCAGATGGCTCACCTCTCCATCTCATCCTGTCTGTTAAGGATCTCCATGTGACTGTCCTTCAGACGGAGATAGGTGAAGCCCAACCTGAACAGGTGAGAGAAAGGGAAAGCAAACTTAGTTTGTTATTGTGATGAAGGGTTAGGTTTAGACATAACAGTATGTACAGCAAATTAGAAAATGGTAATTATAAAGTTTGGACTGTTTTGGCACAAAAATGAAATAAAAAATGTATATAGTGAGAGTGTTATGCCATCCCAAACTATGACACAGTATGTCAATACTTGGAGGCTAGAGTATAAATTATCGTGGGTCTGTGTGAGTGCATGTTTTCATGTGTGAGTGTATGTATGTACAGTATGTGTCTTGCCTTTTCATGCCCTCCACCAGTGCAACCTCATCTGGAGAGGAGGAGATGTAGAAGGAGGTGGATTTGCCCTGATAGATTCCTCTCTTAATGCCATCCACTGTCTCCTCTTCCTTCACCTGGACTGTGTGACAGAGGCACAGTGCACGGAAAAACAGCTCCTCTCGCTCCTGATGAGACACACATGTACACTTTTGCACTGAAATTTCTGCCCGGACAGACACTGATCACTGTTACTTTGCTCCCAATATGTTTTTTACTCTTCTTCTTAGGGGTCATATGATGCGATTTCAAGTTTGCCTTTCTCTTTGGAGTGTTTTGGTGGTTTTGTTCCAGCTGATTGTTGCATGAGTAGATCCCTGACGTTGCAAGACTAAAGTCCAAAACCCAAAGAATATTCTTAATCAGTCTTAAGACTCTGCACGCCTACCTAAAACGGCTCGTTCTGACACGCCCCCACACGTCTACATCACTATGTGGTAATATTTGCGTAATGCCGCCCAAATGTTTATGCAAATAAAGAAGGCGTGGTTTCAGTTAACCGCAGTTAGTGTTGAAGCAGCCATGTCAGGGATAGTGCTTTTAAGATTAACGTTACAACAAACAGCAATGCATTTTATGGACGACCGTTCCGTGAACCTAGGAGAGGAGGTCATTCTGACTTTGCTATGACAATCTGGCGCTTTTGAATTAGCTACTGTTTTGTTATTAGTTTAAAGTATTTGCTATTGACTGTTCAAATAAAGAGTTTTGCGCATCGTGTTTGGTGTGTGGTGGTGTGGTGTGTGTTTTGTGCTTCTTGGCGAGCGAGGCGTGTGTGTGAGCGGAGCTAGAGAGAGAGCCCCCAAGAGAGGTAAGGTTGAGAGAGAAGAACGCTATCTCGCGGACAGAGAGAGATAGAGAGAAGGGTAACATCACAAGTGTAGTCTTAGCTGTGGCTTGTGTACTGCAAACACATTCCAGTTTCATCACTGTGTCTGTCACGCGACTCTGTTCCCCTTTCGGGCTCTGTCTTTATTTATTTTGAAAGATGAAGCTCGCATTATGGTAAGGGGCGTTACATTTCCGACACGTGATTTTGGTGTTCGGCCAATCACAATGCACTTGGTCAGCTGGCCAATCAGAGCAGACTGCTCTTGTCAAAGGAGGGGGCTTTGTTGAAATCGACGTGTTTGAGAGAGGCGGGGCATCGAGGACCTACAATAATTACAGTATTTGAAAAATAATGTGTTTTTTGAACTTTAAAGCATGTCAACATATTCTGTTACACCAAATACACAAAATAATTATCTTTAAAAAAGCATCATATGACCCCTTTAAAGCAAAAATACTTTTTAAAACAGTAAAATATTAAATGTAATAATAGTATGTAATGGCATGAGACAATTCAAGCATCACACACACACACACACACACGCACACACTATTTCCCTTTACTTAAGAGCGAGTCGTCTCAGTGGAAAAGAATCATTCATCTGTTTCCTCACACTCCAGAAGAAAGGAAGATAGAGAGACTAACAAAAAGAGATTAAGTGACAGAGACAGAGAGACAAAAGGACAAAGAGGGGCTATCTGTGTCTAACTAAAAATGCAGTCAATACTCATGTATCCAGTAAATATTTGGATATATTTGATACAAGCAGGCATTAAAAATCTCAACAGTGAACTCTGATATTTCACTTTATTATGCACACATTATCATTCTTACAGAAACTATTTTGAATGGACAAACTGAGTTTATCCAAATTTATGAACTGTTATTCATAAAAATCACATTCAAAAGCACAACTGACTAGATTTGATGGGAAATTTAACAAGTTAACAAATTCTTTAATAGATGTTTTAGCTAATCTGTTAATTTAATGTGTCACGTTGCTCTAAACTCATTCATCAGAGATAAAATTAGAATCCATCCATCATTCCACCCATCCACAGCTAAAATATTCATGCAAAAACTTGCCTTTGTGATGATATGATTTATCTGTGCAATGAAACATAACTCGCAGCTCAAAATAACACGTTCATTCTCTCATTGACCAAAAGTTTTTAAAGCTTCTTTAGCTTCTTTTATCAAATGTATACAGTGGCCCAAAATGTATCTGGAGACTTAAGTCACACTTAATAATGATGAAATGTCATGGTATTAGACGAAAAACATGAATTTATCAATTATTTTCAATAAAGATGAGGGAACTTGAGGTGAACAGACTTTGTAAATTCACTAAAATTACCAGATGTTTAAAAGAAAGAAAAAAAAATAGAAAGGTCAACTTTGTTAGATGTGATATTTGGTTTATATTATATTAATATATATATGAAGATATATATAAAGAATATATATTAATAAGTATCTATATAATATTTAATATTATATAATATTTATATATAATAGGGTATCTATATATATATATATAGTATATAGGGGCAAAAAAGTATCAGCCACCAATTGTGCAAGTTCTCCCACTTAAAAAAGATGAGAGAGGCCTGTAATTTTCATCATAGGTTTACCTCAACTATGAGAGACAAAATGATAAAAAAAATCCAGAAAATCACAATTGTTTTTATGAAAAAAAAAAAAAAAAAAAAAAAAAAAAGTTTTTAAAGAATTAATTGGTAAATTCCTCGGTAAAATAATAGTTGTCACAACTACAAACATCACGATTTCTGTCTCCACAGACCTTTAACAACTTCTGTTAAGAGGCTCCTCTGTCCCCACTCGTAACTGTAGAAGTGCATCTGTTAACTCGTTATCAGTATAAAGACCTGTCACACCTCCAACCTTCACACTCCAAACTCCACCCTGGCCAAGACCAAAGAGCTGTCAAAGAACACCAGAAACAAAATTGTAGACCTGCACCAGGCTGGGAAGACTGAATCTGCAATTGGTAAGCAGCTTGGTGTGAAGAAATCAATTGTGGGAGCAATTATTAGAAAATGGATGACATACAAGACCACTGATAATCTCCTCGATCTGGGGCTCCACGCAAGATATCACCCCGTGGGGTCAAAATGATCACAAAACTGTGAGCAAAAATCCCAGAACCACACGGGGGGGACCTAGTGAATGACCTGCAGATAGCTGGGACCAAAGTAACAAAGGCTATCAGTAACACACTGCGCCGCCAGGGACTCAAAGCCTGCAGTGCCAGACGTGTCCCCCTGCTTAAGCCTGTACATGTCCAGGCCTGTCTGAAGTTTGCTTGAGAGCATTTGGATGATCCAGAAGAGTATTGGGAGAATGTCATATGGTCAGATTAAACCAAAATATAACTTTTTGGTAAACTCAACTTGTCGTGTTTGGAGGAGAAAGAATTCTGAGTTGCATCCAAAGAACACCATTTCTACTGTGAAGCATGGGGGTGGAAACTTCATGCTTTGGGGCTGTTTTTCTGCAAGGGACCAGGACGACTGATCCGTGTAAACGAAAGAATGAATGGGGCTGTGTATTGTGAGATTTTGAGTGAAAACTTCCTTTCATCAGCAAGGGCATTGAAGATGAAATGTGTCTGGGTCTTTCAGCATGACAATGTTCCCAAACACACCGCCCGGGCAACGATGGAGTGGCTTCGTAAGAAGCATTTCATGGTCCTGGAGTGGCCTAGCCAGTCTCAGATCTCAACCCCATAGAAAATCTTTGGAGGGAGTTGAAAATCCGTGTTTGCCCAGCGACAGCCCCAAAACATTCCTGCTCTAGAGGAGATCTGCATGGAGGAATGGGCCAAAATACCAGCAACATGTGTGAAAACCTTGTGAAGACTTACAGAAAACGTTTGACCTCTGTTATTGCCAACAAAGTGTATATAACAAATTATTGAGATGAAATTTTGTTATTGACTAAATATTTATTTTCCACCATAATTTGCAAATAACTTCTTTAAAAATCCTACAATGTGATTTTCTGGATTTTTTTTTCTCATTTTTTCTTTCATAGTTGAGGTATACCTATGATGACAGGCCTCTCTCATCTTTTTAAGTGGGATAACTTGCACAATTGGAGGCTGACTAAATACTTTTTTCCCCCACTGTAAATATATACTGAATATATATAGCATTTTTAAGTATTTAAAATATTTTTATTTTAAAATAAGTGTTTTCTATTTGAATATATTTTAAAATGTAATTTAATGTGATGGCAAAGCTGAATTTTCAGCATCGTTACTCCAGTCTTCAGTGTCACTTGATTTCCTTCAGAAATCATTCAAATATGCTGATCTGCTGTTCAAGAAACATTTTACTATCAATGTTGTGCTGCTAAATAATTTTGTGAAAACTATGATACATTTTTTTTCTCAAAATCAAAAGGATTGTATTTATCTGAAATAGAAGCCTTTTGTAAGATTATAAAAGTATTTCCTGTCACTTTTGCTTGATGAATAAAAAATTCACTGCGATTTTACAGCGGTTATGCACAAACAACAAGCTCACCTTTCCATCTAGGCCCGGAGAGGAGTCGATCATATCCATTCCAGCAGCTCCAGGTAAAATCTGCCCATTACAGATGGCATGTGGCACATAAACATGCCCATCCACACAACACTCCCTCAACTCCATGTTGTTTTCTGTCAAAGTGCCAGTCTTGTCTGTGAAGACATATTCCACCTGTGATGGAAAAAGAAGAGAGACAGTGAACCAATAATGACCCAGGGAGCAGTTTTGGAGTGGACTGAAAAGGTTTCCTACCTGTCCAAGTTCTTCATTAAGATCTGAGGTATTGACGAGCGGTCCCTCTCCGAGCTCCTCATCAAACATGTCATCGTCCCACAGGATGAAGTACGAGCCAAGGAACTTCTGCATCTCCACAGTCACATACATGGACACAGGAATGATGTAGTTGAACAGAACCATGAAGGCAAGGAAATCTGTGAATGCCCGGATTAACTGAAGGGATAAAATGCAGAGAATTAAATAGTGTGAGTTTGTACAATTGTTTTTTATTTGATTGTGTTAATGATATGATAGCATAAAATATAGTTAGTATATACAATGTAGGTCAAAATTTGGATAATATAAGATTTTTTTATGTTTTCGAAAGATGTCTCTTATGCTCACTGAGGCTGCATTTATTTGATCAAAAGTACAGTAAACAAAAACTACTATTTTGAAATATTATTACCATTTCCATTTTAATATAATTTAAACATTTCATTAATATGTTTTAAAATGTAAATTATTCCTGTGAGGCAAAGCTGAATTCACATTCAAGTGTTCAATCATAACTTCATGAAATCTAATTGGTTGCTTTGCTGCTCAAGAACAATCTTTTTATGTATAAGTAGTATATAAAGTAGTACCAAATAAATAAATTTTAATAAAACTTATATAATATATTGATAACAACAAATATTATAATATTTAATAAAAAAGTTCCACAACAGAATGTCACTCGAAAAAGCGAAATTTACTTTTTCATTTTGAAATAATAATTTTTTACTATCTTCCATTTTTTATAAATAAAACACTACATAATAACAAATATAAAAGTAAACAATAAATTATAATAAATTAGTGAATTAATGTTAACAAAGTATTAAAAATATTCAAAAAAAAAAAAAACTATTATAATAAGCATTGTTTTATAGCACGTACTACATGCCGTTGCCTCTCAGTCTCAGTTTTCTGGTTGTACCAGGGCTCATCTCGGTTTGGGTTGGCTTGCCAGACATACTTCAGGACAGTATTGATCAGAGCTTTACTGATCAGAATGCAGAGGTACACGATCAGGTAGGCGTTCATAGACCTGCAAAAGGACAAAAAGTGATTAAATGATCCCAGACTGAGCATAATCATTTTTGGACCTAATGGCAAAGACACATATCATTCATCAGGGTGACAAGATCTAACCGCAGTAACTTTCCCTGAGGGTCTGTGAGTTTAATCACCCGTATCCTTTTTCAGAAAAAAAAAATATTTTGTCTGAATGACATCTATAATATTAAATTATGGTCTAAAAAAAAAATCAACATTTATTTGATTGAAAAAGTCAATGTTATCCGAACTCTGAAAGCAGATTCTGAAAGTACACCTGCTTGTTCAATATAAACATATTTTATATGGTTTTCTTAATGGCTGCATCTATCTGTCTGACAGAATTGTCAGCGAGACACATGTGAGTGCAACTTGATACAATTTGTGACATCAAATACAGAAGCCCGCAATTTGCTTTACAAACAAGCACACTAAATGCATTACCCTGTACATGCTGACAGCAAGATAAACTGATCGAAAGCCTATCACCGTGTCTTACTTTTCAACAGCGGAGCGTTTCTGAGACTTGGACTGGTAGTTGAGGGCCATCTTGGTTTCCATGCCCGTATAGATGACCACAGCTAGAGAAACAAACAGGAAATAGAGCATTGTGAGATTGTAATTCCCCTCTATGACCATCTCTGTACAGCCTCTTTGATGCTTTGATCATGTAAAAGCCAGTGTTACATAACTGAGCTCTTTTTGTTCTACCGTACGGTGCTATTATGTCATAATAGCTCCGCTGTAACAAAGTTAAACAATTTTAGAGCTTGCCCTGCTCTTAGAATCCTCACGTGTATAATGTGACATTCATCTCTCTCTCTCGCCCTTTCTCTCTCGCAATTAAGAACTTCTTTCTGATCTCACAAGCCTCAGTGACTCATTTAATTACAGTGGGAACAGAGTGACAGAACGACTCAATCAGCAACTTTCCTCTCGTTCTCCTGCCCTTCCTATTGCCTAAAAAAAATCACATAAGCATTGTACCAGGTTATAGTGATGGATCTTAGCATCACTGACATCAGTAAGAATGGAATGAGCACAAAAATGGACTGCAAAGATAAATAATGTGTATGCACATAAATGAAATGTAAATACAAAGTGTTGTTATTTATTACCATGTATGTATTCAGTGTTTTTCAGTGTGGCTCCACGCAGCAGCAGGTTCTCAGAACCCAGGGGTCTAAAATAATCAAACAGGTCAAATGCAGGATTACAAAAAAGTTATGCTCACATCTTTTTACACTATGTGTGTATGTATTGTACTGCAAATTCATCTGTCACACTTGCAGGACTATTTTAAAGTGGTAATGAATTGTTTTTTATTTTGTACCGTTCTCTATGGTCCACTTTCAAGATTTTTACATCAAAAAACATCATAATCATCATGACCCACTCATCACTGACCACTCACCCAATCATCAAGACTTGTTCAATGAACATGATAAAGTGTCCCTCCTGAATTCAATCTTTCACACACTAGCCCCTTAATTAAGAGTCAATTTCCTGAGTATAGATTTACCTCGCGATGGGCTCGTCTCGATCCAAATAAATATTGATGCGTCCCACAAATCTACAGCAGAAGAGGAGAAAAAGAAAGAAATTAATGTCTAGTCTGGGCTCTATATCAATGTGTGTATGTGTAATTAAGTGGGGTATCTGGAGTGTGTGACATGCTGTTGTGCCAGTCCAACAGTAGTTCTATGCATAGTGAGTGTTTGTAAGATAGAGCATTTGTTTATGTGTTTACTGCTGATATATGTGTGTAATACTCACTTGTAGAGGTCTGGCTGGGGTTGTTCACATTCTATCGTAGAGTGCAGTGTGTCCACCTCCTCTGCTGTGTTGAATGCCTTTGTGTCCTGAACTGCATAATAGGTCTTTGTATAGAGTGGAGAGCACAAGAGAAACCTAGTAGGCATTCCAAGGTCAAAAACTTCTATTCCCTCTCCCATCTAATAAGAATTACTGGCAGTGTGCTATATAGTCCGGCCAAGACATTTCAGTCACAATATAACAGTTTAGAATAAACCCCTAATGTTAGGTTTTAGGAATAATAACAGTAATATTTGCCTTGCTATAAAATGACCAATCACCTTATGGCTGGACTCTCCATCTAAGCTGGCTGTTGTGACAAAACATGTTCCATCTTCTCTACTGGTGGAGAGCAGTATGAGGTCACATGGAAACGTCTCATCCTCCTTCACCTGGACAATATCACCCACCTGAAAGGTTGAAGGACAAGAAAGAGTCAAATTCAACATTAACAGTAACAGTTTGAATCAAATAACAACCTGAAGAAACCAAAAGTGAGAATATTTTATATTGTGCTGTAGTTTTATAAGTAGGAAAAAGTTTGTTAAAATCTCTCTTGGTTTATACTTATAGGTGAAGAGTATAATTTGTGTCACTAGCAACATCATACCAACTGCAAAACTTATGACTGATTCCAAACAGTCTCCAACAACCATTGTTTGGACAAAACCAACAATCCTGCACCAAACTCACACCACTGGTTGAGCAAATGTTGCTACCTCAGGACACTGAAACAAACTGCAATTCCATTTGTTACCACTAGTGGTGCAGAAAATACACACTGTGACTTTAAAGGGGTCATATGATGCTTTTTTAAAGATGTAACACATACCCGCGTGAATCACCATAGACATAAACTTGGAGAAGTAGCTCCGGTTAGAATGTTCTTCCGCGGGATGCGTACAGTTCTGTTTATTAACCGCTAGAGCGCCAAAAGTTACATAGTGTTGCTTTAAGAACGGGTCATCAAGTGTTCATCTTTTCTTGGTCATCTTGTGTTACGAATTTCTAAATATACTTCTGAACTGACCTAAATACAGATTAATAATGATTATAATGATTTCAGTATGTTCCCTGACAGAGTGATTGAATAAAGTAATATATAATATAACTGTGTGACACAATTATCAACAAATCAACTTTAGATGAGTTGACTCTTACGTAAAAAAAAACATACTCATGAATCTAAAAAAATTAAAATCCTGATCCTGGTAGTTGTTCCCGCTGGCCTGTCTGCATGTGTTGTGTAATGGATTACACATGCTGACCGGATTATCAGTATGAAAAGCTGTAATGGTAAGTATTCAAGCACATTCTCTCTTTATCATCACAGCTTCCAGTGTTTTTCACTGTGCTTTTCAAGTTTTTTTTTGAAGTGTTTATTGAAACTTTTTTTTTAACAAAACACTGTTACATAACTTTTATTTACAATATTGATACATGAAAAGTAAATTAATAAATAAATAAACACTAAGAAAAAAAACAAAAAAACAAAACAAAACAAAAAAACAAAAAAAACTCTAATTTAAAAATATCTACAAAAGTCCTTGACAGCACTTCAATAAATGCACCACATACTGGCAAATTATCTGCATGGTTCAAACATTAATATATATTAGAGCTATTTCCTTCAAGCAAGTATGTTTCAATAAGTGCCCACTTCTGTCGAAAAAAGTCAGATTTTAAATGCAAGTCCGCAGTCATTTTCTCAAATATATATACAGTGGGTACGGAAAGTATTCAGACCCCCTTAAATTTTTCACTCTTTGTGATATTGCAGCCATTTGCTAAAATCATTTCAGTTATTTTTTTTTCCTCATTAATGTACACACAGCACCCCATCTTGACAGAAAAACACAGAATTGTTGACATTTTTGCAGATTTATTAAAAAAGAAAAACTGAAATATCACATGGTCCTAAGTATTCAGACCCTTTGCTCAGTATTTAGTAGAAGCACCCTTTTGATCTAATACAGCCATGGGCCTTTTTGGGAAAGATGCAACAAGTTTTTCACACCTGGATTTGGGGATCCTCTGCCATTCCTCCTTGCAGATTGTAGGGAGGCCAACCAGTTGGAGTGGAAAAAGGAAATGACGTGCTGTACAAAAAGTTGATGCAAAATCCAAAAATGGTGTTTTATTGGAAGGTGCTAAAATATTTACAGTGCAGGAGAAAACAAAAATAAACAAAAACTGTAAAAAAAAAAAAACAGCAACAACGTGCTAATTTTGGCTAAACCAGATGGCCCAAGTTTGCAACCCTGCTCAGTATTAGAGTTCACAATCAGAACTGAAATCCTTTCAGCCATCACGCCTATTTATAGGCTGAAGCCCCACCTGTAGAGCCTACCAACTATGTACAAACGTTTTAGGTTGTAATGATCAAATTAAAAAATATAAACACCCAACACAACACTAAAACCTTCCAAATAGGTAAAACAACAACCATTAACAGGGGAAGAGTTTAACAACTAATTAAATAGCAAAAACTAATTTTTCCAAATCCCCTCCCCCTCTGACATCACACCAAAATGGTATCTCCCACAGGAAGTGATGTGGCTGTCGCTTTAAAAAAAACAGATTAACCTGCATTATGGGTTTGGTTGAACAGAGTGTGAACCGGGAAGTTTAACTACAAAAAAGGTTTGTGGCAAATATGTGGAAAAATAAAGGTAATTATCATATGAATTATTATGTGTTCTGGCATTCTGTTATTTTTAGAAAAATAATAGCAAACTTTAAGGAAACTATCAAGAGTTGAAAACTATAACAAAACACAGCAGCAACAAACTTCTTTAGACTAAACAAAACAAAAACTCCATAAAACTTTCCTGAGGTGTACACAGATGTTAATAATGCCGGCAATGCACAGTATCAGTGATATGGGTGTATGTTTGTAAGTCCAATTTTATAGAGTCACCAGGTTAACCTGTGACATTTCCCCCCCCTTCCTCAGACACCTGAGGTGTCCTAGAGAGGTAATCTGCTGTACAATTTTGTGACCCAGCTTTGTACAAAATTTCAAAGTCAAATGGCTGGATAGCTAAAAACCATCTGGTGATACGAGCATTTGTGTCTCTCATACGGCCCAACCAGGCCAATGCCCTATGATCAGTCTCCAGTATGAATTTACGTCCCACCAGGTAGTATCTTAAAGCGTCCAATGCCCATTTAATTGCCAGACACTCCGTCTCAACTGTAGAATACCTGGATTCACGGGGAAGGAGCTTTCTGCTGATGTAGGCAATCGGTTGGAGCTGCCCTTGACCTTCCTGAAGCAGTACAGCCCCAAGGCCATGCTCAGAAGCATCGGTCTGTACAGTGAAAGTCTTTTCAAAGTCGGGACTCTGTAAAACAGGCTCTGTGCATAAGGAGTTCTTTAAGTCCTGGAAAGCCCTCTCACAGTGCTGAGTCCAATTAACTTTATTTGGCTTGTCTTTTTTAGTTAAATCAGTTAGGGTAGAGGCTTGTTCAGAGAAGTTGGGGATAAAACGCCTGTACCACCCCACAAGTCCAAGAAAAGAACGAACCTGTTTCTTGGTCACTGGCCGTTCTGCATTTTTGATGGCCTCCATTTTGCCCACCTGGGGACGTATTACTCCATGACCCAGCACATACCCTAGGTACTGTGTCTCAGTCCTGGCTAGGGTGCATTTGTCGGGGCGGATGGTTAGACCAGCATTCTTAATTCTCAGTAGTACGTCCTTCAGATGACACATATGCTCCTGCCAAGTTTGACTATAGATGATTATGTCATCTAAGTATGCAGCAGCAAACTTCTCAGTCCCCCTGAGAATCTGGTCCATCATCCTTTGGAAGGTAGCTGGAGCTCCATGAAGGCCAAAGGGAAGGACACAGAACTGAAAATGCCCAAAGGGTGTTTTAAATGCGGTCACCTCCTTGCTCTCTGCACTTAATGGAACCTGCCAATATCCCTTGCATAGGTCAAGTGTGGTGAGATACTTTGCTCTGCCAAGACTCTCTACTACCTCATCCACTCTTGGCATGGGATACGGGTCAAATTTGCTCACACTATTGAGTTTGCGGAAATCCAGACAGAATCTAAGACTGCCATCCTTCTTGGGCACTAGGACAATAGGATTGCTCCATTCACTGGAGGACGGTTCAATCACACCAAGGCTCTGCATGGTCTCCAATTCCTCCCTCATAACTGGCAGAAGTCTTTCTGGGACCCGGTATACTGGCTGACAAATGGGTTTGGAATCTTTGAGAGTTATGTGGTGATGGATAGTACTTGTTCTGCCAGGTGTTTCCATAAAGAGTTGGGCTGGGATACATTGTAGAAGTTCCTGCCTTTTACCATCTTTCAGGTGCTCAAAATTCAGCTGACTGTTCCCCTGACGACCAGGCAGGTATTGTTCCTCTATTTCCTCCTCTCCCTCTACGGATCTCACGAACAAAGCAGTTGCGATTCCCGCTTCTTCCTCAGACATAGGTTCTAGTTGTGTGGAACGAGCATACCACTTCTTCAACATGTTAACATGGAAGATTTGTAAGGGCTGGGTCCTGGAGGGGATCTCGAGCTCATATGTCACAGGACCCACTTTCCGCTTGATTTGGTAGGGGCCCTGCCACTTCGCCAGCAGTTTATGCTCACTCGTTGGTAACAACAACAAAACCTTTTCACCTGGTTCAAATGTACGGGATCTGGCTGTTCGGTCGTACCACTCTTTTTGGCGTTTTTGAGACTGCAGGAGATTTTCTCGTGCAAGGGTTGTTGTCTTCTGCAGATGCTCTCTCATCTTTAGCACGTAGGAGAGAATATTTTTCTTGTCTGGTTTATCAGTGGCCTCCCAACTCTCCCTCAGTACATCCAGAGGCCCTCTGACATGGTGAGCATACAACAGTTCAAATGGCGAGAACCCTGTAGATGCATGAGGCACCTCTCTATATGCAAACAGGAGGAATGGAAGCCACTTGTCCCAATCCTTGCCCGTGTCAGAAACATATTTCCTCAGCATCGTTTTCAAGGTCTGGTTGAAACGCTCAACAAGACCATCAGTCTGTGGATGGTAAGGGGTGGTTCGTACTCTCTTAATACCCAGCAATTGATATACCTTTCGTAGGGTGTGGCTCATGAAGTTGGGGCCCTGATCTGTGAGCACTTCCTGTGGTATGCCTACCTGCGAAAAAAAACGTAGGAGTACAGTGGCTATTTGCTTAGCTGTGACCTCTCTTAGTGGGTATGCCTCGGGGTACCTGGTAGCGTAATCGCAAATAACCAAAATAAATCGGTTCCCTCTCTGACTCTTTTCCACAGGCCCAACTACGTCAACTCCTATTCGCTTAAAAGGAGTGTCAACTACAGGAAGTGGTATAAGAGGTGCGTAGGCAGGAGTACGGCCAGTAGTGAGCTGGCAATCTGGACAAGATTTACAAAACTCCTTAACCTCACTGTACATCTTTGGCCAGTAAAATCTTTTTGCAATTCGCATTAATGTCTTCATAAAAGCCAAGTGACCTGCCCAGGGGATAGAATGCCCAAGTTCCAATACCTCCTTCCTGTATGCCTTAGGTACTATTAGCTGCAGTCCGTCTTCCTTACTCTGTCGGTACAAAAGACTATTTTGTACAACAAAAGCCTCACCAAGTAAAGACAGAACACCCTCATTTTCCTCAGCCTGTTTAAAACATTCAGTCAAGGTTGAGTCCTTACGCTGAAGTTGGGCTAGATTACCAGGGACAACTAAGTCTGCTTCAGTGAGTTCGGGTTCTTCTACCCCTTCCTCAGCTTGCCCTGAAGTTTCCAACAACCCCTCAACCCATTCCCTGCGTTTCTGCAGCCTTTCCTGCTCTGTAGGTCGTGACTCACCTAAGCTAATCTCAGAGCTGAAAGGCATTTCTTGCAGAATGTCTGGTATTATTTCTTGGGGCTGTGGAACCTGAGTAAGCTGCTTTGCTTGGGCCCTCGTGACAACTCCACACCATACGGTCTCTTGCAGCAATTCAGCTAATACAGGAAAGTCAGTACCTAACAATACAGGATAGGGCAGCTTGATTGCAACACCCACCTTCATCAGATATGACTGATTACAGACCTCAATATAAACCTCAGCAGTAGGCAACTCAGTGCTATCCCCATGCACACAACAAACCGTTACTGCGTCTCCTTCACTCCAGGAATCTCTGGGTATATATTGGGCCTGTACCAGCGTATGGGAACAACCTGTGTCCACCAATGCTGGAAGGGGTTTACCATTTAACAGTACAGTAATGACTGGCTCTCGACCGGGCTGAGTTCTTAACTGTTCTGGCCGGGGCATATAACAAAGACCAGTTGTCTTGGGCTTTTTGAGTGGGCAAAGAGGCCTAGTGTGACCTGGCTCACCACAGTTATAACATATGACAATCTCTCCCTTAACTGTTGTCTGGGGTATTGTGGCCGATGTTGGGGGTTTAGAATGACTGGGCTTAAAGATTTTAGGGCCAATTTGAGAGTTTGAACACCCCCCCAACCCATCAGACTTACCCTTCAAAGAGTGCAAGATGCCAGCATATCGAATAGTTCCAGGTCCCTTCCGTGCAGCAATGTAGGCCTCCACCAACGTTGCAGCCTCTCCAGCGGTGTCGGGATCTCTTTCCTTTACCCAAGTCCTCACCTCAGGGTACAACACTCGCAGGTACTGCTCCAGCACCAGAGACTCCATCATGTCCCTCTTATTACTTTGCTCATAGTGTACCCATTTGGAGAACAAGTCCTTCAATCGGATGTAAAGTTCCGTAGGGGTCTCATCGGCAGGGGTACTAAGGGACTGGAACCTCAACCGGTATGTCTCTGTACCAATCTCATATTTTTTTAGAATTGCAGCTTTCACTTGGTCATAGTCTCTGGTTTGTGAGGGGTTCATAGCTACAAAAGCACTTCGGGCCTTGCCAGTTAACAAGGGAATAAGACGAACGGCCCAGTCGCCCCTTGCCCACTGATACACCTCTGCAAGTCTTTCAAAAGTTGTAAGGTAGTGTTCAATATCATCACTATCCTCCAGCTTGGCTATTCGAGGTTCATGGTCTATCACCCGCTTTGCAGCTCCTTCCGAAGCTCCATTTCTTGTCCGCTCCATGTCTAGCTGCATTTGGGTGACCTGGTGGCTGAGGACCTTGTAATTTTGTTCACGGCGGAAAGCCTCCCTCTCCTGCCTTTCATCCCGGTCCTTTTGATACTGCATGAATGACTGAAACATTTGTGCCAGCGCTGTGATGGCAGCATCTCCCCCAGGGGCTGGGATTTCCGCAGGGAGCAATCTCTCCTCGACAACACCTCCAACCGCACCTTGGTCCATTACCGCATCTGTGCCCTCTACCGGCTGACCCCTCGTTTTAGGTGGCATGTCAGCAGGGCATTACCTTATGCTAGGCTCGTCACTCACTGGAGGGTGGAAAAGAAAAAGAAAAAAAATAAAAAAAAAAGAAAAAAGAAAAAAGGGGAATTTCCCACGTCTGACACCATAACTGTGGGGAGGCCAACCAGTTGGAGTGGAAAAAGGAAATGACGTGCTGTACAAAAAGTTGATGCAAAATCCAAAAATTGTGTTTTATTGGAAGGTGCTAAAATATTTACAGTGCAGGAGAAAACAAAAATAAACAAAAACTGTAAAAAAGAAAACAGCAACAACGTGCTAATTTTGGCTAAACCAGATGGCCCAAGTTTGCAACCCTGCTCAGTATTAGAGTTCACAATCAGAACTGAAATCCTTTCAGCCATCACGCCTATTTATAGGCTGAAGCCCCACCTGTAGAGCCTACCAACTATGTACAAACGTTTTAGGTTGTAATGATCAAATTAAAAAATATAAACACCCAACACAACACTAAAACCTTCCAAATAGGTAAAACAACAACCATTAACAGGGGAAGAGTTTAACAACTAATTAAATAGCAAATCCCCTCCCCCTCTGACATCACCCCAGAATGGTATCTTCCACAGGAAGTGATGTGGCTGTCGCTTAAATAAAAAACAGATTAACCTGGATTATGGGTTTGGTTGAACAGAGTGTGAACCGGGAAGTTTAACTTAAAAAAAGGTTTGTGGCAAATATGTGGAAAAATAAAGGTAATTATCATATGATTTATTATGTGTTCTGGCATTCTGTTATTTTTAGAAAAATAATAGCAAACTTTAAGGAAACTATCAAGAGTTGAAAACTATAACAAAACACAGCAGCAACCAACTTTAGACTAAACAAAACTAAAACTCCATAAAACTTTCCTGAGGTGTACACAGATGTTAATAATGCCGGCAATGCACAGTATCAGTGATATGGGTGTATGTTTGTAAGTCCAATTTTATAGAGTCACCAGGTTAACCTGTGACACAGATCCTCTCCAGTTCTGTCAGGTTGGATGGTAAACGTTGGTGGACAGCCATTTTTAGGTCTCTCCAGAGATGCTCAATTGGGTTTAAGTCAGTGCTCTGGCTGTCCATTCAAGAACCGTCACAGAGTTGTTGTGAAGCCACTCCTTCGTTATTTTTAGCTGTGTGCTTAGGGTCATTGGCTTGTTGGAAGGTAAACCTTCGGCCCAGTTTGAGGTCCTGAGCACTCTGGAGAAGGTTTTCGTCCAAGGATATCCCTGTACTTGGCCGCATTCATCTTTCCCTCGATTGCAACCAGTCGTCCTGTCCCTGCAGCTGAAAAACACCCCCACAGCATGATGCTGCCACCACCATGCTTCACTGTTGGGACTGTATTAGACAGGTGATGAGCAGTGCCTGGTTTTCTCCACACATACCGCTTAGAATTAAGGCCAAAAAGTTCTATCGTGGCCTCATCCGACCAGAGAATCTTATTTCTCACCATCGGCAAACTCCATGCGGGCTTTCATGTGTCTGCACTGAGGAAGGCTTCCGCTGGGCCAATCTGCTATAAAGCCCCGACTGGTGGAGGGCTTCAGTGATGGTTGACTTTCTACAACTTTCTCCCATCTCCCGACTGCATCTCTGGAGCTCAGCCACAGTGATCTTTGGGTTCTTCTTTACCTCTCTCACCAAGGCTCTTCTCCCCCGATAGCTCAGTTTGGCTGGACGGCCATTTCTAGGAAGGGTTCTGGTCGTCCCAAACGTGTTCCATTTAAGGATTAGGGAGGCCACTGTGCTCTTAGGAACCTTAAGTGCAGCAGAATTTTTTTGTAACCTTGGCCAGATCTGTGCCTTGCCACAATTCTGTCTGTGAGCTCTTCGGGCAGTTCCTTTGACCTTATGATTCTCATTTTCTCTGACATGCACTGTGAGCTGTAAGTCTTATATAGACAGGTGTGTGGCTTTCCTAAGCAAGTCCTCAGTATACTCAAACACAGCTGGACTCAAATGAAGTGTAGAACCATCTCAAGATGAATCAGAAGAAATGGACAGCACCTGATTTAAATATATGAGTGTCACAGCAAAGGATCTGAATACTTAGGACCTTGTGATATTTTAGTTTTTCTTTTTTAATAAATTTGCAAAATGTCAACAATTCTGTGTTTTTCTGGCAATATGGGTTGCTGTGTGTACATTAATGAGGAAAAAAATTAACTTAAATGATTTTTTAGCAAATGGCTGCAATATAACAAGAGTGAAAAATTTAAGGGGTCTGAATACTTTCCGTACCCACTGTATATCTGTTTCAGTCTTTGTGTCCATTCTGTCACAGTAGGTTCGTGCACATTCATCCAGTTCACAGTGATTATCTTCCTGGCTGCCATTAATAATATATGTAATACAAATAAGTGAGATTTACTGAACTGATCCGAGGGGAAGCCATCTAGCAAAAAAAATACTGGGTGCATTGATATATCTCTTCCTAAAATTTTACTAATTTCCCTTTTAACCCGCTGCCAATACAATAATACTTTGGGACATTCCCAGAATATATGCACATAGTCCCCCACCATTCCACATTCTCTCCAACACTGTGATAATGGCGATGTACTGTCAAATTTGGCAACCGCCAATGGAGCTCTGAAGAATCTCATTTTCATTTTCCAATCAAATTCCTTCCACGTTTGACTACTTATACCCTTATGACAGCCAGCACATATATTTGTCCACATCTCATCCTCTATTACAGTATTTAACTCTAATTCCCAATTTTCTTTGATATGAAACGTGTCATCAGATTGGTCCTGCATTAACTTCCTGTAAATATGTGCTATATGATTTTTAGTAGGTAGACCCTGTTCAATAATATTAATAAAATATTTTTCAATATTTGTTGGAGTTCTTTTGATTGTGTCCCAATGTTTATAATTTGTGATATAATGTTGTAATTGTAAATATCTAAAGAAATCATTAGATTTCAATTTAAACCTGTCACATAATTGAGAAAAAGATCTTATGTTCTCCCCATCAAAAATTTGATAAACTATCTTTAAACCATTCTCTTCCCATCTACTAAAGACACTATCCCATACAGAAGGGAGAAAGTCTGGGTTACCTTTAATGGGTATTGCACGTGATAAGGCTATTACTCCTCTAAACTTCTTTTGTATGGTGGACCAAATTTTTACAGTATGCTGTATCCATAAATTTATTATCTTCACTCTTTTCTGTGCTTGCAAATCCATGAATGGCAGAACTGTCAGAGAAACTCCAGGAAGTGAGTTCTGTTCAATATTTACCCATTCTGCCTCCTTATCAATACCAAGCCAAGCAGCCATAGCCCTCAGCTGAGCAGCCCAATAATAGTATCTAAGATTAGGAAGGTTCAAACCCCCCCTGTCTTTATTTGACATAATTATTTTAAGTCTTATTCTTGGTCTTTTGTTTTGCCAAATAAACTTCGAAATAATTTTTTCTAGTTTGTTAAATGCTGAGAGCAGAACCCAAACCGGTGGGGATTGAAATAGGAATAGAAGTCTCTGTAATATATTCATTTTCACTGTTTCTATCCTACCGAACATGGAGAGAGGTAGTACTTTCCATCCTGCCAAGTCTTTTTTTATCATCTCAAAAAGCCGTGTATAATTCGCTAAGTATAAACGTGATGCCATAGGTGTAAGGATGACACCCAAGTATCTGAAGCCCTGACTGGACCATCGAAAAGATACCTCATTATCTAACTGAGTGGGCCAATGTCCTGAAATCATCATTGCCTCAGATTTCTCAGAATTTACCTTGTATCCAGAAACTAAGCCATAGTCTCTAAGGCACTCTAAAAGGGCTGGGATTGATGAAAGTGGGTTTTCAATAAATAATAATATGTCATCTGCATATAGCAATATCTTATGATCCTTCCCTCCTTTATCTTTATCCCCTTATTCTGGGGTTGCCTCCTTATTACTCCGCTAGTGCTCATGCTAAGATCAAATAAGACTGGAGACATCGCACTCCCTGAAACATTTCCGCTACCTAATTAAAAAACTCTGAGCATGTCCATTTACTCGATCATCTTGACTAGGATTTTTTAAAAAGGCTTTACCCCATTACACAATATCATGAAAGCCCATATAATTACGAGTCTGCTCCAGAAACACCCAGTCCACCCTATCAAATGCTTTCTCAGCATCTAGGCTAAGCATTGAGGGTGTTTTACTGTCTTTTCCAATTTGTTGTAAGTTTAAAGCTTTTCTTATATTATTTATGCCATATCGCCCATTGATAAATCCAGTCTGATCCAGTTTAACCAATTTTTTATATGTTTTTGAATTCTGTTTGCTAGTATTGAAGTTAAAATTTTCATATCCTGACAAAGCAAACTTATTGGTCTATAAGACATATATTGCGTAGGGTCTTTTCCAGTTTTATGAATTACAGTAATAATTGCCTCAGACCATGAGTGCGGGGTGTCTTCATTATTTAATACATAATTAAACACCTTGCATAGATTAGGAGCCAGTTCATTTACAAATTCCTTATAAAATTCCCCGGGATATCCATCTACACCAGGTGACTTATTATTTTTTAATTTTGCAATAATCTCTCTTATTTCTTCTTCTGTGATAGGGGATATCATTTCCTTTGCTTCTTCTTCTGTTAGTTTATTTAATTCAATTGGTCGCAGAAAACTTTTAACTTTTTCTTCCTTATTTATTAGATTCTGACCTTCATATATTTTTTTATAATAATCTTCAAATGCATTAACTATATCCTTTGGTTGAGTTAACATTATTAAAGTATCTGGGTGCTTAATTTTTGGAACAACTCTGCTAGCTTGAGCCTTACGTAATTGAAAGACTAAACGCCTGTTTGCTTTATTACTCATCTCATAATATTTTCTACTTACGAATCTGAGTGCCCCCTCTGCTTTATATGTAAGCAAATCATCCAGTTTCTTTCTTTCCTGTTTTAAACATTCTAGAGTTTCAATTTTACCTGTTTGTTTGTTTATGTTCAATTTCAAATTTTTTGATTTCATTCTCTATCTCATTTTGTTTGGCTAATCTAATTTTTTTATTCCTGGATGTTATTTCTATTATTTTACCTCTCATCACTGCTTTGGCTCCCTCCCACAAAATAGATGGAGTAACCAGTCCATTATCATTGATATCAAAGTATTCAATCAGTTGTTGTCTTATTTCTTCTTTGGCCTTACAATAATTTATTGCTGATACATTTAATCTCCAGTATTTAAATTGTTTACCTTGTCCTAACTGAAGTTTTAACCTGACTGGAGCATGATCAGATATAGTTATGGGTTTTATATGACATTCTGTGACACTGTGTAAATCTGCTCTAGATGTATAAAAAAAAGTCTATTCTAGAGTAACTGCCATGTACATGTGACATAAAAGTAAAATCCTTCTCTTTAGAATGCAAGTGTCGCCAAACATCTGTTAAACCTAATTCTCTAATTATTCCTAAAAGAGCTTTTACTTTTTTTGACTCTGGTCCCCAATCCGATGGCATCTTATCAACATGACTATCTAATACACAGTTAACGTCCCCACAAATTAAATACATTCCTTCACCCTTCTGTGCCAACAGAGAGAAAATATTCTTAAAAAATTGTGGATAGTCTTCGTTGGGTGCATAAAGATTAAGAATCGTAATTTTTTTGCCTGAAATTGTTCCAACTACCATGATGTATCTCCCCTCTTTATCTTTGTATACTTGCTCCACATTAAAGAAAACTGACTTGGCAAACATGACTGCAACACCTCTCCTCTTTCCCTTGTTATATGAGGCACTATAAACTTGGTCCACCCATTCCCTTCTCAGTTTTAAATGTTCCCCATCAGACAGGTGGGTCTCTTGAAGCAATGCAATAGAACATTGCATTTTTCTAAGCTGATTAAATATTTTCTTTCTTTTAATTGGGCTGCTCAGACCGTTCACATTATAACTGACACAAATTAAATTGTCCATTGGTAGATGTTGTATGTGTTAGTAACTAACATGTTCCAGTAATGTATAAAAAAAAAAAAAGTAAAAATGAAAAAAATCAGCTGTCAAAGGCAAATGTTTAACATAAACGAAAACAAAAACACAACCAAAAACATGAACTATATACATGAACAAGACTTCCACACATCCATTCGGCCAAGTTCTTGTCTCGTAGGCCAAATCCCGATGTAATAGGGGCAGGGAATTGTGACGCTGACTCCCTGGGGTATCAAAAGTGCACCGGGTGCGTGCAGCCATTCTGTTTTGAAACGGGGGGGGGGGGGGGCCGGACCCCCCCCTCACGGACCGCCGCCTCAAGAGTGATTTTCCACTCAGAATTCAAAAATATCAGCCAGCATCCGTCAATTTACAAACAAATCAATTATTATCCCGAAAATAAAGAGGAGATATTATCCCGAAAATAAAGAAGAGAGGTGGGAGGAGGAACGTATGAATACGAATTATGTCCCTTTAAACGTATGAATCTCTACAAAGAACCAGTCTCTTCTGTAATTTAACCAGAGTTTACTCACATTCTGAAGCAGAAATATCCAGTTTAAATGTAAGCTACTGCTTACATATTTTAAACGGTTCATTCCTTTTGCAAAAACGCTTGAAGATCTGCGTCGGACAATGCTGTGCTCACTCCACGTCCACCTTTACCTTGCTTTGACCATCTAGCCTTCGATATTTCTCTTACATGTCGGTCTCGTTCATCCACTCGAACTTTGATTCCCAGGTCCCACAGCGGTAGTGCAGCATCCATCAGGGTAGGGAAAGTTTTTACTCCCGTCTCCAGGTAGACCTTTATCTGTGCTGGATAGACGCACTGCGCTCGCACGTTCTTCATCTTGAGCTGTTTCATTGCATCTCGCACCTGTGCTCTTTTCCTCTGCAACTCAGGCGAGTAGTCGTTGTCAAAGTAAATCGGTTTTGTGTTGTACAGGACCTGTTTCTGTGACCAGGCTTGTCTTAAGATTGCATCCTTAACCGCATAGTCCAGGAATCTCACTATTATCGATCTCGGAGGTGCGGTGGAGTCTTTTGGTTTGGCTGCAAGGGCCCTGTGTGCTCTTTCAATCTTTATATCCATATCCTGAGGTAGTTGTAGAACTGTGGTGAGCAGCTCCATAACAAATTCCACTGTGTTGTCTCCTTCGCAGCCCTCGGGAACTTGATATATTCGTAAGTTGTTCCGATGAAGTCTATTTTGCATGTCTTCGCATCTACTTGTAAGATCCGCCTCACGTTCCAGAAGGTATCGGAGCGCTCTTTCGTGCCTCATTTCAGTTTCCTCAGCAACACTTATCCGTTCCTCCGTCTCCCCGATTCTGCTCTCCAAACTGTTTATTTGGCATTTTAAGACCTCAACCGAGGTCTCTAATTTTGTCAGTTTAATTTTGTCTAATTTTGTTTTGTTTCTTAACGATTTCAGCTCTTCCATCACTTCAGAAATTCCGGGAGCACACGGGCTAGCTTTAGCATGTCTGGCAGGGCTAGGTGATCGTTTTTTATCGTCTCTTTCTCTCGAATTTTCATTTTTGGAAGCATTCTTGTGTCTTGTTGTCGTACTCATCCTGAAAAACTCTGACTATACCTGAATTGATTATGTAAATCGGGATTTATTGCAACAATCCGACGGAGCTTAACTTTCAAGCATTAACCATCTCCGTGACGTCACCGGAAGTCCCCTTTTCAAGTTTTATATAACATTTTATATTCTATATTGAAAGAGAGTGAGAGAGCAATAGTTTCACAATTAAATAACAAAAGATTCCCAGTGCTTTGTGGGTTACGTGGGTACACTGTCATTCTGCTTGTTGACATGACAACATTCTGTTTCCAAACAGCAAGCTGGCTGTGTAAGCAGAAAGCTGGTTAGTAGAGCGAAACTTTGATTTATTTCTCTGAGAATAATAATAAAAAAACACACATTTTCAGAGCTGAAATTTGCATTTTTTAGCATTAAACTATTTTCACCAATGCCAGGTTAATTTGCATAGATATTAAGCCATTAATAAGTTGATTTCACAAAAATACAAACACTGTGGGACTTTCAAAACACTGCTATTCATTTAAGTGTCATGAGCAGCCCAACCAATGGTATAAGTTTGTTTCACCAATGGAAAACAAAGAGAACTGTTCAGGGAAACCTGTTTGAAAACATTCGTGCTTTTCAAATCCATGTGTTGGTGCTAATGGCACAATTCACTAATCTATATGGTGTGAGCCCCAGATTTTATACTCATTCTATGTGCTCACGCACCCGTAGCTTTTGACTCTGTTTGCGTACGACTTTGCCATGCTGGGTGACGTGGACTGGACACTGGTTTACAGCGTTGTCCGCTTTGTGCCTGATCCAGTCCTCATAGCCCTGCAGAGATTTAGAGGTACAAGCAGAGAGACCAGTGAAGGAGTGACTTAATAATGACACCTATTAGAGAGGAAAGTTAGCGGTCTTTTCTCACCTGTTTAATGGCTGTGACAGTGATGACAAAGAAAAGAGGCAGACCGCTGGTCATAGGACTGGTAGGTGTGTCAATGATCAGCTACAGAGAAAGATGGTGAGAGGGAAATATCACACATCATGCTGTCACAGAAAGGTCAGCTCACGCTAATAGGACAATTTTCATAAGAGACACCATCACAAACCTGCACTAGAAAGATGATCAGAAAATAGAAATTGGCGATTCTTCTGAACTGCTCAAAGAGATTCTTCGGTATAAAATTCCAGAAAGTATACTGTGGAGAAAAAGAGATAAGTTTAACAAAACAAAACTTTATCTTTAAAACATGCAAAAATGGGTCAATGTTTTAAGAAAAATAAACGTAATTTAATATACATTTTCTAATGCAAATACAGCTATTATCTAAAATATTTAACATATTACACTTTATATATATATATAGTGTATATATATATATATATATAGACAGTGGGTACGGAAAGTATTCGACCCCCTTAAATTTTTCACGCTCTTTGTTATATTGCAGCCATTTGCTACAATAATTTAAGTTAATTTTTGTTTCCTCCTTAATGTACACACAGCACCCCATAATTGACAGAAAAAACCAGAATTGTTGACCTTTTGCAGATTTATTTAAAAAAAAAAACTGAAATATCACATGTTCCTAAGTATTCAGACCCTTTGCTGTGACACTCATATATTTAACTCAGGTTCTGTCCATTTCTTCTGATCATCCTTGATGGTTCTGCACCTTCATTTGAGTCCAGCGGTGTTTTTTATTATACTGATTGGACTTGATTAGGAGAGTCACACACTTGTCTATATAAGACCTTACCGCTCACAGTGCATGTCATAGCAAATGAGAATCATGAGGTCAAAGGAATTGCCTGAAGAGCTCAGAGACAGAATTGGGGCAAGGCACAGATCTGGCCAAGGATACAAAAAATTTCTGCTGCACTTAAGGTTCCTAAGAGCACAGTGGCCTCCATAATCCTTAAATGGAAGACGTTTGGGACGACCAGAACCCTTCCTAGAGCTGGCCATCCGGCCAAACTGAGCTATCGGGGTAGAAGAGCCTTGGTGAGAAGGTAAAGAAGAACCCAAAGATCACTGTGGCTGGGCTCCAGAGATGCAGTCGGGAGATGGGATAAAGTTGTAGAAAGTCAACTATCACTGCAGCCCTCCGCCAGTCGGGGCTTTAGGGCAGAGTGGCCCGACGGAAGCTTCTCCTTAGTGCAAGACACATGAAAGCCCGTATTGAGTTTGCTAAAAAACACCTGAAGGAATCCAAGTTGGTGAGAAATAAGATTCTCTGGTCGGTTGAGGCCAAGATAGAACTTTTTGGCCTTATTTCTAAGCGGTATGTGTGGAGAAAACCGGGCACTGCTCATCACCTGTCCAATACAGTCCAACAGTGAAGCATGGTGGTGGCAGCATCATGCGGTGGGGGTGTTTTTCAGCTGCAGAGACAGGACAACTGGTTACAATCGAGGGAAAGATGAATCCCAAGCACAGGGATATCCTGGACGAAAAACTTCTCCAGAGTGCTCAGGACCTCAGACTGGGCCGAAGTTTACCTTCCAACAAGACAATGACCCTAAACACACAGCTAAAATAACGAAGGAGTGTTTTCACAACAACTCTGTGACTGTTCTTGAGTGTCCCAGCCAGAGCCCTGACTTAAACCCCAATTGAGCATCTCTGGAGAGACCTAAAAAGGCTGTCCACCAACGTTACCATCCAACCTGACAGAACTGGAGAGGAGCTGCAAGGAGGAATGGCAGAGGATCCCCAAATCCAGGTGTGAAAAACTTGTTGCATCTTTCCCAAAAAGACCCAATGGCTGTATTAGATCAAAAGGGTGCTTATACTAAATACTGAACAAAGGGTCTGAATACTTAGGACCATGTGATTTATTTCAGTTTTTCTTTTTTAATAAATGTCAACAATTCTGTGTTTTTCTTTTAATATGGGGTGCTGTGTGTACATTAATAGGTGAAACATTACCTAAATGATTTAGCAATGGCTGGCAATATAACATAACAAGAGTGGAAATTTAAGGGGGTCCGAATACTTCGGACCCACTGATCTATATATATAATACCCATACTGGTATATATATATATATATACTGTATATATAAGATATATAATATATTATATAAATTAATACAAAAGGGCCCCCAGGTGAGATAAGACCACCTGGACCATATGTCCCTGACATGTTTATGAGTTTATTTTGCGATAATGAATCGGCTCCCTGTACATCATCCCTTACATTGTTTTTGGTTCAGATAACTGGTTGACCCTTTGATCACATCTGCCTTGTGAGGAACGATCTGTTGTCATGAAATCTCTGTGAATGTACGCTTCGTTCCTTGTGGAGCTCGTTTTATGTCCATCATAAACGGTCCTGCTGTCCACGCCAGCTCTCCTCTCCTGTAACACTGAAACCAGAGTACAGAGAGAGTGGATTCGTCATTTATTCATAGATCTTCATGCATCATCCCACCACTTGTGGACTGCTTCCTTTTGGAGACACAACTCGTTAATCAGTACTGACAGGTCGGCAGGCTGCCTCTTGTTCCACAGTTCAGATCCACTCACTGGAGAAAACCGTGCACAAATGCGGAACCCTTTGAGCTACACTATAGATTTGTCGGATGAGAAGAGAACGAGGCAGAACTTTGGTTCCTGTCATGCTTGATTTTGAGGCAGAGCACATAGTTTCATAACAAAACGAAGGAAGACAGAGAAAGAGTTGCTAAGGGCTTGTGGTTGCTAATCGGTAGTTGTATGATATTCTAGTCTCTAGATATGCTTGAGTCCCTAGTTCAATATAACTATGATTACAGTATATTATATATATATATATATATTAATATATATCTACAAACTACATTTTATATAATCTAATTATATATACAGTGGGTACGGAACGTATTCAGACACCCTTAAATTTTTCACTCTCTGTTATATTGCAGCCATTTGCTAAAATCATTTAGGTTAATTTTTTTCCTCATTAATGTACCCACAGCACCCATATTGACAGAAAACACAGAATTGTTGACATTTTTGCAGATTTATAAAAACTGAAATATCACATGGTCCCTTTGCTGTGACACTCATATATTTTAACTCAGGTGCTGTCCATTTCTTCTGATCATCCTTTAGATGGTTCTACACCTTCATTTGATTCCAGCTGTGTTTGATTATACTGATTTTTTTTTATTAGGAAAGCCACACACCTGTCAATATAAGACCTTACAGCTCACAGTGCTTGTCAGAGCAAATGAGAATCATGAGGTCAAGGAACTGCCTGAAGAGCTCAGAGAAAGAATTGTGGCAAGGCACAGATTTGGCCAAGGTTACAAAAACATTTCTGTTGCACTTAAGGTTCATAAGAGCACAGTGGCCTCCATACTCCTTAAATGAAAGATGTTTGGGACGACCAGAACCCTTACTAGAGCTGGCCGTACGTCCAAAAACTGAGCTATCGGGGGTGAAGAGCCTTGGTGAGAGAGGTAAAGAGAACCCAAAGATCACTGTGGCTGAGCTCCAGAGATGCAGTGGGGAGATGGGAGAAAGTTGTAGAAAGTCAACCATGACTGCAGCCCTCCCCCAGTCGGGGCTTTATGGCAGAGTGGCCCAACGGAAGCCTCTCCTCAGTGCAAGACCCGCATGGAGTTTGCTAAAAAACACCTGAAGGACTCCAAAGATGGTGAGAAATAAGATTCTCTGATAGAACTTTAGATAGAACTTTTTGGCCTTAATTCTAAACGGTATGTGCGGAGAAAACCAGGCACTTCTCATCACCTATCCAATACAGTCCCAAAAGTGAAGCATGGAGGTGGCAGCATCATGCTGTGGGGGTGTTTTACAGCTGCAGGGACAGGACGACTGGTTGCAATCGAGGGAAAGATGAATCGGCCAAGTACAGGGATATCCTGGACGAAAACTTCTCCAGAGTGCTCAGGACCTCAGACGGGGCCGAAGGTTTACCTTCCAACAAGATCGGACCCTAAGCACACAGCTATAACGAAGGAGTGGCTTCACAACAACTATGTGACTGTTCTTGAATGGCCCAGCCAGAGCCCTGGCTTAAACCCAATTGAGCATCTCTGTAGAGACCTAAAAATGGCTGTCCACCAACGTTTACTATCTAACCTGACAGAACTGGAGAGGATATGCAAGGAGGAATGGCAGAGGATCACCAAATTCAGGTGTGAAAAACTTGTTGCATCTTCCCAAAAAGACTCATGGCTGTATTATATCAAAAGTGTGCTTCTACTAAATACTGAGCAAAGGTTCTGAATACTTAGGACCATGTGATATGTTCAGTTTTTTTCTTTTTAATAAATCTGCAAAATGTCAACAATTCTGTGTTTTTTTCTGTCAATATGGGGTGCTCTGAGTACATTAATGAGGAAAAAAAATAACATAAATGATTTTAGCAAATGGCTGCCATATAACAAAGAGTGAAAAATTTAAGGGTCGAATACTTTCCGTACCCCTGTATATACTGGAATATATATATATTATATATATATAAAACCCATTTTTTGCACCCACTCCAGGCAAAAATTATAAAATTGCATGAATACTATAGTATTCATCTCCCTTTAATGTACACTTTTAAAGCAACAGTTTACCCAAAATGAAAGTTCAGTCATCATTTACTCACCCTCATTTTGTTCTAAACCAAGGTTATTATCTTTAATTAAACTAAAAAATTAATAAAAACATTTTTGTTGTAATAAAGCTGAAACAAAATATATTATAAATATTAGATTAAAAACTTAAAACTCAACTACATTACAAAATGTCGCTCTGGCACCTAAAAATAAGTTGACGCCACTAAAAATTACTAAATGTAAATAAATAAAAACTAAAATTTAAAAATAAAAATAATCGAACCTAATTTGTAACATATAAAAATGACAAAAGCCCATAACAAAATGTGAAACCTGAAAATATAAGAATAAAAGCTATTTCCACTAATAAAATGATTATATATATTTATGTAACACTGAAATAACACCGTTTCAAACCTGTATGACCTTCTTTTTTCTCTGAATTGAAACAACACTAGACTGTATTACAGGTTTGGAATGACATTAGGCTGAGTAAATGATGACAGTTTTTATTTTTCTGTGAACTATCCCTTCAATACCTACAATAGGGGTTAATATGAGAAATACTATAATAGTGATGATGCCCACTGCTACTGCCTTTTGCATTCATTTCCCGTACTACATTAAATAAAAGCAAAAAGCGGAAAACTATGTGGCAATAAAACCAACAGCGTGAAATATTCATCCTAGCAGGTTTGCACATATCTTAATTTCCCTCTTCATTTTTCGTTACTAATACTTCACTCAACACATGTGGTATTCTGAAGCATCTGCTCTACTGCTGGTGACTTCACGTCAGCATTAATAGGTTTGGATTATGCAAGGAAAGCTGATCTTAGATCAGGGTAAAGGGAGTCACCTAACACCATGTGTCTTTACATTCCAGCATTACAAGTAACCTTTCTGCAACCGCAGTGAGTGTCAACGACCGTGACGGCATTGGCTGCTGTATGGCTCCACCTTTCCCTCTCCGTCAGGGCTGGATTAAATCCGGGCTGAGCCTCTTAAACGCTTACGTAAAATGAAAAATATGAGCCATTACCACTTCAAAGAATGCCTGTATCTAGCACTACATGCAACAGGACATGCATGCGGATATCTGTCATATAAAGGACATTGAGAACATGTTGAATGTTCTTGTATTTGGCATTAAGTGTTTAGGTTTTGGCAGGAATTTAAACACATATGAGGTCTTGGTCAACTGTTGACAACATCAATTAAGCTATACAAATTAAATCCAAGACTTACGTCATGGACCACAGCAATGTCAAATTCTTTGCATCACCTTGTTCATCATGGAAAATCCTAAAATACCCACAGGAAATCAATCTGAAGTTTCTCTTTGTGACTCGTGCATCTCTATGCCTCTGTGTATTTGTGTGTGTCTGGGTATGTGTGTGATTTTGACCTTGCAGAGAGCTCAGACACCATCCACCCTACACAAATTACTCAAAATGTCTTTCAGCTACCCTAAAATGACAACATGCATTCAACAGAAAACAAATTCAAGGATAAAACGCACAAAACACTTTCACCTTCAGTGTCACATTCAGAGAGAAAATTCCACTATAAACAGGCTTAAACCACATAAAGAAGTCTTCTGATTTCCTCTCACTCTCTATGTTTTCTCTGTGTTAGAAAGGTGGCTTTAAGCAGACGGCACTGAGCAGCTGGTCAAAGGCTCAGTGAACCCTGAGCACCATAATCCCACCTAATCCAACTGCACTAAAACACACACACACACACACACACTCACACAGACAGTCCAACACACACAATGAATGAGCCTGTTCTGTGTTCTTCTAGGCACCTGATGGATCTGGGATGACCCAACATCCACCAACACTAGTTAGCTAACACTGAAAACAAACAGTTTAATCTTGGATGAATCATGGTATATTTACTGTTAAAGGAACAGTTTACACTTTATCTAGTGCTTATTTACTCACCCTCATGTTGTTCTAAACTTGTATGCTGGTATTCTTTTTTTCATTAAACACAAAAGAAGATATTTCACGCTTCTATTACATAGAAAAAATAACAGCATGTAAATTCAGAATGACACGAGGGCAAGTTAATTATGACAAATGTTATTTTAGGGTGAACTATTCGCTTGAACTAAGATGGCCTGTTCTGAATAATAAGAGAAATCAGAGCAAATTTACTGCTTAAGCTCTCATGAAAACCAAGGACACAAGCTCATCATAATGGAAAAGCAAACAGTCACACATGAATGAGAGCTGGGAGTAGTCTGGTCACTAGTCAAAGGGATTATATCACGGTCGACTCGTGCCTGAGCCCCCGAGGAGCAGCTCAAGTTACCCTACCACACACACACACACAAACACACGGCTGAAAATTCTTCCAGCCGATGCTGATTAGTTCTGATCCAGGAACAGCTATGCCCGTCATACTTCAGGATATACATTAAGTGGCAAAAACTGATCCTAGATCAGCACTTTCCACACCACCACAGGTCATACAGACTGCAACGTAATGCTCTCCATGACGACATTTTCCAGTCGTGACCTTACTAGCTAATGACAGTTTGATATTTTGCTATCAAACCAGAAACAGCAAGCAGTATATGGAGGTAAGAAGGCACATCCAAATACATGGAGGTAAGAAGGCATATTCAAACCAGGCAGGATGGATATCCTTCGTTTTCCATGATATTTTACAGTCCTGTGTTTTAAATGATGTCATAAATGTGCATTTATTCTCAGAAATAAACATTTAAGATATTAAATATTTGCTTTACTCTAAAAAAAAATCATTCTAGATCATTAAATTCTTATGATATATTAGAAGTCTAACACTTTACTCAGAAATACTTAGCACTTACTAGTGCTAACTAAATAATAATAATATTAATAATGACAACGTATTGTACTGCCTATAATTTATGCTGATTTAAAATATGTACATATATTATTTATATTACTTGGCATATATAAACAAAAGAATGTCTAATATTGTATAGTGAGTCAATTAGTATAAGCAACTTCAGGTAAACATGTAGTGCCAATTGCATAAATTTGCAATTTGAGTATGTATGGGTAAGAGGCAGTTCAGGGCATCACTGAAGTAAGTTACATAGCTAAAATTAGCTCTGCATGATTCCTGTAACTTAATGCAGTGCTGCCTGACAGACTGTCACATGTAAAACATGATATCTATAAACAAGTTAAGTAGTTATAATCGAATATAGGCATATAAAGTGAAAACTCAAGCTGTCATCAGCTTACATGTAGGTAATTGTATAATGACTCTCAATTAAGAGCGTGACAGTGGGGTCACATGCCTAAGAGGAGGATGTGGACATAAGATGGGAAATGCAGAAACTCAGAAGGAAGAGTGCAACAAAAGCATGTGCAAGTGTGTACTTGTTTGCTATATACCAAAAAAAATTTATTTGATCATTAGTAATGTAATTAATTTACATCTATACATTACTTGATCAGGACAAAAAAAGTCATGTCATTGACTGCTTATTTTCAGAGCAATACATCTTAGTTTAATGCAAAATCAACCTGACCAATGTACTGGACTGACTGTAACTGAAAAGTGAAGTGGAGCTGAATCTGAATCAGTCAGGTGCCTGTTCACACCTCTCTGATCTGGATCTGGATTGTGTGTGCTCATTATTCACCCTCGTTCTCTTGATCTCTCCGTATCAGCGTTTCCGTGACCCCTGCTCAACCTGAGCAATGGGTGAAACCAGTAAACCCTGGTCTCCTGCCCAAGTATCTCTGTCTGTGCTATTGTTTGGTCACATGGGTGTCGGCTTTCCATCCAAAAGTCCTGTTGTTTCAGTACAACTCATGAGAAAAATAAAACTGAAGAAACAAAAGGAGAACAGAGAAGGGGGGACTCCCTTGAGCAAAAATAAACAATAGCTGTTTACAAGAAGGAAATGCACTATCAACAGAAGAAAAACATAAGTGTTTAAGGACATTTTCTATTTTTCAGAGATAATTGGAGCCTTGAGGGTTTTAAAAGGACAAACATCCACTGACTTTCTGTTCTAAAAAAAGTGGGACAACATTTGTTTGCATTTCAAATAATATGTGGGAGGACTCTAATTTTGCCTCCTCCTCTCTCCCTCTTCCTTGCTTACTCATTCTACATGAAGGCAACCTGTTGTCTTAACTGAATGCCTAAAATAAACACCCACACACACACACTGTGCCTTGTAGCCATTTCACTCCACCCTACACACACACACACACACACACACACACTCAGCAACTTTCTATCACATACTCACACACGTACACAATCTCACACATCCGCTCCACACGGGGGGAAACATGCCCTTTCAGGAAAATAACAGCATAAAGACCTTTTCATGGATGTAACTGGCCGGTAAGAAGGAGGAAAACAGAGAGGTAAATGACTATAATTGCATGTTTAATGCTGTGCTGACTTTGAAATCAAAAGCTTTTTAATGTCAACCTGACAAAATCATCAGAACCACCAAATATCAAATATTATTCAAAATACTACTAGGTTACTCTCGCAGAGACAGGCTCATGAAAAGCCAGTCCATTTGGCATTTTATTTGATTTACACACAATTTTAAAGGGGTCATATGATGCTTTTTTAAAAATCATTATTTGGTGTATTTGGTGTAACAAAATATGTTGACATGCTTTAATGTTCAAAATACAATTATTTTTAAAAATACTGTACATTATTGTAGGTCCTATATGCCCCGTTTCTCTCAAACGCTTCGTTTTCTACAAATTCCTTCCGACAAGCGCAGTCTGCTCTTATTGGTCAGCTGACCCAGTGCATTGTGACTGGCCGAATATCGCAAGCACTCATCGGAAATGTAACGACCTTTACCATAATCGCGAGCTTCATCTATCAAAATAAATGTAAAGACAGAACCAAAAAAAAAAAAACGAAAGGGGAACATAGGTACAGACCAGTGTGAAAGCTGTTCTCCTCCTCTCTCTCCTCTCTCACACAGCACACTCACACGCACACTCACAAGAGACACGATGCCACAACTCTGCTTTGAACGTCAATAGCAAATACGTAAACGAATAACAAAACAGTAGCTGATTCAGAGGCGCCAGATTGTCAGCAAATTCTGAATTACCTCCTCTTCTAGGTTCACGAAACTGTCGTCCATAAAACACATTGCTGTTCTGTTGTAAGTAATCTTAAAGAATTCCTAAATGCATCTACTTCTTGAAGGCCAAATAAAGTGCTTTTGCTTCGCCTAGAAACACACAGCGTCTCCATGACATGGCTGCTTCAACACTAACTGTTACTGAAACCACGCCTTCTTTCTTTGTGTGAACATTTGGGCGGCATTATGCATATATTTCCACATAGTGAGGTAGGTATGTGGGGTGTGTTAGAACGAGCCATTTTAGAGGGGCGTGGCAGAGTATTAATTTTGATAAAGAATATCTCTTTGGGTTTTTTTGACTTTAGTCTTTGCAACTTCAGGGTTCTTTTCTATGCACAATCAGCTTGTAACACTCGAAATCACTTAACACTTGAAATCGCATCATATGACCCTCTCCCTTTCAAAGGGATGTTCACTCAAAAATAAGACCTCTGTCATCATTTACTCAGCATTTAACTTCAAATCAATCCAAACTATTTCACTTTCTTTAGTGGAACACAAAAGAGATACATTACACTTCAAACGTTTGGGGTTGGAAAGATTTATTTATGTACGTGTATGACAAAGCCCTTATGCTCCTTAGGCTAGGGCTTGCATTTATTTGATCAAAAATATAGCAAAACAGTAATGTTGTGAAAGATTTTTACACTTTAAAAATAATTTTTGGTTCATTGTAATTAGGGATGCACCGATACCCCTTTTTCCAGTACTACGTATTTGTACTGGTGCTGAATGAGAGGGGCAAGTACAGTACAGCCTAGCACATTTACACAGGCTGTTAGTGTTACTTTCGCCAGAAAGTCGTGTATGCTTAAGGGTAAAAATAAATGACGTTTATAGTGAATGCCCCTATAAATTGTCTTATATTTACGATTTAGTTTTAATCCAAATAATGCGTGCTAAGTGAGCGAACATCAGTAAAGATCACACAACAGAAGTGCGCGCTCTCTCTCTCTCCCTCCCTCCCTCCCTACCTTTAAGTAACTTGTGCATTGTTTTACTTGTTTTTGACGTACACGACCGAACTACAAACTTTCCAATTATGTTATTCTGTTTCCAGGGCAAGAGAAAGACTTCGCCATTACCAGAAAACTCTGTACAGTTAGGTTGTGTTGTGCCCCTGCCTGTCCCATTGCTTCATACCAAACCTCAATCTTTAGCATGGCTTTATTTTTTCTTTATAAACTACAAATATTGTGATCTGGGTCAGTATGTCTGTACAAGTCTTAATAATAAAGAAATATCTCAGCCAAGAAGGTATAATCCATTTACTTGCTGCATTTTGCATCAAAAATCTAAAAAACTGCCTAAAATATTCCTGGATCAGTTTTGCTTTCTAGTGATGTTGTTGTAAATACTTGAATGCTTGACATTCTCAAAAAATTCTGCATTGAGGACACAGATTCTTCAAGCTAATGAATTTACACACAATTATAAAGGAACAGTTCACCCAAAAATGAAAATTAATTTACTCACCCTTATATCATTCCAAAGCTGTATGACTTTATTTCTTTTGTGGAACACAAAATAAGATACACTACCTTTCAAAAGTTTGGGGTCAGTAAGATGTTTCTGAAAGAAGTCACACACCAAAGCTGCATTTGATCAAAAATAAAGTAAAACTAATAATTTTGTAAAATAGAATTTTTTAATTAGAATTATTATCAGATTATTATATATCAGAAAATACATTATGAATGTCACTTTTTATCAATTATTTATAAATTTCTTTCAAACAAATAAATAAATAAATAAACTTTACTGACCCCAATTTTGAATATTATTGAAAACTGGTTTTTATTCCATACAAATCACACATTCCATTGGGACGCAAAACCAATGGAGAAATGAACGATGGGGTCACGAATCCTGTCCATGGACTTCCGTTCAATCACCACCAGATGTCACCCTTCCATTACATTGACTCTCGCACTACACAGACTGTTACACTATACCCTGGACTGCATTTCCCATCATCCATTGCACTGATTGCACACAGCTGTAACCATTCACACATTCACTATATAACACTCACTCAGATCCCTTTCAGGCTGCTGAGTATTGTATGCACATATCGCTAGTTGTGATAGCTATGTTACGGAGCCTGCTTTAAGTTTCTTAGTCTAGCCTAGTCTTGCCATGTCCGTTTCCTCGTCTTGTTATCATTGCCTGTGTACTTTGGATTACCGCTCTTGTCTTGCCCTGTTCGGATACTGTTTGCCCCTGCCTGGACCTTTGCTTTGTACCTGGATTATTCCTCTAGTCTCGCCCCTGTTGGATTACATTCATCGTCGACTGACCCTCGCTTGTTTACTGGACTGCTCTTGTTTTGTCTTCTTTATACCTGTTTGCCATTGCCTGACCCTCGCCTGATTTGACCACGCCCTTAATAAAGCTTGCAAATGGATCGTATGTCTCACGTCTTGTTTGCCCCGTAACAGATGGTGAGTAAACAGTCTGAATTTTCAATTTATATCCCTTTAAGTGGGAAAAGGATATTTGGCTCTTCGGTTTATGAAAAAAAAAGCATAATGGAAAGTCTTGACGTAAATTCAATAATCCAATAACCGCACTGAGCTGTTGCAGTGCATTACTGGTTAAAAGTTAACTCCTTAAAAGAGAGCAGTTACTGTCATTTTGTTTATGTGGTATGGCAACAATATTTTATGAGTGGAATAAAAGCAGACAGCAGGTCTCCACAGTGTAGTCTGAATGTGTGGATTTTAACAACATGACTGAACATTCCATTATATGCTACTCTGACCAATGGAGTTATATAACCTAGAAAATCTGTCAGATTACATTCTCGCAAACATTTCAATTAATCAAAGCCACTACACCAATAGAGGGTGTTTATAACTGCATAGAACACTAATAATATAGCAGGGAAAATTAAGTCTGATTAATATGCATTAATGGATCTTTTCTTGCTTGCTTGCATTCAAGTAAATGCAAAATAAATGAATCTGTATTACAGGCCTTCTTTTATACAGAAAGCAAGTCAGCAAATGTGTTTCCAAGCAACAATGCAGCAAACACTGTGGTATATGGTATATTAGATCCATAACATATAAAAAAAGCAAGGCAAGCATCAAGAGAGACTAAAAGCTTAATATTCCTCTTGCATTTAAGGACAATAAAACCACAATATTTCATTGCCACTAAGTACTGTTAAAAAGGAGATCACTGAATGTGGTTCTGCCACTGATATGATTTTAGCTTTCAAATATGTCTGGATTGAAGAGTGCATTACAGAGTTGTCTGTGTGTGATAACTTTAAACCTATTTATAATCCTGATCTGTTTAGTAAAATCAGTTATTGGATTGCTCAACAAGGATGTAATGTTTTTTTTTTTTATATATATAGTGGTAAAAGTTCAGGGTTGGTATCCAGGGGGTGTCTGGTTCGAAATCCCTTAAGAATTGAACACTTATCCTAACCCCAGTTTGCACCAGTGGGACTGTCACTTAAGACAGTAATACTGTCTTCTGAGTTAATACTCACTGGAAAGTATTCTACACAGAAGAAAACCACACAAAAGAAAAATCAATGGTGTGTTTGTGCTGTTGTTTCCATTGGGCTCTATCATCTAAAGAATTATAAGCACATTTATGCCTGAATTCTTCTGTCATGGGAAATTATTATATTAATGTATAAGTGGAAAAATCACACCTTCATAGTAACACTTGTGTATTGTGAGCTCTTATCTGTCCAATGAATATTGCTTAAGAATTACACTTGTGCGAGTACTGATGTGAGTGAAAAGTCAATATCCTTTTTTTAAATTTTTTTTTTATATCCTACATTATCATTGTCTTTGCCAACTAAGAGAACCAGGAATATAGTGTTTGTATCCATCTGTCTATTTGTATTTCTCTGCATGTAAGAATGCACAGAGGGAAAAGATGCTTTTAGCCTCTCTAAAGTACAGTAAAGTAACAAGGATAGATTACATAATACAATCAATAATTGATATGAGTCAGTAGAAACACTGAATGGCACTATGGCAGATGTTCTCAACCTCAGGGTCACCAGAGATGCAGACGGGGTCATGGAGATTTCCTATGAATTCTATCTTCGTTATGGCAGAAATTAATTAGGGATGCATTGTAGCCGATACTGATAAGCTGATAATTATTTTCATATGACTGATAACCGATTAATGGCTGATTTTTGTATTGATATAAATGTAAAAATAGGGGAAATTAAATAAAAATATGAAATACAAAATAAGTAACTACAATTAAAAATAATAGCATATACAATTAAATGTCCAATATCATTTAATTATAATAAATATTGTGCATCCCTACACTAAAAAAAGATGGTTCTTTACATGCAGTAATGGTTTTTAGAACCATAGCATTGACGAACCCTTTCATGCTGAAATGGTTCTTTGTGTTAGAGTTTAGGGTTCTTTATTCCCGCCCTTTTGTTTTTCCAATCTGTAACTGACAAAGCAGGGCTCCAGACTGCGACTAAAACGGTCGCATTTGCGACCAAAAATATTAATTTGCGAGTGAAGTTTTCGCTGAGGTCGCCACTGGCGACTATATATATATTTACATGTTATGATTTATGATGTTTTGCGATCGCATCATTTGCTATGTTCGCGTATTAAACTGAGATGATGCGCATCAAAGTTTTAGTGGAAAGACTAGCTTCAAACAGTCCTCATCAATGTTAAGAGTGTAGACCAAACTGTAAAATTTGCATAAGATCAACAACCGTTTTTCATTGAATTCACAAAATCCATTAAAGAAGTGAAGGGCTTTTGATTTGTAATTTTAGCATGAATACAGTAAACAAACAAAATGCTTTTGTTGTGGCTCTTTTGATGGTATAGATAGGATTCAGGTAAACTGTAGGAGGCTGTTCTTAAGTCAGCTCTTGTCCAAACCACAAAAAACCAAAGCTGCATGAATTCTCACCCACTGATAAGCAAAGCGAGGATGACTGAAATACAGCCGTTCTAATACAACCCACACACATCCTGGCTATCGATGCAGTGGTAGCTCTGGTAACATTTGCTAAACACTTATGTATAATTCATGGATTGTCCACAAAGTAGCTGTGATAAGAGCTATCACCCTTGTCCAGTCAGCTTGTCCTTAATGTTAACAACATTTTACATCACAAAAGGCATTTTTAAATAGTTTTTTTTTTGGGGAAGGCGGACAGGCCCATACAGGACTGAGATTAATAGGGTTGTCAACAGGCCAAACAATCAGCCCCTAGCCAAGAAACAGGGCAACAGAGAGAGAATGTGTGCGGTAAACAACTCCAGGACGCTAGTAAGATGCTATCGAAAAATATTACCCAAATAGTTACACGTTTTTTTTAGTCTTTTGGTGATGTAGAATGAAATTTTCACCTCCTCTCTACTAGGGGTGTGCGATATATATCGTCTGCGATATCGAAATTGTTTTAACGATGTGCGATTTGATATTGAGTATACCACAAAACACACAGTGCACGCATACGTGACGTGAAGAAGTCTAGTAGGTTAGACTAGTGCGCATGCACATTTAGAGTGCGTTCTTTCACTGCGTGATTCAGTCTATTAAAATGCATTTTGAATGAACACAAAATTCAAGATATGGGGGCAGAAAATTTATATATATGAGTTCATTTGCAAAAAACGATAAACGCCACTTAAAAAAAAAATATTGCCATGCATTATTCTCCACATATAGCATGATCTGAATCCTAAACACGTTTTGTCAAAAAAGCCAGTTTTGCCCATTTTCAAGGCATTGCGAGTTCACGTTTTACAGCAGAAGCCCACAAGCGCCCTTGTTGTTTTTGAACAGAAGCCGATAAGTCAATTTTAACGAATCAGCGCACTGTATTCAGGGCAGGTGACAAGGCTACTTTCACTTTGAAAAGACGTGCTGGATAATTTCGACCAATTTGATGAACCTGTGATATCATCTTCAGGGCGAAAAAGGAAAATAAAAGCTGAAACGTTTTCATGGAACCTTGCAAAAGCAGCGCGTTACAATGGTGAGGGGAAAGCTCCATGTATTGCGTGTAATCACATCCACACAGTTTATGATCACAACAACAATGTTTTTCAGGCATCTACATTGTCATCTGATGAGATGTTTACAGTTGTAAAGATTAAACAGTGTTTTTTTTACTCTAAACATGAAATGGTGGAGTTATCCTGCTTTTGCTATAAACCAACTTTTATATGTAAAAAAACACTTTCAATTAACTTAATTTTGTAAATTCCCTGTATTTGTTTAAGTATTATTACTTAATCAAAACAACCCAACTGCAGTTTGATTGATATTACTTTGAATGCGCAATAAAAAAAAACGTGATTTCTGAAAAAGAGTTATCGGTTTTTGGGCAAATGAACTCGTCATATATATACAGTCTTGGTCAGAATTATTGGCACCCTTGGTAAATATGATCAAAGAAGGCTGTGAAAATCTGCATTAATCATTTTGATCTTTTATTTAAAAAAATTCACAAATATCTAACCTTTCATTGAACTAAAACAATTGAAAATGGGGGGGAATCTCATTATGAAATAAATGTTTTTTCTCAAATACACGTTGGACACAATTATTGGTACCCCTAGAAATTTTTATGAGTAAAATATCTGTGAAGTATAATCCCATTCATATTTACAATTTTGAGCATACCGGGTGATTATGAACATGAAATTATCCAGTCATGGCTTCCTGTTTCACAGGAATATAAATTCCCTTAATCATCCATCACAATGGAAAAACTAAAGAATATATTTCTGATGTGCAGCAAAAGATAATTGAGCTTCACAAATTAGAAAGTGACTTTAAGAAAAGAGCTAGAGCAGTGAAAATTCCCATTTCCATCATCAGGGCAATAATTAAGAATTTCCGATCAACAGAAAATGTTACAAATCTGCCTGGAAGAGGATGTGTGTCTATATCGTCCTAATGCACGGTGAGGAGGAGAATTTTATGGGCTAAAGACTCTCCAAGGACCACAGCTGGAGAATTGCAGAAAATAGTTGAGTCTCAGGGTCAGAAAACCTTAAAAAACATTGTCAAACAGCTCCTACATCACCACTTGTTGTTTGGGAGGGTTTCAAGAAAAAAAATCAAGAAAAGAAAATGCTCTCATCCAAAACAAACTCCAGCATATTCAGTTCACAGACACGACTGGAACTTCAAATGGGACTGGCTTCTATGGTCAGATGTAACTAAAAAATTAGCTTTTTAGCAGCAAACACTCAAGATGGGTTTGGTGCACACAGGGATAAAAAGTACCCCATGTGTACAATGAAATATACTGCTGTATTTTTAATGTTGTGGGCCTATATTTCTGCTGGAAGTCCTGGACATCTTGTTTAGATACATGGCATCTTTGATTCTATCAAATACTAACAGATAAAAAATCTAAAATTGACTGACTCTGTTAGAAATCTTATAATGATGGCCATGTTTGGATCTTCCAACCGGACAATCCAAAAACAACACAAAAATGGGTCAATGGGCACAAAACCAAGCTTCTGCTATGGCCATTCCAGTTCCCTGACCTGAACCCTATAGAAAATGAGTGTGGTGAACTGAAGAGGAGAAGCACCATCATGGAGCTGGGAATCTGAAGGGTCTGGAGAGATTCTGGATGAAGGAATTGTCTCTGATCTCTTGTCAGGTGCTCTCTAACCTCATCAGGCATTATAGGAGAAAACTCAGAGCTGTTATTATGCCAAATGGAGGTTTCAAAAAGCATTGAATAAAAGGGTGCCGTTAATTGTGTCCAATGTGTATTAGAGAAAAACATTTATGTCATAATGATATTTCCCCCCATTTTAAATTCTTATTCTCCAATGAAAGGTTAGATTTATGTGAATTTTTAAAATAAAAGATCAAAATGATTAACAATGCAGATTTATTTTCACAGCCTTCTTTGATCATATTTACCAAGGGTGCCAATAATTCTGATCACAACTGTATATACTGTATATATAATTTCATATAGTTAATATCACACGAAGAGTGCCGTTTTTCTCCAAAAATTAGCATGATTACAAATGTGATTTTATTTAACAGTTCAATAAACAAGTTAATATTACCAGACTTTCGTTTTAAACACCATATTGCCTGCTTTGTCTACAAAAATACAAACCCAATTCCAAAAAAGTTGGGACACTGTACAAATTGTGAGTAAAAAAGGAATGGAATAATTTACAAATCTCATAAACTTATATTTTGTTCACAATAGAATATAGATAACATATCATATGTTGAAAGTGAGACATTTTGAAATTTCATGCCAAATATTGGCTCATTTTGGTTTTCATGAGAGCTACACATTCCAAAAAGTTGGGACAGGTAGCAATAAGAGGCCGAAAAATTAAATGTACATATGAGGAACAGCTGGAGGACCAATTTGCAACTTATTATGTCAATTGGCAACATGATTGGGTATAAAAAGAGCCTCTCATAGTGGCAGTGTCTCTCAGAAGTCAAGATGGGCAGAGGATCACCAATTCCCCCAATGCTGCAGCGAAAAATAGTGGAGCAATATCAGAAAGGAGTTTCTCAGAGTAAAATTGCAAAGAGTTTGAAGTTATCTACAGTGCATAATATCATCCAAATATTCAGAGAATCTGGAACAATCTCTGTGGGTCAAGGCCGGAAAACCATACTGGTGCCCGTGATCTTCGGGCCCTTAGACGGCAATGCATCACATACAGGAATGCTACTGTAATGGAAATCACAACATGGGCTCAGGAATACTTCCAGAAACATTGTCGGTGAACACAATCCACGTGCCATTCGCCGTTGCCGGCTAAAACTCTATATGTCAAAAAAGAAGCCATATCTAAACATGTTCCAGAAGCGCAGGCGTTTTCTCTGGTCCAAGGCTCATTTAAAATGGACTGTGTCAAAGTGGAATACTGTTCTGTGGTCAGACGAATCAAATTTGAAGTTCTTTTTGGAAAACTGTGATGCCATGTCATCCGGACTAAAGAGGTCAAGGACAACCCAAGTTGTTATCAGCTCTCAGTTCAGAAGCCTGCATCTCTGAGGGTATGGGGTTGCATGAGTGCGTGTGGCATTGGCAGCTTACACATCTGGAAAGGCACCATAAATTCTGAAAGGTATATCCAAGTTCTAGAATAACATATGCTCCCATCCAGACGTTGTCTCTTTCAGGGAAGACCTTTCATTTTCCAACATGACAATGCCAACCACAATGCCAATTACAACATCATGGCTGCGTAGAAGAAGCCTGCAGTCCAGATCTTTCACCCATAGAAACATTTGGCGCATCATATAGAGGAAGATGCGACAAAGAAGACCTGAGACAGTTGAGCAACTAGAAGCCTGTATTAGAATGGGACAACATTCCTATTCCTATACTTGAGCAACTTGTCTCCTCAGTCCTCAGATGTTTGCAGACTGTTATAAAAAAGAAGAAGGGATGCCACACCGTGGTAAACATGGCCTTGTCCCAACTGTTTTTGAGATGTGTTGATGCCATGAATTTTAAAATCAACTTATTTTTCCCTTACAATTATACATTTTCTCAGTTTAAACATTTGATATGTCATCTATGTTGTATTCTCATTAAAATATTGAAATTTGAATCTTCCACAATTGCATTCTGTTTTTATTCACAATTTGTACAGTGTCCCAACTTTTTTGGAATCGGGTTTGTAATTCCAAACAGAACCACGGCACTGTTTTGTGTCTCTAAACAACATGACGTGTTTCGTTCCTGAATGAATCAACCGTTTAAATGATTCGGTTCTATCGATTCAATGACTCCCTTATTAACAGTGACTTGGTTCCACCTTTTGCCGGTTTTAATTTCACATTTAAGGTATCTTTTCATTAAAAAAAAAAAATCATTTCAAATTGCAAAACATTACTTATGCATTTGTAACTGCAGGTTAAATCATTCCATGTCCCTCTGAGCTGCATTAAACAGTGTGTAAATACATCTAAATGCAGCTTCTGTGTTTCCTTTGCATTGCAAAGATACATTTTGTTGATACTGATTTAATTTGCCTGGTAAAAGCCCAGAAGTCTTATTCTAACCGACTGATTAAATGTAAGAATTTGACTCAAAAGATGATCCACACTTTTAGAAAAAAAATGGCTTTATAAAGGTAGGAATGCCCATAAAAGGTAAAAATCTATTTAAACTCATTGAAAAAGATTAACTACTTTCTATCACTGCTGTGAATTGACCACCACACAGAATATGAAGAATATCAAAAACATTAGGAGTCAGCTGTCCACAGTAGTCCTTAAGATATCAGCACAAAAACACACTCAGAGTCAGCAAAATATCGTCTAATTATTATCGATAAAAAATGTTTTTTGTCAATATCACACATTCCTACTCTCTACTCATAGTACTTTTAAAATATATATATAATTTCAGCAACATAGTTTATGACCATTCTCTCTAACCCTTAAAATTAAAGGGGCCATATGATGCGATTTCAAGTTTTCTTTTCTCTTTGGAGTGTTACAAGCTGTTTGTGAATAGATAAGATCCCTAAAGTTGCAAAGACTAAAGTCTCAAACCCAAAGAGATATTCTTTATAAAAGTTAAGACTGGTCTACGCCCTCCTAAAACACCTCGTTTAAACACGCCCCCACATGTCTATGTCACGATGTGAGAAGATTTGCATAACACCGCCCAAATGTTCACACAAAGAAAGAAGGCATAACTTTATTGTTGCTGCCACCACCACCGCCATGTTGTGAAGACGCTGTGTGTTTCGTTGCGAAAGCGAAAATACTTTGTTTAGCCTTCCAAAAGAGGACACAACTAGAAATCAGTGGTTATTTTGTATTTACAACACTGTTCCAGAACAGTTTAAGCCAAATATTAAGATGTTTCCTGCTTTTATGGAGGACTGTTTCCTGATCCGGAAGAGTAGACTACAATACCGGCTGTTCTGACTCACAGACAGTAAGTATGTTTTCATATTTAAAGAATTTGCCACTGATGATTCAAACGCGAGTTTTGAGCAGTGTAGAGTAGCACTTGTTGTTTGTCATTTTTCCGATCACAAATGCAGACATTATAAGACAGTATAAGTCATTATAATAAGTAATTATGTCTCCACTGGATGCAACAAATACCTAGTTTCAAATGGGTTTTAATGTTTTTGTCTCGTCGCTCCGGCCTGACAGGGCATCACAGTGTGGTAGGGGTGTAACATTTCCATCCCACGCTTGAGGTATTCTGCCAATCACAATGCACTGGATAGCTGCCAATCAGAGCACACCTCTCTTTTCAGACCGATGAGCTTTGTAAAGTCTTGTTAGTCTTTAGTCTAATGTTGTGTAGTCTTTAATACTATAGACACAGCCAGTTTTACTCACTGAAAGATTTATTCATTATAAAATAATTACTTCATAATTGTATTCGAGTCTTACACACATGCTTTACAGATAATGTAGAGTCGTGCATTATTTTGAGTGGTGACAGATATTATGGGAGTGGTTTGATGGAGCGCAGGAGATGCAGATAGCATGATCTTGACCCTTAAGAAACTTTAAACGTCACGTAACAAATCTGTTCAAATATAAAACTAAATGAATTGCTAATTACAACATTGAAATAAAATGTAAAGCCTGTACAAATACTAAAAATCTTGAATATAAATAATTGGGAATCATGTAAAAAAATAAATAAAAACAGTCTACATTTAATTTATCTATTATACCATTTATGTAGTTTTGTTCGCTTGGCTGTTTCCTTATAAAAGTCCAGAAATTTGTCAAGTTTTTTGTCAGGTGTCTTTTTTAATTATATGATGTCATTATGTTGCTGTCTTGCCGCCAGCCAATCGCTGCATTGCTGATCATGGTTTCGAGTATCGATACATAGACCCTTTTAAACCAACCCATGAAGGTGCATTTATCTCAGATAACTCAATCCAGCCATACTAATCATCAACAACAGGTGCGTTCAAAGAACCGAATTAGCCAGATCCTGATTAGCGCGATGATATCATCTTGGATGTGACATTTAATCTCGGATGTAATAAGCGACGTACGAAGAACGGGCCCCTGGAGTTAGTATCCATTAGTGTACAGTGTACCTGTCCTTGTGTATCACCATATTTAGCAGCACAGCTAATGGAAAGCACAAAATGACAAGAAAGGATAATTGATGTTAGCAAGTCTATGGTACTTTGATAACAATAACAATGATTATTATTGTTATTATTATTGTTGTTGGAAACTTGCAATTATCATGATTCCTAACAACATGAACGCAATATTATTAAGACAATATATAAACAAACACACAAACAAACAAATACAACAATAAATAATAATAACAAAAATGTATTTATTATATATACAGTATATAATAATAATAATTTGAGTTGAAACATTTGCAATGATAGTAATTCCCTACATCCATCCTATAATGGATGGATGGAAAATAAGGGATTTTTTTAAAATAAGCAATCTAAAAACAACAACACAGAACAAAATTGTTGTTAGATGTCGGACTGTTTAATTATTATTGGAATAAAATTATTAATAATAATAATAGTGTTCAAAAATTAAACTATGTCATTAATTACTCCTTACATATTCCACTAGAAATAATTAACAAAAGCATTACAAGTCCATACACAAAAGAATTAAAGACTGAAGCACATGCCCAAGGCCATCTAGTTGACATGCATTGGTCACAACCCATAATACATCAGTGGCCAAGCATGGGAAAGCACAGAGGGCATGTGTCATCTCTTGTCTGTCTGTGTACAGATCAAACAGATGTTTAGAGCCCCTTACAACAGCCAGCAGCTTTGACCAGCTGTGCAGCACTCTTTTGAGCAGTCAGCAATATATGAACCGGTGAGAACGGCTAGTTCCTTCCAGAATGATATAAGAATAATCACTTAAACACTGTAACCCCCTCTCTCAACCCCACACAATAATCAATCTGTTCTAGCATGTGACCAGCCTCAGGACCCGAGCCACGTGGACTCAAACTCACTCCAATCTGTCACGTTTGGACAATGTGACCAGGAGGTGTGACTGAAACACACACATATGATGATGATCACATGATGGTTGTCATTAATAGTACCCAGGGTCTATAGACTGATGTCATAGTACTTGCCAAAACAAATCAATAAATTAATACATTCTGTTTGTCTGGCCATTTCATCTAAAATACCACGAAACATAAAGCCATATGCTTGTCTGTTTTCAGTTAGAGATTTAAAGGATATGTGCAATGAAATAAAAGGAATATCACTTCTTATACACTCCTGCTTTCTGTTAAGTTGTTATTTTTTTCTCTTTATATTTCTACTTCTCAATTTCTTGTTGAGCTAGCCAATAAAATATAGATGCATATTCACTGTATACTTTCTCATATACTGTAAAACAAGTGTATTGTATATATTATATTGCTTTGATGACCATAAATAAGTTTTACTTGTATGATTAGACAGGAGGAACCCTTTCTTGATCCGATTCGGGAGTCTGAGACATTTAATGTATAGGATACAGTCTCCCAGGGTGTTCACAAGCTCCTAGTGGTCCTGACCTGCAGCAAGCACTTTTATCATTAACCTCACATTAAAACATATGTTTGCTTCTCTTTAGTGGGTCACTCTAATTAACCCACTTACCAAATGAGTCACATAGAAGCTCTGCTAGGCTTCACTTCTCTGCAGTGTGATGTCTTTACACACACTAATTCACACATATGCACAAACGTGTGCAAGTTCTACAGCCATAGAGCTTTAAGGAGTGTGATCATATTGTGTATTTTATGTATACTATATATTAGAACTCCAATGGACTCTAATGGAAGAGGCGAAGACGGGAAATGAACAGAATATTGCTAATTATTTCATAAGTTTGTTTCTTTATGAATTCCAGTCATTCACGTGACGTCCTGTGTTCTCAAGTACAGTAACTCAACCTTTTACAGTGTTTAAAAGCAACACCCAACTGTTCTTGTTCTATTATCTTCACTTGTATGAACTTAGAAGGTTCCTGAGAATTCCAGCAATTCCAACTAACAAATAGTCATGAATAAATGTATTTATTTATTAAATAAATAAGTATATATGAGTGTGTGCTGGACCAGAAGGTAACAGTGTTTAAAGTGTAACTGAAGCACAAAGGACATACTGATGTTTTTTCAGATACGAAGAAGATTCAGACAAAAAACAATGTTCAGCTCATCTCAGCCAGGGATCATGCGTTCCAGCTAATTGAAAAATGGAGCCATAGGTTTGTAATTGACAGCACACTGCAGAGGAATAATTCACTCTTGCCCCCACTGTGAACCCAGAGGAAGAACAGATGAAAGGAAGCTTAAGAGAGTAAATTTGTCGATTCACTGGTTGAGAAATCTTTTTACCAGTGCAATGGATATTGAAATATTTTCTACACAGTTATATCTGTGAAAAAATACATTCTTCAACAATTAAAATGTCATATCATCTGTCTATCTATCTATCTATCTATCTATTTATTCAATGACAAAAATATATACACACTGTTTTAAAACACAATTTTCGTTACCAGTGTATTATTAAAAAGACTCAAAGTTATGTACCATGATAATTTTCCCCTTTTAAAGTTATAATATTACATAAAAAATTATTTTAAAAAATCTGAATTTAGAATTGATGCCTTCAAAGATTAATTAAATATTCACTTGTTATTACTTTGTCTTAAGTCTTGGTTCAATTAATAGTTTAAGCATTAAATCCTCATTCTGAGAATCATATTGAAGTTTCACGACCTTGAGCAAAAAGCTTGTAAATTCAAACTCTAAATTGTCAACCTTGACACTTTTTTCAAGTCATATTTATATTTTAGCATAAAATAAAATATATTAACTAGAAGTGCAACAGATAGTAGATGATCCGTGATCCGTACGGATCAGGCTGCACGGTTCGGAGCAAAGTCCAGCCAGGGGTCGTCCCCTTTGGTTGCTGCAAGCCCGCCCGCCGCCGCTCACTCAAGCCGGCCTCTGCTCACTCAAGGTCGCGCGGTGTGTGACGCTGTGTTTCGTTGTGAAAGCGAAACTACTTTGTTTGGCCTTCCAAAAGAGGACACGACTAGAAATCAGTTGTTAAGTTTTATTTACAACACTGTTCCGGAACAGTTTAAACCAAATATTCAGATGTGTGCAGCTCTTTTTATGGAGAACTGTTTCCTGATCCTGGCAGAGTAGACTACAATGCCAGCTGTTCTTATACTGTAAAAGACAGTATAAGTCATTATAATCCTAATTATGTCCCCACTGGATGCAACAAAGGCCTAGTTTATAATGGGTTTTAATGTATTTGAATCATCGCTCCGGCCTGAAAGGGCATCATCACAATATGGTAATGAGAGTTACATTTCCGTCACACGCTTGAGGAATAGGCCAATCACAACGCACTGAATAGCTAGCCAATCAGAGCACACCTCACTTTTCAAAACAATGAGCTTTGTAAAAATCTATGCGTTTTCAGAAAGTCGTGCAAGGAGAAACAATAATGTACATTTTGTGGAAAATAATGTTTTTTTTTACCTTATACCGCATAAACACATTTCATTACACCAAATACACAAAATAATGTTCTTTTTAGCAACATCATATGACCCCTTTAAAATATCCTCTTTGTGCAATATCCTAGTACACACAAAGTCAGTTATGTCTTTAAGTGAACGTAAACAGCTGAGAAAAAAAATGGTGTGTGTCAGCATAAGGTCCGTGCATTTGGTCTTAAAGAGATAGCAGCCAATAAATACCTGTTTCTGTCTGCTAATCAAACACCACAGCTCTAACAAAGATTAATCTGTATTTAACTTGTGCAGTGAGCACTATTGTGTTAATTTACACTTAATTATTACATTTCTGCACCTAAATTCTGATATTTGTAACTGATTTGTTGTATTAATCTATGCTTGTAATTTGTGTAATTGTTCTTGTTTTAATACTAACTTTATTAAAGCTAGTAGTTTTGATGTGGTATAGAAGTACTTAAAGTAAGCTTTCACTTAATAATTTTTTTTTTTGCTAATCCGAAAAATGATCCGATCCGTGACTCAAAATCCATAATATGATCCGAACCGTGAGTTTTGTGATCCGTTGCACCACTCATATTAACTTGGATTGAAATGGAAGAGAGCAATTTATTAAAACTAAACAACGTATTAGTCTGACAGATTTTAAAATCCTACAAATAAATTACTTTTAAAATTTCCTTATCAAAAGGCATGAGTTTCATAGAATGGCCCTTAAAGTAAACAGAATAGAGCCGTTTAAGATCTATCCATCAAGTTGACTACATTCCCACCACAAATCTGATAATTTTTTCCTGTTTGTTCACACTTTCTGCACTTTAATGGTTTTCATAAACATAAAGATGCTCCCTAATACCTCAGCATAAACACTTCCTGTATAAACATAAAATGAGCTGTTGCATAAGGTTTCATCTCCACATCACTGGCTTCAGTCAGGTAACGTCACAAATGGGGATGGTAGAGCCTTGACTGAATTGAGTGGAGCTTGCTCAGCCCCATCCCATTCAATTCCCATGCAATCAGTGATATAGCTCTTCAGGTACAAAGAATGGTCAGTGCATCTGCACCAGGCCGTTGAATAAAACATAAGATGTCCAATTTAAGACTCTGGAAAAACATTTCTGAAAATCATAGGCAAACATTATACATAAGCAGAACATGCAACTTAAAGAGAAGAAAGAAATGGAAATCTGAGAGGATTTTAAGTTATCGGTTATATACCCTCAATCCATCTGATTCCAAAAGTCAGAGCTCTTGTATATGTGAACCGTCGTGCTGATGGTCAGCAGTCTAGCTCATGAGTATACAATTTATAGCTCATAAATATTCCAGTGGTTGTTAATGAATATAAATATGTTAAAATGGCAAGTTACAATGTTTTAACTGTAAACAACTAGTCTTGGTTTGATTAGAACACATGCTCTGTATTTTTGCACAATTTTAAGCTTCCTTGTCAGTCACATATTATCTTAAGTAAAGCAATTCTTCCCAAAGACAGCTGCACAAATATAATAGGAGTCGTGCAGAATCTATACCGTTATTATGTAGACTTTTATACTATTATAGTATCTCATTATTCTCATTATACTATTGAGCTCTCTATGGAACTCACCCTTACTGTGTAACACAATGAAGGGCAATTTCTACTCTCAAACTAACATTACTAAAGTGGCTTAATCCTCAGCTTCACAATGAAACCACTATGAACTCTCTCAACCTGTTCCTCGGTTCAAAGAAAATCTTCATTCACATGCTTTATCATCCGGAGACTCAAAGGATTGTGGGATCCTGGCTGTGCCCATTAACAGCTTTTCCCTGTGTGATTTTAATGATACACAACGCTTGATCCAGCTGTCGCTTCAACCAACCTCTTTGCTCGTCTTCAGCTCACACAGTTCAGTAAATTCAGCCTAAGATACAAGATACAAGGCCGCTTGATTATTCACAAGAAGGTATGCAAGCAAATATCCAAGAGTGTTAACATCTCTATCGATCTATGGGCCATCAAATTCCCCTAGGAAAGAAAAAATAGGTCAATAGAACAAAATTCTGCTGAGCCTTAAATGTTCGGGAAACCTGTTCATACACATGAATATTTTCAGTGGTATACTCCTAAAAATAAAGCTTCCAAAATGACATAGATTAACCATTGTTGGGTTCCCAAAGAACCTTTCAGTGAACAGTTCTTAAAATAACCATTTATTTCTTAATGTGTAGAACATTTTAATTATCTACAGAACCATTTACCAGTCCAAAGAACCTTTCGTCCAATATGACTGTTCCTTAGATGTTAAGTCAACCGAATCAATTGACAGACTTTTTAATGGAATACTGTAGTGTTTATTATAAATAATTTATCTGTGCACTTCATTATTTTTTAAATTCATGTACCCTCGTAATCTTTAATCAAAAACATTAACATCCGGTCACGAGCTATGGCGCAAGGGCGAAGCTAGTGACGTGAGGGGTAAACGCTGGGATAAACGACAGGGGGAAAAGCTGAAGCTGATGCTTCACTTTATAGCACTGACACCAGTCATGAGGGAGTAAGTTACCCCTAAACATTGAAAAGATATTAGATATTACGACAACATTACTCTTAGCAAACTAATTTTTTTCAGAAGTGACTTAAAGGCAAGTAAGTGATTTCTGGTAGCCAAGGTTGATATTTGAAATCACCAAACAAACACGCCCCTACCCCAAAAGGGTCTTGCCCCTATTTTGATAGCTCCGCCCCACATATACGTACGCAACCCAGGCAACGATTAGTTCTGTGAAACAAAGCAAAACCAATGTTACACCGTGTCTACACCGGACGCGAGCGGCGCGGTGCGGCGCAACAAATCCCGACAGAAAACTGCTGCCTGGTTTTATTTATGACGTGCTGACACAAATTTCAAATGGTTTTCAACGGTTGTTTGATCGCGTCCAGTGTAGGCAGACTTTAGCTGTTGTAGACATGGTGTTACTCACTATTGAGAAGAAACAAAGCAACCTCGGCGTCCGATCGCAGGCCTTCCGCTCTTTTGAGTTCTCTCCAGCGCTGGAAAGCTGATATTTATATTTACACGGGTCCTACTTCTTGCCTCATCGTTCCGCAGACGTTTTCCTCTTTTTTTTTATCCGCATCTCTATCTTCGGTCGCTCCGGACAATGCTGTAAATAAGAGACTAATTCATCATACACTGCAGACAACATCACTGATTATAACGGGAGTGTTTTTTTAGAGTACTTACACTCACGCTAGACTGAATTTAGTGATATTCTTTGATAATGTAAATGTTCTTTGCTCGCTGTATAATTTGTTCCTTGTTTGACTAATCGAGGACATGCGACGTTATAATTAAACTTAAAATGTCTTTTTATTAAACTTCTCAGGTAATCACAATCAAGTCTTATCCCAAATATTTTTGTCATAATATTAGCTACTTGCCTAAAAAGACGGGTTTATGATGTGCGTAGTTAATAGATTGCATTAGGCTACAGTGGTTTGAGCGCGTTTAAGACTAGAGCGCAATTAAAGAGCTGTGCTTATGTGATTGCCGGGGGCCGTCTTGAGAAGCGAGAAAATGGCTCATAAAAAGGACGAGAACTTGAATGGTTTTTACAAGTCGGAATGTAAAATTACGGTAATATCATGTGAACATTGCAAGGCGCGCAAGTAAAATACAACCGCACTAGGTTATATTTCTGGCCAGTTTATCAAATAATTAATCACAAAACTATCACAAAAATTAAGTATCTTGGGGATGATGGAGGGGCACAAGGAAAATCTCAGACCCATCCCTGCGGGTGCACTAGGTGCACCCCATCCCCCTAATTCCGCGGGCCATGCAAGAACTGTACAGATACAGATATTATAACAATCTATCGATAAACACACCTTGTGTCCTCTGTTTCTGTTTGAGTCCACTCGCGCTGCGCCGCCGCGGACTGCGGATTGAAAGCATGCCTGAAACAAAAAGAACTGGAGTAACAAGTCCTGCCGCCGTTTTCATATGAAATTTAAAGGGGACTGACTCTGAGGTGATCACGAGTTTGTCTACAGTTTACGGAGCTAATCACTATAGCACCGCTAAAAATGGCCTAGCGACGCCCTATAGGCAGCTTCCTTATGTCCAGTCGGAGAACCAGGACAAATCTTTCATGGATCCGCTCAGCCATTTATGTGGCTTGCAATGAGGCACCGAAATCTGCGCTCTCGTTCGTTTCTAGGTAAATACCGGTTACATGCACCGGGTTTCGGTACCCAACCCTATAATCCTTCAAGAGAGAAGAAAGACAAGCGCAAGCTTCTTTTTGCATGATGCCGACTTTAAAGATTCGTCCTTGAACCACAGAGGCCAAGAAAGAAGCTTTATTTCCGAAATGTATGCATACTACATGCTTAGTGTACATGGTTCTGGATCTTGTGTGGAATCCGTGACAGACGAACAATTAAAATAGTAAATGAGATAGAGTGTTGACAATTAGGAACCAGTTTATTCAGGTAACTACTATAAAAACCTTAAGATGTTGCTTACAGCCTTTAGTGCTGTCTAAACCTAAAGCCTAAAGTGGGTCAGATGGGTCCAGGATATTAAATGTGATGATCATGACCCTGTACACATGTCCACCCACCTGCATTATTCAGCCACAGAAGAAAGCAGCTTCCTATTTAAACTGACCACAGGAGCTCTCTGGTAATGATAGCCCCTATTAATCTCATCCAATACAACTTATCATTGCCAAAACAATAAATGGTCACTCAAAAGAATGGATTGTGTTCATAAGGAACTGCATCATAGAGTAAAAACTTAATTTTCAAATATCCCATGGAGGAAGATGACAAATGCCATCATCATACATGATACCACCAGTTAATCATAAGTTCTTCCCCCTGCTTTTCTTCTCCTCTCTCCTGTCTTCTATTTCTGGAATTATTTCTTCTTACGTCTATATTCTTCTTCCCTTTCTTCTTCGTTCTTCTCTTTTCTGGCTCTGTCTAGTCCTCTACTTCTTCCCTTCTAATTCTTCTTCAATTCTCTCCGTTGGTCTGTCTCTCCTTTTCTGTGGTCCTGTCTATTCATTTCCTTCCTTCTATTCTATTCTTTCCCCGTCTCCTCTTTTTCTTCAATCCTCTCTTTCCTACCCTTCTTTCCTGGCTATTCCTGCTATTCCTTCTCTTGCCTGTTCTTTCTGATAGCCTTCTCACCTTCCTTTCTTCTGTTCCCCTCTAGTATCTTTCTAATTCTCTGAGTCTCAACAGCATATTTTGTTTTTCCTCTTTTCTTGGGGCGTCACTTAGAGCACCAGACGGCCTTTACTTATCACTCTATTCATTAAATATTATAATATTTTATTTTATTAAATTAAATGTAAAATTATATTATTATAATTAGTTCATAGTATACTTAAATATATGCATTACATTAATCTATTAATTGAATAATTATTTTATTTTTTGTTTATTAATTATGATAAAAAAATGATATTAATTTAAATTTAATACTATGATAAAATATTATAATATGTAAATTTTTGATATATTAATTCTTACTAAATATATTTTATTTTTAATAATATCTATATAATACTATATTAATATCTATATAATAAAATATTATTATATCTATTTTTTGTTATGTTTATTATATAGATAGATTTATAATTTTGGTTTATATCATATATAATTATTTAATTAATTTAATAATTGGATATATTATTTTTATAATAATATTTATCTTAATTTAATGTTTATTTTTTTATTTTATTTTTGTGCCATGCTGGCAAATGGAGCTGCCAAAAAAAGTCAGGCGCACTCATGAGGTTTGGTTTAATTTGCCAACTCTTAATAAATCAATGCTCCTGCTTCCTCTGAGCTCCTGGGAAGAAATGGCCCATGGTCACAGCATGTACTCAAATGAGGAGAGTTCAAAGTAAATGTAAGGAAAAGATGGCAGCAATTTCCTTCACACCTTCGTATCCAGCCAGCTTTATGGTTTTCAACTGAGCAGTGCTCCTACAAGAGTAATGACAGCCAACAGTATTGGCTATATGCCTTTACAAGACTTGATTCATAAGGAAAGATCTGGCAACAGTGGATGCCTCTAATAGTAAATTCTTCTTCTCCCTCTGCTTGAGAAAAAATGACCAAAATGTAAATCTCATTTTCTATGTCATTTTCTAAACAGTTGCTGGTCCTCTTTGTTAACCCATATTCTTCAAAATATCTTGTTTTATGTTCAACAGAAGAAAGAAACTCATACAGGTTTGGAACACTTGAAGTGCAAAAAGACCCGCTGTCCGCGTTCCTTGTTTGGGGGGGGGGGGGTTTTTGGGTGGTTGGTGGTGGTTTTTTGGCCCTCCTGTGCCCTTCCTTTTCCTTCCTCCCCCCTCCCCCCTGTTTAATTGTTCCCCATGTTTGTTCCCTTATGTTTCAACATAATTGCTCCACCCCAGTTTGTCCTCTTCCTCCCCGCCCCCTCCCCCCCCTTCCCAGGGGTCCACAACCCTCCAGAAGCCCCTCTCTTCTCCTGTGTATATAAATAGGGTTCCCTGTGTGTGCTCCAGCATCCGGTATTGTTCATGTCATGTATAGCGTGAGTGTTCCTAATTTTAACTCTAATTTTAAATGGGAAGAGCACAGACAAAGACTTATTTTGTTTTTATGAAGAGATTTCTTTTATTTGTATTAATTTATTAGATTTGGGATTTTGTTTTAAATTCTCAAGTTTTTTTTGACATTTCACAAAGAAATGTAAAGTATTTTGTTTGAAAAATAATAAAAGGACACCTTTTTATTTATAATGTGTCTTAAATCTGATTTTATTAAAAAAAGAAATCGTGAAAATCATAAGAAAAACGTACTGTGAAATCAGTATCGCTGATATTCACTTAAGTGAATCATTATCCCTATTTATAATTCTATAATCTGATGCACTATGCAAATTGCAACAACTGAGGCACTGCGATCACTAAATCAACTTTTCTTGGCTGTATAGATATTTCTAATAGGCAGCATGGTGCCCGGCTAATTAGCCTGTGCTCATTAAGTAGCCTTCTCACAGGGATGTTATACTAATGTTTATCCGCAAGTTTCCTGGGCTATTTTCATAACTGACTGTCATCTGTGACTTTGATCTCATCCTAAATATAATCTAAACAAAAAACCCAGGCAGGAAAGGAAAGGAGGGAACGGGAAGGGGGGGGGGGGGGAGAGGGGGGGGGTGGGGGGGGGGAGGAGGGGAAGGGGGGGGGGGGGGGAGACAAACATGGTTGGTATGTCTTGTGGAATATGGGCAAAATTCTATTCGGTAATTTTTTTTTTTTTGGGCCGATTTGCTGATAATAAAACACTGTATAATATCTCTTGGTATTTTTCGGGGGGTTTTTGTATGGTCCAACAAAACAATACATAATAAAGGCTATGAAAACAAATAAAGTGAATGTACCATGTAAGCCCTTTATGTTATGTGCAAAAAAAATGGTTAAAAAAAAAAAAAAAAACCATGTCAGGCTAACATTGTAACCTTTGCAATCTAAAAACAAAAATATGGCTTTTAAAACGGAAATTTAATTCACTAAACTAAAAATGAAAATAAATGAGAACAAAAGCACAGAGTTTTGTTACAGGTCGAGGAGGTCGAAACGTCTCTGTCAGCAGCAGCCAAAACAAAACCGCATTTTTTTTTTTTTTTTTTTTTTTTTTTTTTTTCATGATGCGCTCGTAAACAACGTGCTCTGAACAACCTGGCTGTATATCGAGTTAAAACGTTATTGCCTCATATCGAATCCGCTTTTTTAATACAGAATGAATCTCGATGAATAAAAAAAAAAATCTCCAACGTCTAATAGAAATACGGGGCCACCCCACATGTTAGTCCCTTTCCTAAATCCACCCACATTACACAGGAATTTTTGCCATGTTGACTGTAACAGTAACATGCTCTTTAAAACTAACCAAATGTAGTTGGTTGAGCGTCATAGGGGTGGTTTAATATCTTTATAATTAAATATAAACTGCATGTATATACTGTATGTCTGTTTATCTGTTCATTATACGAGATCAAGCACCGATAATACCACCTCCCGTACTGAGCTCCTGTACTCCCCGGTACTCATCGTCGTTAACAGCCCCCATATACCCTCAAAAAAGAAAGGATAACTCCGCGATAACCCACCCAGCATGTATAAGTGCCATATTCAGACAATTGTCCCTGACAACATAACCCCAGACCACAAGAATGGAGTTATTATATAGATTAAGGAGTCTAAACGAATATATTTAGCAATGAATTCATGTTAACATTCAGCCGGTATTAGTTCCTGTCATAGGCTTATGGTTCTTTGAGTGGGTTATTTGCGTGGAAGAATTGATAAGCAAAAAAAACAAAAAGCGCGCTGATTGGTTATTGTGTGGCACGCGGCGGCGCAGATGTGTCGGCTTGTCGAGTGAATATACCTTTCTCAAAGACATCACATTACTCACTGATGGAAAGAGTTTTTTCGTAGTTCGGTCGGATACGTCAGAAACAATTAAGTAAAACAATGCACAAGTTACTTAATGGTAGAGAGAGAGAGAGAGAGAGCGTGCGCGATTCTGTTGTGTGATCTTTGATTTTCACTCACTTCCACCTCACGGTTAGCACATGCTCATTTGGGATTAAAACTAAAATCATAAAATAAGAACCATTTAATTTTATTATTATATTTTAAATTATTTTATTTTGGGTTTTATTTATTTTTATTTAGTTTTATGTTATTATGATTTTTTTTATATATATATATTATTATTTTTTTTATTTTTTTGTTATTTTTTTTTATAGGGCATTCACTATAAATGTCATTTATTTTTAACCTTAGGCATACATCTATTTAGCAGTTTGTGTGAAACGCGCTAAGTAGGGGCTGGGCTGTACTATTTTGCATCAGTACAAATACATGCACGCGTTGCGTGTGTTTTGCTTGCTTGAGTGTTTCTGCATTATATGAGTGGCTTTGGAATATAAATCGCAGAATGTTTCAGTTGAAAAAACGCGACTTCTATTTCTGAAAATATCACAGTTAGAGATTTATAACCAGTGGTTCCCTGCATTATTACAGCAAAAGAGAAACGCGTGATTACAGTACTAAGCCGCTGCAATGGAGCAGCTCTAATGCTATTAAATTAAAGATGATGTACCATAGAGCAAAAAAAATGAACAGTGAAAGTAACAAAAACTTGTAAAATACATTTTAATGGGCATAATTAGGTGTGAAAATAACAGAAGGATATACAGTGAAAACAAAAATTATTCAGAGACCAGATATAAAATATTTTTATTTATTTTTTTACTAGTGGGTGCAGGACAATATAGTTAATTTATGTAAGTGAGGATAACAAAATAAAACTGACATGTAATACCTAAAAATTCATCATACAGTGGACTACCAGTAAAACTAATACAAATTTGGGACCAAAAATTATTCAGACCAAGTCTGGGGGGAAAAAAACTGAAGTTCAGGTTTGCATTAAGCTGGGTGACAGCATGCCCAGGAGAATAAAGGCTGTCATTAAGGCTAAGGGTTGCCCGACTAAGTATTGATAGTTGTGTAAATACTGTCATACTAACAGCTGTCTGATTTTTGGTTGACTGTAATCCATTACATACCTTTCTATCAAAGTTATCTGACATTATCAAGTTGAATTTGTTCTGACTCAGTTTAACTCTAATTCTTGTTATATTTTATTACCATTTTCTAATCTATAGTGAATAAACTGTGATAATGTGAGAAATGTTGTCTGAATAAATTTTGGTTTGACTGTGTCTATTTTATAAATGAAGTTAACCAACTAACATTTATACATACTCTTTTGGTTTCTGTACGCAATATTTTAAAAATTTACAAATGCAATAAAAATATTGGTATCGGTACTTGGTATCGGCAAGTACCAAAAATAAAAGTATCGGGTGAGTACTGGAAAAATTGGTATCGGTGCATCCCTACTGTCTATCTATCTATCTATCTATATACATACACACACACATATATATATATATATATATATTAAATATATATATATATATATACAGAGGCCGAGCAGTGACTTTTTTAACCGTATGCTGTGGTTAGCCTCTCCCCAACCTTCCCCCTCCCCCCTCTATATTTCTCTGCATCGGCTTAAATATATTTTTTATTCCCCGTGATAGGAATTAAATTCCCACCCATGTGCCCACTACTCCATACAGGACAATGCAAAATACAAAAAATCTTTTCAAATATTGCAAGTAACGTTGTAACCTTGTCAAACAATAATAAAATCAGAGAAGGGATTTAACTGTCAGCGACACGAGCATACGCAAACAAGTGAACCATATGAATGTTTGTTTTATTCAATTTTTATTCAGACCCACGTTTTATCAAAAAAATTAATATTTTTATTTACCTTACCGCTTACATACGGGATATGCCGTATCAATGTTCATGTTTGCTATTAAATTGCTAATTCTTTTTTATTACGTATCCGGATTACTCAACGATATTGAAATTTTGTTTTTTTTTAAAAGTTCTGTCCATAAAGTATAACGGGTTTAATAACTTTTTTTTCTTATAACAAAAATAACTGAACGTTTAAATGCAATAAAGCAATACAGAAAAATGTATAAAGTTAAAAGTTTTACACAGATTAAAGTGCAAAAGAACTATAAAGACCATTAGGTATCACTTTACAATAAGACCTCATTAGTTAACTTTAGTTAATGCATTAACCTTACATGAGCATAGCAACATTTGCTACAGAGTTATTCACTTGTTTAAAAAATACAAGTCTTAGCCTTAGCCTTAGTAATCTTTGTGTAAAAAATACAAGTCGATTTTAACAATGTGTTATTAATTATTGGAATACCTAAGATTAATGAATGTTCATAAGAATTTTTCATTGGCAGTTTATGTTAACTTATGAATTAACTAATGTTAACTAATGAATTAACTAATGTTAACTAGTCATAAAATAATCAAAACACTTTATAATATATAGGGCATGTTGTAGTCCAGATTAAGATGTAAAAAAAGTTTGAAAATTAAATAGCCTATTAAGTCTAAATATTTAAGTATTTGGCGCTGTGATGAACATCATAGCAAATACACAAATCTGAATGGCTGTTTAAATCAGAAACAGAAAGTAGTACAGCTGCTTTGTTTACAGGATTTCCGGGGTAACGGCTGCATTTAAATGAATTATTATTATTATTATTTCTGCAGTTTAGCGCCATCTGCTGTCAGTGAGTGAAAGTGCGCTTTCATCCAGAGCATCTCTCACATGTTCCGCCATGTTCTTCTCGTCTGCACTTTTTTACATCAGAGTGCGCACACAAACTCCCACACGTCTTTCACGCAGCATACAGCGGTGTTGTGCATTTTGACCAGTTGATAGGAAAAGTATTCTTAAAATGCATTCAAAAAAATCAGAATAATTTGTAATAAATAATTATTCACAGTATTTAAAAGTGCCCACGATAACAATATCGTGCATATTCATTACCGTGATATATCGCATTACCGAATACCGGCACAAGTCTATAGCAGCATACCTTGTCTATGACCAAAAATGTAAGATATGTTTTTTAGTGGACTTTCAAAATTTGCTTTGCTTGAGAAAACAAAAATATACAGTTAGAGTGTTCTTTTCTTTTGATTTAGTCGAGTTGGTTTTGCATCAAACACATTTGGATTTTCGACAAAAATTTTTTTTTTTGAAGGAAATCTGGCAGCAACAGCACATTTTTCCGCTTGGGCGAGCACTTTGCGGACAGCTTACCTCGCGCATTAAATCTGCCGCAGACCAACAATTCACTGAGAATGCGCTATAATCCTGACAAGTTATAGCAATATAGTGTAGGCGAGAAAGCTGCGAGAAATTTCCGCTCGCCCCGACGCAACCGCAACTGGTAGATTTAAAGAAAATTGCTGCCATTTGGCAAATAAATCATTGTACGTAATTATTCCTAACTCTTTAAGCTTTAAGTTAAATTTCAAATGACAAGGGATCAACTTATCATGTTTATATGAATTATCCCTTGAACTTATTCTCTCAAATGGCCTGGGTATGCGGAGCATTCGCAGCTTATATGGACGGAACACCACTATATTATATTCTATATAGATATATTATATATATATATATATATATACATGCATATGAATTGCATGGTTACGGCATACTTATACAAATATTAAAATAATAAGTTAACAATAACATGTTATTATAATATATAAAATATTATATACAATTCAATTATAATAATTCATAAAAAAACAAAATATATTCCAATATTATGAAATCCCTTTGCTATGGCTAATTACAATAATTAAACGTGTAAAATAGTGGTTGGGTTAAATTTCCAAGTTCCCTTGTAAAATAAAATGAATTATAAAAAATAAACAAATATACAAATAGTTTGAAATCTGATGTTTTTACTACATACAACACTTGTAAATTTTGCTCTGCCTTGCATTTTTAAATCACAAGACTAAAAAGTGCTTCCTGACAATACAGCACTTTCAATGTCACTCCGACCTAAAGAAAGAAACCCCCCATCTTATTATTATTGCTTCATTATAGCTCCATGAGTGTGTGTTGACATGTGATAGAGCTGTGGCTTTGCATGAGTGAGCACAGTTACTGTTTGGCTGTGGTGTTACTGTTATCTACTTTCCTATTTTTCTTGCACCTGCATAAAGCAGGCAGTACATCATCAGCACATGTGGAGAGTCACTTGGGAATATTTTGTTACAAAGTGTGACGTTTTGTTTCCTTTCTCATTATCAGAAGATATAGCACAGGTCTATGGGGAGCTGGGAGTCACTGGGTCACGCTGTTAACGGCCGTCCATTTTGTCCCGTCAGTTTCCATCCCTTAAGCTTAGTTGTGTAGATGCCCAACCACAGTATGTCACATGCTCTGTTTGTGAGCTCAGAAAAGGACTGCTTGTGTCGGACTGACACACACATATACACACACAATGCCTGAAGAGCAGTGAGATGATAGCAGCTTTCTTGATTGGCAGTCTTATCAGTCTATTGCCTATTTTGTCCCTCCATTCTATTAAAATAGCTCCACTGGTGGACGGACAAAACCTTTCAGCTACGGTACTAACAGACTTCGACGTTGTTCTACTGTAACATGCCCTACAATGTCCAATATTAAATATAAATATCCAAAATACCCATTCCAGTCCATCTCTCTGTGCCTTCCTGGCCTGGTTCTTACCACCTGGGGCTTTATGGGATCAAACAGGGGTGAGGTCACATAACCAGAACTTTTGGCAGCTTGATCCGCTGAACTCTCCTGTTGGATTATCTCCTTTAGAGCATTCAATGTGAACGAGGATGTGGTTTTTGATAGGTTAATGGATATATTAAAACGTTGCATGCATTTCACATTGTCTGTGAAAAGCCAAACGCCCATTAAATGCTAAAAATAGCACTTTTAATTTAACAGATAAGTTCATTTCAGCAAAAATTAATTATAATTTATTCCATGCTATTTTCCTAGCTATAACCTTTCAAGATTAGAAATGCAAAGTCAGCTCTAAAAATGCTATAATCAGGAATATATGGACAATAACCACAATCTTTCCTTTCACACTGATCTGGGACTAGTTTGTCCACCCTACCTAAAACTGCCATCAGACAGACTGTTAAACTGATCTCAGGTCAGCAAAGGAACAAGTGCACCGTGAATTTCCATTCCCAGCAGGCAGGGACACCTGGATGTAAGCAGCTGAGCCCTTGTAAATGCTTCCATCGATCTGTGGGTACACTGCATAAACTCAACGACCCTTTCATATAAAGACAGTCTGACTCAGCAAAGAATGTCTGTTGAATAACTCAAACCAAACATCAATATACTTCTACACATCTTCTGTGCGAGCATGCAGGGATGTCTTGAGAAGGGCTGGCAGATAAACAGATCTTTGAAATCATGATGACAGATTATTTTTTCATTTACATCTATAGATATGAATTTAGTAAACAAGATAACATTCCCAAAGATTAAGAGAAATAAAGTGGACAAAAAACACAATCTATGTCAAATATGTAACTTCATCCAGCGAAGGTCATGCTCCATTTCAAACAAATCCTTTCTTTCCTACTCCACTCCCCCTATCTTAAATCTAAATGTAATGCCCAAAATCCTCTTTCAAATAAATACCTGCCCATTCAATGGCATTCAGACTTCTCTACTGCTATCGAGTGGAGGGTCATGTGTTCTTTTAACAAGCACAATTCAATTTCACAGCCATCAATAGGCCATTATTCCAGTGGCTTTTTCCTCTGACTGTTGCATTAAAAGTGCAGTAAGCCCTCAAGAGCTACAGTATACTTTATATGGGAGCAGAAGGTCTACAAGAAGTTTTTATCATAAAGGGCATTTGCAGTAGCTTCGAGTCGGCATCTGAGTAGCCTGTCCTTATTCTGATTTACAGGAAACATGCATCAAGAAAGCTTCATGAATCTAAGTGAACATTAAAAGAACTTCTACATCTTTTCAAATAAATTTAATAGGCCTAATGCTTAAGAAAATCATTTAAAACCCCTCTAGAAAAAAAGAAAAATGCCGATCCTAATGAATGAACAACATTCTCTGCTTGTCACAGCATGTTGGTATTTCTAAGGACAGCTTAATTGAACCTAAACAGGTTACACCCAAAAACTCCAAACTCAAGGCCTTTTGCTGGTTTCTATCTTAAGCTTCTCTCTTAAATGTGATTGTCGCTACACTGTAGTCTTTGGCTGCAAAATGTAACTGTTAAGACATGTCCAAGAAATGTTTTGCCCTCCAAAATATGCATAAAACCAGTATATATAATAAAATACTTTTTATTTTGCTTTGGGTGTAATATGCAGACAGAGTGTGGGGGGGGGGACTGCCTGTTCTGTTGTGTTAAATGCAACACTTTATGAATCACACTATTTTCTGCTTGAGAGAAGAGAGAAGAGTTTGATATTTGTATATGTTTATGGAAGGGGACAACTCTGTCAAAACATTACCATGTCTTTCTGACCTTTAAGTTTTCTTCAATGGTAAAGAAAATGAAAATCAAGAATTTTTTCTCACACACACAGCCATGTTTCCATCCTAAAGCTACAGCCACAATTATTTTCCCCCCTCAGTTTTATCATTTGCTTTTCTTTACTGAACACAAATCCAGTGACAAATACACTGGGGGACAAACATCAGCATTATTACCTCATGTTTGACCACAGCACCAGTCATTAGATCATTCTACTAACCTAGAAAAAAAATCACACGGTGATGCTGTTTGACAGACCCTGAGGGACCAGCGTTCGGCTGGCAGTTTGCTGTCACTTATCAGCTGCTCACAATGGAATGCAGCAGGCCGCTCGAATGGAAAGTCTAAATAAGTTTGAGAGAACACATTTTAGCTTTTTAATGGCAAAAATCTTCTAATAATTTCCTAACACAGCTCTTAACTCTGTAAATACAGGCGCAGGCCATGAACTTCAGATGAACTATACCGAATACTTCAAGTGTGACAATAATGATTATAATTTCATCACCATTGATTACCAACAAATCATTTATCCTTTCAGGATACGGTTCACGGGTCAGCGTCCGCTGTCTACAGGATGAATGGTGAACATGCATACGTGCCTGCATGTATACGCACACAAACAATCCTCAGCAGTCTAAAACCTTAAATTCACACAAACAGTGTGAATACTTGTCATACTGGTTCATAAAGACATGAGAGGAAGTAAGCGATGACAGAATGTTCATTTGCATGAACTGTTCCTTTAACAACATCCCCCTGATCTGCTGCTGTTAGCTTTATTAAACCAACGTGATTCATCATAAAAGACGCATACAGTAAATATCCACATATTGTTTGCTCAGATTTGTTGTGGGTGTTACTATCCAGGCAAAGGCACAAACAATGACATAAGTTAAGACTGTTTAAGTAAAACTGATGGTTGTCTTAATGATATAGTTTTATTTCTCGTTGCATGGTCAGCTAGTTCCTAGCACTCACTGTGTTGGTTGAAGTGTTGCATTAGGTTGGAATTATTGATAAAATTTGTGTTGCTTGTGCCATTAAACTCCATTAATGCTAGTCATGTAAACATGTTCTAAATCAATGCAATATGTTATTATGTCTGACATAACTGACAAGCTTACTGCATGCAATAGAATGTGAAACATTATGCAACAACATATTTTAAACAACAGTATTCTACACTGCAGTTTTAGGTGAACATATTTTAGCTTTACAAGTGTCTAAATGTTTTCCCTGTATTTTGAATGAAGCACTGCATTGTGTTATGTTTTAAGGTTAAAGGAAATGTCCATAAAATGAATGGATAATGTTCTGGCAGGAAATTAACAGTACATTTTCTGTTTTCTACTGGCTTTTTTCTTCACAATGTACATCTAATCAGTTCATAAGTTTAAAAACAGTTACAAAGAAAGGAAAAATTGCAGCCAAGTCCAGGTAATTTGAGCACTGAAATTACACATACAACAGAATTAGCTATTGTAGTATGGTAGTATGCTATTGTAATTCCGAATATAGCCACATCAGCCAATTGACGATCGCATATTTTAAACACATTCCGAATAATAATTCTACTCCTAGACATCATGCTACTACAGTTAGTCTACAGTTATGGTCATGGTCATAGTTGAAAAGAGAATAATTTATGCATGAACTTGCTTGGCATGACTTTCCATGCTATTTTACTGTCTGACCAGCTGAATCATACTCCTGCTCATGCAGGATGATTTCCAATAAGTCTTTCCTGATGCTGATCACAGACAATGAGATTACCTCTGTACACAGAGCTCAAATTACCTCAAAGCCTCCTAGGACAGGATATGGGCAGTCATGCTACTTCCTGTCCAAGGCTGAAAATTATTCAGAAGCCTGTGATGGTTGCCTTTTTGTGCAGTAATAAAGCACTGGAAACCTGTTCTGTCATGTCGATAATTGTAAGTATTGTTTATAAACAATTATTATTAATAATCAAAAAATCTGCCAAAATATGTTAATTTGCTATGTTCTGAATAGTACAGTAGTATGCAGAATATACTGCAAGTAAGATTTTTTTTTGTATAATAGAATATTACGTTTTCCAAAATTGCAGTATAGAAGAGAAACTTTTTGAATTTTTTTACATTTCTTTCTTAATAACTGCCAAAATTCAATTGAACATATGTTAACATATACCATTTTTATTGCTGAATAATGCGTATTGTTTTACTTGTATACTGCATAATATTCATTAAGCAGAAAGACAGTGGTTTGATCAAACATTTATTGATCAAAAAGATAGCCCTGCCCCAAACCATTGGTTTAAAATGTTGCTAGGCTGGTAGATGCTCAGTATAAAAAAACATCACAGAACAGTTTTCACTTTTTAGGGAGAATCAACCTACAAATGGATACTTAGTTGCATAGTAAGCTGGGAAAGTATTTGAAGTATTTGTATACTGAAAAAAATTACACACTTAACCTTAAATAAACATATTTGGATTGCAACTGATAATTCTGACATGCTTACTATGAATTCTAATCTAATCTATTCTCTCTTACACAGGAAACATTCTTCCAGACTTCAAAGCAGACAACAATTTCCATATTTTTAACTTACAATTCTGGCTGAACTAAAAATGATGAGCTTTGCATATTAAAAGAGGCTTCCGATTTCCATTTCATATTTATGTTCCTACAATGAAAATGCCCATTCAGCAGACAGACTCTGGAAGTGAGTGTTACACTCTTAAAAATAAAGGTGCTTCACGATGCCATAGAAGAACCTTTTTGTCTAAATGGTTCCATAAAGAACCTTTAACATCTGAAGAACCTTTCTACTTCACAAAAGGTTCTTTGTGGTGAAAGAAGGTTCTTCAGATTACAAAAAGGTAAGAAAGAGATGGTTCTTTAAAGAACCTTTGACTGAATGGTTCTTTGTGGAACTTAAAATGGTTCTTCTATGGCATCACTTGAAGAACCTTTTGAAGCACCTTTATTTTTAAGAGTGTATACTACAGGTGGAAGCAAGTCATTCCACTGTCACTTCCTTTGTTGTCTGAGCCAGTCAAATCCGCACAGGGACTTATTTCTCATCTCCTCTGACCCATCTCATTCTACATCCTTCTCTCTTCTTGTCTTCTCTCGCTCCCTCTCACTTCCCCTCTCGTCTACCCGGTACTCTCATTTGCCTTTCTCCTCTCACTCCGCCAACCTGCATTACCATGCATTAGATCAAAGAGCAGTGGGGTGGACTGTGCTTTTCACAGGCAATCTTACACACACACACACACACACTCATGTGACTAACACACTCAGTCCAATCTCATGACACAGCTCTCTAAATGATCAGTTAGGGTGGGATAAACAAACTGCATGTTTCCTAGCAAAACTGACTTGCATTTACTGTATCTTTCATAAATGTTTAAACTTCCTCAGGATAAATTCATTTCAAAGTTTAGAAAGAATGACTTGGATTTTATTGCTTTGCATTTCAAATGAAGCATTGTTCTCAAACCTCAATGATGCAAATATGATTTTGAAGGTTTAACGATAACCTTGCCATAACGTGTGCAGTGCTCAACAATAAAACATTTATTTTAATAGTCACACCATTTTTAACTGGTCAAAAAGATCTCTGTAAGGCATGAAAACCCATAAATATGATCAACAAATGTAATATTTTGTGACACAAGCAGGCCAGGGTTATTAACTAAAACTAAACTACAAATAAAATACAATATATATTTTTTTTTTGTAAACATTACCGTTATTTACTTTTCAGCGTGTTGGCAATGCAACATTTCTCTTTTCTTTTAGTTTAGTCCTTAAAATACTACAACTAAACTGTATCAACATGAATATAGAGGCATATTTACGAAAACTTACAAAAATAATTTTGTTTGTTTATTGTGGAGCACTATGTGTTATATGGTTTACCGTAAAACCTGAGCAAACAAAACACAAACATACAAACAGACAGGTGAGAGGTGTTTGTGACATGCAGGGGTGTGAAGTAACGAATTACAAATACTCACGTTACAGTAATTAAGTCGTTTTTATCAGAAATTTGACTTTTTGAGTAGTTTAAAAATTGTGTACTTTTACTTTTACTTGAGTACATTTTAAGTGATGTATCGTTACTTTTACTCCGCTATTTTCCTCCGTTTGTGGTCGTTACATGCTTATTTTAATTTTATTTTTATCCATCAACGTGATTGGATAGAGAGTAATAGGTCTCGTGACTTTCGTCAAATCAAATTGTGCATAGAAAACTTTAACCGCCAACTGTTTATCATGGCTGCTGGAAGTGCATTCTTCAAGCATCAATTCAGTCGCATCTTCCTCTAACTTAATATGTTAAGGTAAATTTTGGATTTCTGCTTACTAAATGATTTGTATATACAGTATGCTTGTCTATTTACACGGCCTGAAATTTGGTGTGAGGTTGCGGGTATTGCATACAGTGTTAACTCCCGCAAGTGCCACGTTCGGTAAATTCCCACTCACTTATGAGACGCGCGATCTGCGCTGCCTCGTCTCTCTCTCTCGCGTGCTTTCTGCAGCAGTCACTTGGATAAGTCGTTGTTGCTTGTTGAACTTGTTGACTTTTGATGAGTTTGAGCGCGTGATGCGTGCTGTGAAAAAGTGTGTTGGAAACACAAACTGAGGACCAAATCTGCACCTTATTGATGACCCGTGGCGTTAATATACTGCATCTGTGCCAGCGCCTGATGTAATAAAACTGCAGCTCGTTAATAAACTTTTTTTTTTTTTATCCATTTTAGACAATCCGCCTTCATTTAGCAAGTGCACTCGCGCATAAACAATTTTCAAGTTCAACACTTTTTGTTCCGTTCAGTTGTGGATGCTACTGATTCACCGAGACCGCCGCGGCTCAGCAAAGAGACATGCGTGTGTGTGTTTTCCTTTGAAAAAGTTTCCCCAGAAATACCTCGCTATTTAATGCATTTTTCCTTACAAATTGTATTATCAGCATAACAATTCGAGTAAATGTGTAAAAGGTATGGCATGATGCCATCCTTCTAGAACAATGTGCATTTATGTTAAAATTGTAACATAAATTATCAAGTTTAGTTATTCTTATTTCTTTATTTCAAAACGCTAAAACTGGCACCGTTTTGGAGAGAAATGGGCTTTCATTTGAACCCATATCATGGTGTGTGATGCTGAACTATGAGTTTCTAATGGTGTTTGTATTTGCACTGTTCTAAACATTAATATTTTATGTGCAACAACAGCATATGCTGTCTCAGTGGCCTTACACATGATTTTAAATCTATTTTTTCAAACTTTATGATTTAAATGGGGATGATTGTACTGAGAATAACTTTAATCTTTTCTTCAACTGAGTACTGTTTCCGTGCTGTTTTAATGTATTTTAAAGAGTTGGCAGTCAAAATTTAAACTGCTGGATGATAGATACTCTTCATTCTTTATGACAAACAAGATAATGTGAATTACAGAATGTACAACGTTTTTAAAATGTATAAATTGCGGTGTACAGCGTTTATTATGAGGGGGTAGAATCCACAGCTCAGTACTCACTACTCAATACTCATGAGTACTTTTAAATAGGCTACTCTTTTACTCTTACTCAAGTAGTTTTTTGGACAAGTACTTTTACTCTACTCACACTACATTTTTTGGAAGGTAATGGTACTTTTACTTGAGAATATTTTTTCAGTACTCTTTCCACCACTGGTGATATGACACATTAATTACTACTCGCGTGTTTATCACACACCAACAAAACCCCCCTTTTCATCTTTTCATCAGGTTTTCTACAGACTGTCTAGACCAGGGGTGGGCAAACTTGGCCCTTCCAGTCCACTTTCCTTCAGAGGTTAGCTCCAGCCCTAATCAAACACACCTGAACCAGCTAATCATTGTCTTCAAGACTACTAGAAGGCTACAGGCAGGTGAGTCATATCAGGGTTGGATCAAATCTCTGCAGGAAAGTGGCCTGGAAGGGCCAAGTTTGCCCATCACTGGTCTAGACAGTGCAAGAGATTTTGCTCATCTGTTTGCATGTCAGCTTACAGTGACAGACTACAGAATAACAGATTACTTTTTTTACCATTTCAGTTACCAACCAACAAACTGAACATAAACCATTGAAATATTGTTCCAAATTTTGTCTAACATATTTATTATAACATTTAGTATTGTTTTGCAGTAATTGTTTTCTATTGTAAAACGTCCTTAACCTTAAATGCTCGCACATTTAACCCACTTACTAAGCTTGACAACAGTATTTGATTCAGTTACTGAGCAAATCTCTTTCTTTAACCCCCAACAGTTTGGACAGTTGGTTTAGAATGTACTCTTGCCTATACTGAGTGCTAAGTGGCTTAAAAACAGGTCTAATCTGTGTAGGCAAAACATACAGTAACCTATCGACTGAACACGTCTATGAAAACGATTGGATTATATAACAAAACAATGTAGAGCAACAATGTTACTTTGTTTATTATGGAATTTGATGTATTTTTTTAAATACAAACCGCATTTCAGCCTTTAAGCCACTTTCAATTAATAAAGTATAAAATAATTTTAAAGTTTTATACTTTTGAATGATTTTTCCCTTTGTAAACAAATAATAAAAGAGGTTAAACTAAATTATTTATCACAAAATAAATAAATAAATACAATTTCAGTCAAAATTAAGCTGGATAAGCTAGTTTGGGAGTAGTTCATTCCCACAAATTACAGAAAAATAAATATTTGATCATTGTTTTTACAGTAACTAACTGGTTATTACTAGGTTATTACTACCAGTTGATCTTGACTAAAACATTACAAATTGCCCCAAAAAATCACGATTTTAAGAGAGGAAATACAATTATTACTAAATACAATGTTATTTTATGTCAGATTTTAGATTGTACTTTAGATTTAGATTTTATTTTAGATTTTTATTTGAGTTGCATGTTAGATTTTCTCTGAATATTTTATTTTATGTTTGATTTTAATCAAACATATCTAACAGTTCTTAAAACCAAAATATGGGATTTGTGATATCTTGAGGTGCTTCTAATGCTTTAAAACACACACACACACACACTTACATTGACAAGTGTGCAATACTAAACTGCACATTTATTTTATCATTCCATTTACCCACACCTGCCCTCCGCGCCTGCGCAATACCTTTTAATTCATTTAAGCTAATTTCCAGTTTTGATATTTCACAACACCGCTGTGATTCTCAGTCATGAGCTCAGCCGGTGTCATCATTAGGCATGAAAACATAATACTGACTTCGTTTGAGAATTCAGGTCACAGTCAGACGGAACTGAACCGCAGTAATAACTTCATTTCGAAAGCCTGAGATTAGTAACTGTAAACACCGGTTGTGTCCATATTGCTAGCTCTTTCCATATTCACAGACAGGCTTAAAAGTGATGCACCCACGCCTTGAAAACGGACAAGTGAATATCCAACGTGTTATCTCTGCTTTAAAGTACAAACATGTGTATCGGAAGCAGTGCAGCCCTTCGCAATAGAGCAAACCAGACCAACAAGTTGGAGAGAGTGATAACGTCTCTACTCACGTATCGAGTGATGAGGTTCCGAATGGTGCTGAAATCCATTCTGCTCGAGCCGCTCCAGGTGCGCTGTCTTCGGTTTCTCCTCTAATCTTGTAGAATGGGCACATAAGACGCTAGCTGATCACTGTAGCAAGTCTCTGGTCCATGACTGTCTTCTACGGCTTCTTCTAGGCTTGACAACTGACAGTCCTACACGACTACCGCGAAAATGTAATCTACTGAGCACCTACTGAGATGAAGAAGGCTAACTTACTATGTAAAGTCCACACGTTGTCATAGTGACATGCTCCGGTTTCACCTACATACACACGGACTGAGGGAAAAAACAGCAAGCTCTCGTTTTTCAAGGTGTTGCCTTAATATTTTAAGGGACCTGCCACTTCTTGCTTGTCAAGCGTCCCTCCGGGCTGTTCTCTGGTGTACTGGCGTACTCTCTCTCCTTCTCGGTGTAGTAGAGCTCCCTCGACTCCCCGTCTGTTTGCGCCGGAACGTCATGAGCCCCGTGAGCGCACGCGCACTCTTCTGCTACACCCACCCGCCCACGGTGATATTTTTCGGCCTGTCCTCCGGTCACTCCCCCATCCAGCTACTGCCAATCAATCTCAGGCAACAAACCGGTTTAGGGTGATGACATGGCCTCTCAAGTGTTTTAGGACTGTGTGGGGTGACTTGACGACTTCAAAAATATAATAAAAAAAATAATTTACAATAAAAAGAAATAGTAGAATAAATAACTAACAACTACAATAATAACAGAAACAAAAATAATAAGTATTTTCAGGGAACACACATACTGGTAAAAAAATGTATAGCCTGAATGCACTCTGCTAAATGCATAAATTATTATTATTACTATTAAATTATTTGTATCATTATTATCATACTATTATCATAATAATGTCATAATATTATCATACAATTATCTTAATAACCCATTTAAGCCCACCTGCAACTATAGTTGCCGCAGTTTATAGTCGTCATTTTCCTTTAGTAAGTATTTTTTCTAGATGTTATCCATGTTTTATTTCTCAATGACATGCAAGAAAACAACCAAATAAAGGATTTCAAGAAATTCTTTCAATTGCAATAATAATAATAATTTTAAAAAAAGGATTTCAAGAAGAAGAAAAAAGGTATTCACTTCCTTCCTGTCACATGAGGATGTCAAGTACCTACCCCTACTTCCAGGAAGCATGGCGAAGGCAAACCCTCCCAAATAAATTTTATTTTCATGTTACTAATAAGTATTTTTTTTGACATATATATATCTACATAATCTTGAAGGTCTCTATCATCCAAACAAAACAAATCTTACAGGAGATCTATAGTTTTTTGTATACTTTAGTTGATTAGTTACTATTTGCCGGTGGGCAAATGACTTGTAAGTGCATATCATGGGGAAATGTGTTAATAGGTTAATAAATCAAGGTTATTGGTCTTGTTTAGTGCTTTTTGCTTTCATAATATCCCACCTAAAACATAACTTAACCCTTTAACTGACATCTCTACTATACAGTAGATCTTAATTTGATAGGGAATACATCTGTCAAAAGGAGATGAGACCGCAATTTTTCCACAGCTCTACTGCCCCACTTCTGAGTCTGCTTTTGCCATGGGGGGTGGGAATTTCCAGCTTTCAAGTGACAGCAGCAGCTTACAAACTTCCGTCAGTCACACAAAAAGAAGAATGGAAAGATAAAGAGCTAACACATTATGCAGTAGATTATCTTTTTCTCCCTTTTATTACATTATGTCTTGTAAGGGGCAAAATATTGAGGCCCCTTTATCCAGTTTGGGTGCGTTTCATTCTAATTGGTCAAGGACCCCAATTCATTTTATGACTAGTAGCTTATCATTGTACCATTGTAATGTTGAAATTCAGACAAGTAATGAGTTTACATTTACATTATTATATGAAATCACCTACTACAGTCAGCCATTTAATACTATGGGCCTAAAAAAATTCGTAATTTTCTTTCAGGTATAACTTTTTTTTATGATATACATGTAATATTCTTTATTCTATTTCTTATTTTCTTTACCTAACACACCTCTAGACTGAACATACCTGCATGTTCATATAATAAAAATAAAGAAAAAAAAAAAAAAAAAAAAAAAAAAGAAAAACAAACCTCGTGGGTGCCTACACATGATAATATTTAAATAAGCATATATTTTAAAAAGAATATCATTAATTTCATGAATATCAAGGACTTTTGTCAGGGTTAATCCATTTGACCTAATCAATATGTGCCTATTCATAAAATGTGTGATATTTTACATATTTACATAACAAAGTATAGTATGCAAATATGTTTGTGTAAATTTATAAAACTACTTGTACCTTCACTGCTTACATAAGGTAAAGTTCACCCAAAAATGGAAATTGTGTCACCATTTACTCACCCTCAAGTGCAAACCTATGAGTTTCTTTCTTCTGTGGAACATGAAAGAAGATATTTTGCAGAATGTTGGTTACCAAACAGTTGAATGCGTAATTTTCTTTCAGGTATACCTTTTTTTTTATATAGATGTAATATTTTCTTAATTCTATTTATTTTTATTTATTTATTTTCATTTAACTTTTTGATACACAATACCCTGTTGGGGCAACTTAATGGCTGCACTTTGTTCTGCACTAAGTTCCACCACTTTAAGACAAATGAATTTGTTGTGTTTTCATATTTAAGAGATTATAAGACAGATGCAGCCTTTTTTTGGGTTTGCATCGAATGTTCATCGACTTTAATGCATGATAGATTTGTTTATGAATAAAGATTGATCTGTTGAAAGTTATTTTGAGTTAGATGCCAAATGCTCTCCTCCTATTCAAATTATCATTGAAGGGGTGAATACAACATATTTGTCCATCGGCAACTATAGTTGCCGCACATTCATATTCGATTTTCAAGAAAATAAAAATAAAAACCTGGGGAAAATAAATGCAGAACATGTTCACATAGGACTCTATTAACATGACTAGATGCATGAAACCATTCAGAAAAATGTAGGCACAAATGGGTTAATTAAAAATAAAAACATTTACTGTATCTATTACACATTATGAGATCAGTATAATTTCATTATTTTTATGTAATCAAGCTAAGAATGATAAATATAATGTATGTTATATTTGGAATAATAAAATAAAATAAAAACTTAAAAAATAAAATAATAAGGATTGATGTTATTATATCTTAATTTTATCTAAATATTATATATAAAAAAAATATCAAATTATTAAATTATTTAATTATTATAAATAAATTAAATTTCCTAGCCATTATCCCTTTACAGCGTTTTAGGAAAAACAATATTTTTTATTGATGCAGTCAAAAATATATCATACAATTCATTTAGCTAACCTACTTCTAATTTACACATTTTACTCCTCCTACTACTACTACTACTAAGAATCAATGATATGGTAGTAGGAGTAATCATAATCATCTTCATCATCATCTTATTAAATAGAAATCAAATGTATATAATAATTTTCATCATAATTATTCAGCTAAATTATTATTATATAATTAATTTCCAGTAGGTCTTGTGATAATCTGTCACCATTCAAACAGGTATCAAAGCTGATTACTTACCCCGTTACAGTTTTTTTGTTAAGAAACATTGTTGAATTTTAATTGCTTTAAACAATCCAAACTATATAATGAATAATAAGTATTATTATTATTATTATTATTATTAATAATAATAATTATTATTATTTTTATTATTAGTAGTAGTAGTAGTAGCAGGAGCAGCAGTAGTAGTAGTAGTAGTAGTAGCAACATTATTATTCATTTTCAACATGTTTTATGATATTTTGCGCTTAAGTAAAGTTTGTAGGGAGGAACTTTTTCCGGAGTCTTATTTTACAGCCGGCTGTTTTTCCGCTGCGCACCACAGCTGTGACTGTCCGACTGTGGGGGGCTTTTCGGCGGGTTCCGTTAAAATGGCGCTGTTGTTGCCAGGAGCTGAAACCCAGCAGATGAAAAGCGACAGCGGTTAAAAACATACCGCGGACCTTTTTCTGCTCGCACGGAGGGTACTATATACGTGCACAATGGCGGCGCTTGATCAGAAATCACCCAACGTGCTTCTGCAGAATCTGTGCTGTAAGATCACGGGCAAGAGTGAAGGTAAAGACACATCTCATTCTGTCGTCCAGCTGCTAAAACATGATTAGCATGTGTAGCGATGGACTATGCTGTGAGTTTCGTTGAAAACGGACAATGTGATGTGATATGATATGATAATGCATGTGATTGAGGGTGAGATGCTGTAAGAGGACAGGCTGGGAAAACATCAGGGAGGTGCTGGATAAAACAGGGCCCCTGTTTCAAATGGCCCTTCATGTCAATAAAGACCCTGATGCTTCAAACTCAAGCTATTATGCCATCTTTTATCAGCTCACTGGTGCTGTCATATTTCAAATGTATGTATGAATTAAACCCTAATCTGAAGGAAACACAGCTCAGAGTCCACAAAAGACATAAACAGATGAGAAACAGGCATTTCACTTTAGAATAGAATGAAGAAGAACTTTTATTGTTGGACATGAGCAGTTCATCATTGGACCTAGAGAATGTATAAACAGCAGACATAACAGAATATGATCCCTGCTTTCAGTTTCCAAAAAGAGGAGCTAATGCCTGTATGTATAATCAGATTTGCTTGTGTATCTTCTGTCATTGTTCTCAGCTGATGTAGCCCATCAGTTCCAGTATGCAGTGCGGGTCATCGGAAGTAATTACGCACCCACAATTGAACGGGATGAGTTTCTGGTGTCTGAGAAAATTAAAAAAGAATGTGAGTAATCTGAAACCCTGTCCTTACGTTATTCATGAGCAGTTGTGCATTCAGGAGGTTTCGTAGAACATGATGTGCAGGGTTTAACAATAAGGATTTTTTTTTACCTGTTTGGTGGATCAGGAGGATAGTAGTTCCAATTTATATGATATATGATATTGCATGGCATGAAATTATGTAAACAACCATCAATTGTAGTGATAATTAGAGATTGACTGCTAATCAGTTTTACCTAAATAAATTTCTGATATTTAAGCATTTTTTTCCTTATTTGCATACCATTTTTTGTAATATCGTATCCAATTAATTTCACTATTAATTGTCATTGACATACATATAGCTCTGTGGAAAATAATGTATTATCTCTGTGAGTGATTGCGATCTCCAAGTGTAATGTATATAGAATGGGGCAAAATACACTTGTTTTATGCAATAAATGCTTTAAAAAATTTGTTGGGTGATAGTCAGAGTATTGATAAGATGTGCATGTCATTTGCTGGCAGATTGTCTGTAGATGTGCTACTCGTTGTAAAACAAAAAATATCATAGTTAGCAGGCATTTCAAAATCTAGACCAACAAAAACATGAATAATTCCGATAACATGCCATTTGAAATGGACCATAATGTATTTACTGTTTTGTGTTACTTTTCTGACAATGTATAATTATTCCAGTGAATTAGCTGTCTTTACTCCTTAGCCTAATAAACAATGCTTAAACCTTAATTTTATTAAAATTACAGTTATACAAATGTAAAACAAATTACATTTATGCAAAGTTTATACACTCCTGTGTTATTTGTTTTATATCTGAAATTGTTAGACTTTGTCAATTTATTTTGCCTATTGTTTATTTTTCTGCAGTTGTTGTTATAAAAAAACTAGGAAAGTTTTTACCCAAAGTATAGTAATGGACATTATTTTTTTAAAGCAAATATCACTTTAAAAGGTGCTATATAATTGTTATTTTATTTTGTTTATTTTTATGAAATAATATTGTATATTGTTAAATTATTGTATACAGTTCGTTAAAGTATTAATGTGTTAAGATTATTTTAAATCTTATTTTTTTTATTTTGCCTTGAATATAGTCTTTGCTGAGATGGCATAAAATGGTAAATGTATTAATAAATAAATAAATAGTATAATTTAACAAAAACTGAATTTTGCATATTAGTTAGTGGACATATAAACATAGAAATAATTGGTTATAGAAAAATCAATATTGGTCGATCTCTAGTGATAATGCAATACGGGCCCAGTAGTGCTAGTTCTGTCAACAGCCCCTAAACTCATCAGGCCATTCTTTAATATTTCTGGTTTATACGTTTCAGATGCAAAATATATATTTTTTTCTTATTTATTGTAGTATTAAAACAACGACGGGAAGCAGATGCTGCCCTTTTTTCTGAGTTGCACAGAAAGCTTCAGACTCAGGTCGGTATCCAACTCATCGCCAGCACATTGAGTCCTTATTATTATCATGATACGTGTAGACTAGATATAATGAATGGCATATCGTATGGTTATATTTGTTGATTTATTTGTTTCTGGTGAACAGGGTGTATTGAAACATAGATGGTCCATCTTATACCTCCTGCTCAGCCTCTGTGAGGACCCAAGGAAGCCATCTAACCGTGTTCCTGTATGTTCCTGAGATGTTTCTTCAGCAGCTATTCTGCAGATATATCACAGTAACATAATGAAAATCATTCTGCATTATGTATAAGACAAAGTTTATTTTTTCCCCTACACAGGTGTGTAGTTATGGAGCTCTGCTTGCCCAGGCTTTGCCCCGTGATGTCCACTCCACCCCGTTCTACTACGCCCGTCCCCAGAGCCTCCCACTCAGCTACCCAGAGCGCTCTGCGACTGCCCATAACTCCAGCATTGCTACCAGTGGCATCAGCAGTATGGGAGTATTCTCAATCAATGGGCCTGGACCGACCCCTCCATCTCTGCTCACTGGGTGAGTGACAGTGATGGACTGATTTTTCCATACATTGACCATGGGCTGTCAAGCTCCAAAAAGGACAAAAATAGTACCATAAAAGTCACATATACCCACATTGCACCAACGTAGCTATCAGTAATGCCAGTCGACACTGATACTATTGTCATGTGATCATGTGAAAGAGAAATTGGTGTTTTTGGGCAATTTGGGGTTTTTAGGCTTTATGATCATTCTAAAGAATAACTAAATTATTCTTAAAGGGGTCATATGATGCGATTTCAAGTTTTCCTTTCTCTTTGGAGTGTTACAAGCTGATTGGGCATAGATAAGATCCTGAAGTTGCAAAGACTAAAGTCACAAACCCAAAGAGATATTCTTCATCAAAGTTAACTTTCGGCCACCCCCCCCCCCCCCCCCCCCCCCCCCCCCCCCCCCCCCCCCCATCCCCCCCCCCCCCCCACACATATCTACCTCACTATGTGGGAATATTGCATAATGCCGCCCAAATGTGCACACAAAAAAAGAAGACGGGGTTTCAGGAACAGCAGTAGTGTTTAAGCAGCATGTCAGGGAGACGCTGTGTTTCTAGGTGAAAGCAAAAGCACGTTATTTGGCCTTCCGAAAGTAGATGAATTAAGATGCATTAGGATCTAAGAGACTTACAACAGAACAGCAATGCATTTATGGACGACCGTTTCGTGAACTTAGGGGAGGAGGTAATTCTGACTTGCTATGACAATCTGGCACTTCTGAAACAGCTACTGTTTTGTTAGTACAAAAAAGCGAAAGCTGAAAACTCATCTCTTTCGAAGCTACTTTACTTCATCATAAAAAAAAAAAAAAAATTCTCTCTTTATTTTATTCCTTCTCTGTCTAGCTTGTACTTATTTGAAAAATGTCTAAGAATTTGGTATTACAACCACTTCTTGTGTCTGTTTGCCTCTTTAAGAAGAATCGCTTTATGTATCCCCAATTGTAAGTCGCTTTGGATAAAAGAGTCTGCAAAATGAATAAATGTAAATGTAAATGTATGAGTTTAAGTATTGCTATGGACTTTCAAATGCGGAGTTTTGCGCTTGTGTGTGTGTGTGTGTGTGTGTGTGTGGCGTGCGCGTGTGCGTGTGTGAGAGAGAGAGAGACTGAGGAGGAGAGAGAGAGACAGAAAGACAGACAGACAGCGTCACATCACAGTAGAGTCAGCTGTCTTAACCGTGGCTTGTGTACTGCATCATTACTGTGTCTGTTCCCCTTTCGGGCTTGAACTGTTGGTAAAACTAATGACATTATTTACTGTCTTTACATTTATTTTGAAAGATGAAGCACGCGATTATGGTAAGGAAGCGTAATTTCCGACGCGTGCTTGTGGTGTTCGGCAATCACAATGCACTGGGTCAGCTGGGCCAAATCAGAGCAGACTGCGCTGTCGGAAGGAGGGATTTTGTAGAACACGAAGCGTTTGTGAGAGAGGAGGGGCATAGAGGACTTACAATAATGTACAGTATTTGAAACATAATGTGTTTTTTTAACATTAAAGCATGTCAACATATTCTGTTACACCAAATACACAAAATAATTATCTTTTAAAAAGCATCATATGACCCCTTTAAGAATTTCTCTTTTTGTGTTTAATGGAAGAAAGTTATTCATACAGGTTTAGAACATTATTTACAGTGAGAATTATTTTTCATTTTTGAGGTGAACTATCTTCAAAATTAATTTTCATGCCAAACAGCTGCAACATCCACTGTGAAATACATCAATGCAAACACAACTGTTCAAAAGTATGGGGTTGGTACGTTTTTTTTGTTTTTGAAACCGAAAACCAAAACTGCGTTTCTTTGATCAAAAATACAATTTAAAATGAAAACTGTTTTCTGTTTCAACATATTTTCAAATGTAATGTATTCCTGAAATCTGAATTTTCAGCAGTCATTACTCCAGTCTTCAGCGTCATGTGATCAGAAATCATATCTCTGAAGACAGAGAACTTTTTGTCTGTTTATGGGTAGAATTTGACTACAATCCATTAAGAATGTTTCCATTTCTCTGTTTCTGGTTTGTTTAAATACAAATATTTACAGATTATTTTTTCAGTAATTGTTTTTTGTCTACAGGGAAAAGAATCATGTCCCATGTAAAGAGGTTTTCACTGCATGCATTTACTATACATTTCTAAAAAGTGAAGTTATTTACATGAGCAACACTAATTGCTCTCATTATATTAATTGAAACAGTTTATTACTGTAAGCAGTTGCATACTGTTGCATCACATTGCAATGCACGCTATGTTTCATACATTTTATTTATTTTGAATTGTTTTATTGTGGTTCATATAGTGCTTTATCACTGCAACAGCCTATGACAGCATATGGGTTTATTCTCTTCCTATCTTTTTTTGATAGAATTTTTTCAGTAATGCAGCTGTTGTATTTGTAGCTTGTTTAATTGAACTGCCATACACTCATCTATTATTAATGCAGCTGTCTAGCACCTGCAGCACTTAAGATATTTAAAATATGGCCATGTACTCAAAGCCATGAATTAATTGATTACTGGATCCATTTCACAGTAAATCTGTCAAACCAACAGCATCATTAAAGTGTCTGAACCTCAGTGTCATTATTTGTTTAAAGCTCACCGTTACGAAGTAATTAGTGAATTCCCACAGGTATTGCTAATGGGCATCAATGACGAGTTTCAAGAAAATGGGGTTTGAGGTGAAAATGTTTTTAGCAAAATGACAATGTAAACATTTTAGGACATATTTTTTGAACACCTTCCTAGAATTTGACCTTCTTTAGTAGAGATTGGCTGTTAAATGATGAAATGCAGAGGGTTTCAGAGAAACTTGAGTGTATTTATAAGAAAGTTTAGCCACTTATATCATTTTCAGACCTGGACCCCAGGCCGTTGGTGAGTCTATGAGAGGGTCTCGTCTAGCCTGGACTCTCCCGATCTCCAGTTCCCCCTCTGGGGCAGCTGCTGCCCCTCGTCCCCCCAGTGGACCCTCTTCCAGTCCGGCATCCAAACTCCCACAGAGACAGAGACGAGATGGAGATGGCAGTGGTGAGTGTCTGCATCAACAGTCACTGTTTTGTTAAAGGAAATGCTCAGGACATTTCAGGAAATAATTGTGTGATTTATATACTAAAATAAATAAGGATAGTATTTTGAAATATTAAAAATATGTGCTGAACACCAGTGACAGGTGCCTGGGAGTTTTATGCAGTAGATGCTATAAATGTTTCACTCTGTAAACAAATCCTTGTTATATGTTTTTCAGTAGTTTTTAGACTACTTATGATTAGTTAATTGTCCTTTACATTTGATTTTTGTCCTTTAAGTGTAGAGAGAAGTAAGAACTATTTCAGAGGTGTTTAAAGGGGTCCTATTATGCTTTTTCACTTTTTCAACTTTAGTTAGTCTGTAATGTTGCTGTTTGAGCATAAAAAAGATCTTCAAAGTTACAAAGCTCAAAGTCCACTTCAAAAGGAGATATTTTATTTAACAGAAATCACTTTTCAAAAACTACAACGAATGACACGTTTGGACTACAACGCATATTTTCCGGGATTTGTGATATCACAAATATCGACGAATGAGACGAGACCTGGTTGAGCTGCACTAGAGAAGGCAATGAGTGTTATCACTATGTTGGAGACTTACTAGCTTTCTCAAGGCAGACGAACTTAGAGTGTTTACAATCATCCGGGTTTAAATCGCTCTCCAATTGATTTGATTTTGACTCACTGAAGCTCGCAGGCAGCTATGGTAAGGGGCATGACATTTCCCGACCAGGCGCCGAGTGCTGCCAATCACAACACACACTGGCCCAGCTAACCAATCACAGCACATTTCGTATTTCAGAAGGCGGGCTAGGCCTTCATTTGATTCAGGAACTATTCGAGCCGTTCATGCCGGACTGGGGAGAGAGGTGCTGTAATGATGTAAAATATGTGAAAAATAATGTGTTTTTCGTAGTACCTAGAATGAGAGCCTGTTCTAGTACACCCCCAAAACAAAATCAAGGCTTTGTAAAAGAGCATAATGGGACCCCTTTAAGATGCAGTCAGCCACATGGCACCTTTCTCTGTGACAGATTTGTGAGTGTGACCTTTACAGCACTTTAATTTAAATTCTCCCTTTTCACTGTATTTTTCTATCTCCTCATCTGGCTCAAGCTGAGATCGGTGAGGATGCTCTCGTACGAGACATTCTTTATGTTTTCCAGGGAATAGATGGAAAGTTCATCAAGATGTGCAGCCCAGAAAACTGCTACAAAATTGATTCAAAGGTGATTCTTTAGTAACTGTATCTTCCTTTCATTCTGGTCCTGTCTTTCTCTCTTTCGTTTTTGTTGCTCATTCGCTCACATGCAGACTAAATAACTATAGTAACTAGACTGTTCACGGGTACCGTGCAACGTACAGGAACAATCAAACAAAATTTTTCTGAAAGGTACTTGTCACATTGAGAGCTACTGGCACAATAACTGCTTCAGTCATGCCACAGATTGGAACTGAGATATATTTGTGATATCCAAAATATACACTATCATTTGTTATGAAGTTATGAATAATTTTATTCAGCATGGATGCATTAAATTGATCAGAAAGGACATTTATAATGTTACAGAAGATTTCTATTTCAAAAAGTCCTTTTGAAATTTCGATTCATCACAGAATCATGTCATGGCTTCCACAAAAGTATTAAGCAGTACGATGGATTTTAACATTGATAATATTAAGAAATGTTTCTTGAGTAACAAATCAGCATATTAGAATGATTCCTGAAGGATCATGAGACACTGCAGACTGGAGTAATGATGCTGAAAATTCAGCTTTGCCTTCACGAGAATAAATTACATTTTAAAATACGTTAAAAAAGGAAACGGTTCTTTTCGAACTCAACCATTTTTATTGTATTTTTCATCAAATAAATGCCTTGGTGTGCATAAGAAACTTCAAAAAACAGTAGTGTATATTAGCATAAAATGATAAATGAAGAAAGAAGTTTGTTGTATAATTATGAATGGAGTGTGAAGTTTACGAGAATGTTCACAATATTAGCTTGTTGTGTTCTTATGAAGCAGGTTTTTAATTACTCATTTAAGTGGCACCAAAAGTAAAAAGCCTATGCAGTTGAATTTAATCATAATGAACAGCAAATCAAATCACTCATTCAGCCATTCATAATGACTATATTGTGAAGAAAATGAACAAAGCAAGTAAAACATACGTTTCTGATTTTTTGATTTATTGGCATAAAACACTACTTTTTGCTAGATTTTTAAGTTCTTCGTTTATTTACTTACCCACTTCAGCTACACTGAGATGTTGGGAAAGTAATTATTAGCAGAATGTTCTAGTATAGCACTTCTTATAAAAGTACTTGTAATGTGATTTCTTATTACACAAACTTAAGTAGGGGCATCTGTAGTTACTTGTGTAAGTGCATAATGGGAAATATAGAAGCATTGATCTCACCATCAGTTGCTTCTGTCTGGCTACAACCCACGTGGACTCATGAATCCATTTGAGCCAAGTGGCTCCCAAGGCCTTTTCCTTTTTCTTTTTTTTTTTACATTCCTGGCAGATGTTGATGGTGAATAATGGTTGATCGATCAGGTGTCCTTTTTAAGTGACACTTTTAAAATGGTGCGTCTATTTGTTTGGAAAAGAAAAATGTGCTTTTTATGTCCAGTGAGATGTGCTGGATAAGCAGACACTCTGATGGGCCAGAGCAGTTTGTGTTTGTTCTGGCTGTGACGTGTATATAGTACTAAAACCATTAGACAACAGATGGAGAAGAATGCTTGAAGACCTCTCATAAAACCTAAGAATAAACCTCTGTCAGGGTCACTTTTTATGCACTATATGATTATATAAAGCATAGAATCAATCTTAATATGAGGGCATTTCATGAAATTTAGCCAGAAGTCATTAGTTGAACTAATCCAACTAATCTATGGATCATTGTTTTATGAACCTCATTTTGTTTTGCATATTTCCTTCGAGTTCTGTGAGAATCTGTAAGAAATCAACCCTTCGTAATGGTGTTCAGTCTGAAATTTGCTGTAGCTTCTTTGTTCATCTCACTCTGGGGAAGAAAAGTAAAAGAACTGGTTGTCTGTTTAGTAACAGCTTGCTTTGAAGGAATCTTGGTGACCTTTACAAGTGAACACTTAATCAAAGGCTAAAATGGGCCTTTTATTAAAAGCGATTAAAGAGTTTTTGTGTTGAGTGGAATGGATGTCTCTCACAAAGAGCCAAAATAAGTGAAAGTCGAGATTAGCCAAAGCCATTTCTTCGAACTGATGAGATGTCTTTGGCTCTTTGCCACTGTGTCACAAGGGCAGATTACATACTGGCCACTAAAACACCTACACTAAAACACACTCTGATTTCCCACACTTTTCCTACAGCAGATATTTTAGTTTAATTAAAAAAATATAAAATAAATACATTTCAGTCATTTTGCCTATAGTCTGTTATTGTGGGGTCATAAACTCCTGCTCTGCATGTTGTAAGACAGTTAATAATTGTATGGTTTGTCCTTTAGGTGCCACTGTGTAAGTCTCTGAGAGACACTAGCAGCAGGCTGGCAGAGCTCGGCTGGCTCCACAATAAGATTAGAAAATATACAGATTCCCACAGCCTGGATCGAGCCTTTGGGCTAGTCGGACAGGTAGGAAATGTGACACGACGGGAAATGAACATATCATATGTACCCTTAACACTTACATAAATCTTTAATGCAAGATAATACATTTTAACTCTTTTTTTTTCTTTCTTTTTTTTTTTGGAAAGAGGTTAATACTGTTACTCAGCAAAGATGCATTAAAATGATAAAGTAATGTAAAGACTTCTACACTTTCATTTTTATTATATATATGCCTATTTCAAATATATATTTTTAATTTATATTCATGCTCCTGAAAAAAAGTTTATTAAACTGTTTCAACATTGATAATAATAGTATGTTTTGAGCCGAATAGCTAGAAGATTTGAAGGTATGTGGACTGAAGAGGAGTCATGATGCTGAAAATCAGTTAGCATTTTAAGAATCAATTAAATAACTTTCCTAGCCAGAGTTATTTTCCTTACTCTCTTGCGATTCTGTTTTTCTGTTTTCCCCACCATCATTAACCCCAAATGTTGACAGTATTGTTTGTGAGGAAATTCTTGCTTTCCTATTCCTTTGTCACCCTTTGTTGCTGTTTGTTTTCCTTTTTGGTGCTCCGCGTTACGGCTCTCGCTTTTTGTTGTCCTTCTTCCGGTAGTCTGGGCATTGTGATGCGCGGGCCGATTTGGGTTTTGGATACGTATGGTTTGTACGCTCTTTGTCACTATTTCTGCTATTCTTTTTGGCGCCACCGTTGTTGCTTTTGTGTGGTCAGTCTTATGGGCTTGCTTGTGTTTTTTGTATATATGTTCGTATTTTTGCATCTTCAACGTTTGGTTAATCATGCTTTTTGTTTTTTTTTTTCTTCACTTCGTCTTCGTTGCTTGTCTTTCATGCGTATTTTTTTGCTCTCGTCCTTTTCCTATTTTGCTCTTGTTCTCTTGTCGTCTGTACTTTTATTTTTTTGTTCTCCCTCTCTAATGTTTCGTCTCACAGTTATTTTTGTCTCTTATGCCAGTTGTGGGTATCCATTTTTCCTGTTTGTTTCAGTGTTATACCTCGTCTTTTTCTCTTGTTTCTTTATGTCCCTTATGTGTTGTAGACGCTCTTGTTGGTTCGTTTAAACTTGTGCGGGCTGTTCAGCCTTTTGCTGTGTCTTGCTGTTAGTTGTTTGTGTGTCAACCTGCTCATTCGGTGTCGTTGTTACCGGCTCCGTTGCGCCTTTGACCACCTCTTCCCTCCTCTGCGGTTGTCCTAGGCTGGCGTCTGGACTACTCTGCAGCGCTTCCCGCTCTGTTCTATCTCTGTGTCGTCTCTTCTTTGCTCCTTTCGCCCGTCGTCTCACTACTTCGCACGGCTATCTGTGATTGCGCCTCTCCTTCTTCTCTGTTTGCTTGCGCATCACTTCACGTCTCGTTGTACCCATCTAATATCATCCCTTAGACAGAGCTGCCCCGACTTCTCGCACTTTGCAGTTTTTCTAGTGTCGAGGCCCTTACTCCATTAGTCTTTATGGTCTCATCTCTTCTGTTCAGTCATCGCCCTGCGGCTTCTACCATAGTCTCGGTTAACCGACCTTCGTAACTGTTTCGGCGCGAGGGACCTGAAAAAAAGGAGACCTCCACCCACGGAGCCACGTCGTGGTGCTCTACGGCTCTTGTTCTTGAGCCACGCAGGGGAGAGGAGGATAACGTAGCACTGAGGACAGGATACCCACAAACAGCAAATCGCACAAACACACTGCTCGGCTTTGCAAAGTCAGTCCAGAGGTCCTTGTAGACTTGCTGCTATGCGGTCTATTGATAATTACTGAGCAGTTAATTTGTAATTTGATTTTACTAAAGAGTGTATCTGATTTACAGCTGCCAGAAGCACACCAGACGATGTTGAAAAAAGTTCCACTTGGCGTTCTACTGAATCAGTGCAGACCAGTCGTATATTTCAGGAATTGTTATGCCTACTATATGGGTTTATAATCTTTGACTGGTTTTATTTTATATTGCATTAGTAATGGTTATTATGATGTGTGAAAATGTTATTAGCGTTTGTACCGTATTATATTCTATGAGCCGATATACAATATACAAATTCATAGTTATAAAGGAATATACATACTATATCGGTTGCTCTGAATTCAATGTAGTTTATTTTTGTACGGAGCTTGGCTCCAAATTAGTATGTGTGTAGTGCTATATGTAGGTATTAAATATTTGAAGGGGCTTTATTTTATGTTTTCTTTAGAGTTGGTAAATTTATGTGGTTTTGTCTTCTTATTCGGTCTTATTTTTATATTTCCTTTATTTATTGTATTTGTGTTAGTTTAATACTGCATCTTAAATTTTATTCATTTAGTTTAAGTGAATTGATTTGATGGTTTAACCGGTTATAGTTAAAAGTGCCCTATTAGGGTATGAAAGGTTTACTATTTTGGTTTTGGGAAGTTCCCCAACAAACAGGTTGCCATGCCGGCAAAGGTAAAACACACTTGAGCGTCGTTATAAATATGCATTATTGTTTACTTACTTGCTCAACGACTCCCAAAAAACAATTCGGTTTAACCAAGTCTTATTTTTTAACAACTCGATTGTTGACGCAATCTGCGCTGGTGTGATTGGTCCTAGTGGTATCATTCCATTCATCATGCCTGTAATGCTGTAAGCAGCGTTTGTGAACGCAGTAGTACTGCTTGTCGCATAAAGTCGTCTTTTACAGGGGAACCGGCTATTTTACCACTCCAACAAGCCCGCAATCCCGAGTGGCAGAAGAATGATCTTGGGCAGTTCTAACATCAGACCAACGCGAAAAGAACAAAAAGTGGGCGGGGCAATGTGCTACTGTTTCATGTTGGGACATAAACATGAAACGGCCTTGGGATTCGTTTCAATGATTCAGCGTCGACTTCTTTGGAGACAGTAAATTTGACTGGTGCACTTTCAGATTTAAACTGTTTATTTACTTAGAGCTGTGTTACATACTGCATGAAAGGTCATTTTCAAAAAAATCCATAATAGGGGCACTATTTTAAGTAACAAAAACCCTGGATTCAGATGTCATTTTACTGAAGTGACTTCAAAAATCGATTCAGCATTTAGCACAGATATACAAATGAATGAAAATAGAACAAATATTTGCCCGTACAACGTGCTGCAAATATTTATTTATCATTAATTTATATGTATAGGGTATAGATATAAATTTGTAAGCACTTGGTATGATTTAAAAAAAAAAAAACCACAATTAATCAATAAAAAGTTATAATAAATTTTAAAAAATTAACTTATTGGACTTGGTTCCCCTATAAAATGGAAGCGAAATCAGGCAGTGTCCCTCAAATGACTTGTTGGACTTGTGGCACTGTTGTGTGTCTGAGAACCAGCTGCACTGGAGTGTGTGTGACTGAGTGTTCAGGACATAGTGACCCCACAGTCTCCTACAACAGACACCCCGATGAGGACCGAGAGCAAGAGGCCCCCTGTGCTAATGGGCCGTCTCCTTCCACTTCCTCTATGGCCTTCTGTCTCTTTCTCTCCACTATCACTCTCACATCTTCTTCTCCTTGTCCTCCACCATTACCAAATGGTGTCAATGAATCTTTTTTTACTTAGTCTATGCCCACTCGACTAAGTCTGAAGTTGTCGGGCGTAGAAGAGTTATCGCCCAATCAACTCCCAGCTTCCCCTTCACACAGGCACCAATCAGACGCTCCTACATGTAATCACAGGATTTAATCTCACCCTCGCTGAAGTGTAACAGGATTTTTCACAGTGTAAGCAGTGTTGAGGGTGGAGGTGACGGAGTGGGTTATATCACTAATGCACCCATTGACGCCGCTCTCCTCCTGGGCCAAAGGTTTACAAGCTCCTCGTTTCGCTCGCCATCGTTATTCTTGGCAATAGTCATTTTAATAGTTACTGTGTTGAAAGTACTGATGTGCTCTTCTGCTTTTGTTCGCTCCATCTGTGTAATTACCACAGAAAGGTCATTTGTGTGTGTCAGTGGAGGTCATTTATTTATCTTTGAGCTGCAGTGATGTTTCATCAGTGTAAACGTTAATATACAGTTGTGCTCATAAGTTTACATACCCCTAAGTCATGGATCATCCAGGAAATGACACTCAGTATTAAGATTCGGGGTCATTGAACGGGGTCATTTTTACAAATTCAGTTATAATTTTGTCTTCTGAAGTATATATAAACATCCGTTATGTGAAATAGCTTATTCAAGACCGTACTAAATAAAAAAAATAAGATGCAATTTTCATGTTCCCTCTTATTTTATGAAAATTATTAACATTGGCATATCTCCAAGGGGTCGTACAACTCTGAGCATGGGTGTGTGTGTGTGTGCTGTGTGGTGTGTGTGGTGTGTTTACGGTAGTAGCATAAGTTTCTTAAAACAAACAAAAAGTTAAGAACTCCATTGACTATTAAACGGCGTGTTCAGTTTTTGGTAGCCTCCGAACCAACAGTGACGGGAAGACGGTGGATGACAAGTACTCTCTGAGGAAGCGTATGATACCCTCCTTCATCACCATGGCTAAGCCAGGAAGTACAGCACTATACCATGATAGTATATCATGTACTTTACATTGACTTTGAGGTAAAATCTGTGAGGCATATTGTAGATTGTAGATGGCATTTGTTATTATCTATGAACAAGACTACAAAAAATTGATGTGTAGTGGTTTAAGGAAATTAGAGCGGTGTTCTTCTGTGCCAGCAACTTGCAACAACAGTGCGTTTTTTTATGGGTGGTTATCTGATCGTGCTATCAGCACTTGTCAAAGATTATATTAAAATTTTATGTACAGGATCTAATCATTAAAAAATGGTTGGGACCCTCCATAAGTATAAGTCTTGGGGAATATATGGGAAGAAGATAGATTATCATACACAAAAAAAAGTGAGTGATCAAAGAGCACAAAAAGAATGTATTGTTTACAATTGATATACTTACCTCGTATACATATAAATTGATGTATATTAAATTGTATGGTATGCACTATATACATTATTATTTTGATTGTTCTATAAATATATTAGTTTCGTGGGTCAACTATTATGTGAGGCACAGGCAACATAACCATATAGTGCCCCCATCTTCTTTCCCTGACATATATATAAAATTATTAACAAAAATGAAAAATTTTAATAAATATATTTATATTTATACAAGCACACAGCGAAATAATACATATAAAATATTTGTTATAATTTAATAAAAAATAATAATGCACTTGTTGAAGTGTATAAGATTTTTACTATATAAATTATTATATATATTATAATATATATAGATGAATATAATATATATATACATACAGTTGTGGCAAAAAAGTATTTAGTCAGCCACCAATGTGCAAGTTCTCCCACTTAAAAAGTTGAGAGAGGCCTGTAATTTTCATCATTTGGTATACCTCAACTATGAGAGACAAATTGAGGAAAAAAATCCAGAAAATCACAATGTAGGATTTTTTAAGAATTTATTTGCAAATTATGGAAAATAAGTATTTGGTCAATAACAAAAATTCATCTCAATACTTTGTTATATACCCTTTGTTGCAATGACAGAGGTCAAACGTTTTCTTCACACACAAAAGTCTTCACAGGTTTTAACACACTGTTGCTGGTATTTTGGCCCATTCCTCAATGCAGATCTCCTCTAGAGCAGTAATGTTTTGGGGTTGTCGCTGGGCAACACGGATTTTCAATTCCCTCCAAAGATTTTTTTATGGGGTTGAGATCTGGAGACTGGCTTGGCCACTCCAGGACCTTGAAATGCTTTTTACGAAGCCACTCCTTCGTTGCCCGGCTGGTGTGTTTGGGATCATTGTCATGCTGAAAAGACCCAGCCACGTTTCATCTTCAAATGCCCTTGCTGATGGAAGGAGGTTATCACTCAAAATCTCACGATACATGGCCACATTCATTCTTTCGTTTACACGGATCGTCGTCCTGGTCCCTTTGCAGAAAAACAACCCCAAAGCATGATGTTTCCACCCCCAAGCTTCACAGTAGGTATGGTGTTCTTTGGATGCAAATCAGCATTCTTTCTCCTCCAAACACGACAAGTTGAGTTTTACCAAAAAGTTATATTTTGGTTACATCTGACCATATGACATTCTCCCAAACCTCTTCTGGATCATCCAAATGCTCTATAGCAAACTTCAGACGGGCCTGGACATGTAATGGCTTAAGCAGGGGGACACGTCTGGCACTGCAGGATTTGAGTACCTGGCGGCGCAGTGTGTTACTGATGGTAGCCTTTTTTACTTTGGTCCCAGCTCTCTGCAGGTCTTTCACTAGGTCCCCCTGTGTGGTTCTGTGATTTTTGCTCACAGTTCTTGTGATTATTTTGACCCCACGGGGTGAGATCTTTCGTGGAGCCCCAGATCGAGGGAGATTTCAGTGGTCTTGTAGGGTCGTCCATTTTCTAATAATTGCTCCCACAGTTGATTTCGTCACACCAAGCTGCTTACCTATTGCAGATTCAGTGTTCCCAGCCTGGTGCAGGTCTACAATTTTGTTTCTGTGTCCTTTGACAGCTCTTTGGTCTTGGCCATGGTGGAGTTTGGCGTGTGACTGTTTGAGGTTGTGGACAGAAGTCTTTTATACTGATAACGAGTTCAAACAGATGCCATTAAGACAGGTAACCAGTGGAGGACAGAGGAGCCTTTTAAAGAAGTTGTTACAGGTCTGTGAGAGACAGAAATCTTGCTTGTTAGTAGGTGACCAAATACTTATTTTACCGAGAATTTACCAATTAATTCTTTAAAAATCCTACAATGTGATTTTTGGATTTTTTTTTCTCATTTTGTCTCACATAGTTGAGGTATACCTATGATGAAAACAGGCCTCTCTCATCTTTTTAAGTGAGAGAACTTGCACAATTGGTGGATGACTAAAATACTTTATTTCCCACACTGTATATATGTATATATCAGTGTTTCCCAACCTTTTTTTAGTCGTGGCATCCTTTGGAAATTTTAACAAATTTGTGACACCCTACAAAATTCATTTTGTAATATTTGAATTTCTAACTTCGATATTATAATTTGAAAAGTATAGATATTCGGAACAACAGGAAAGAACTGCAGAATATAATGTCATACAGATAATTTTTATATTAAATGTGTCTATCAATGGTGGCAATCAGTAGGCTAATTTATAATGAAGAGACCAATTATATGACAGATTTTAATGTAGGCTATTATACATATGTAAACATTATTTAATTACCATTATAAACTATATCACACATTTTTGCTCATTCAGTGTTTTTTTTTATTTTACAGTGGGGTACTTTTGGTGCAGTAGCACGAGATAGCTTGATTTAAAAATTTGAATTGAATAAAAAATGACAAGTAACCAGTCAGTAATAAAATAAGAACAAATAAAGAAATTATTAATGATAGCACAAATAAAAAATAACTACAGGCCTTCTAATTAAATTTTTTTTTACCAGTATCAAATAATGTTTAGTCCTAGAAAGCTGTTATTATCAGAACACGTGAGCATAAATAGCGGTTAGCAGATCAATGAATTAGTGGCCAGCGTTACCAGAGTTGCCCATACACCACACCATGTTACAACACAGTAGGACTACTGCAGACAGAAACAATACTGTACTACAAAGATGTTTCCTGTCAGCTCGATTTTTTGAGTGGACTTTGCTGTTCCGATGAGCATGAATGGTATACGAGTGGAGCGACTGAGCGGGAGCGCACACGCATAGAGCGTGATAATACGCAGAGCGTCACACCACGTGAAAGAGAAACCTGAGCGGTTAGGGTTAGGCAGCCGAAATTTCAGTGCATCTCTAATTATTGGCGACATCAGAAATGGATATTATAAAATAGATGCTTTTGAACATTTAGCATTCTAAAAAATATTAAAAACGGACGGAACCGAAAATGGAAAGAAGAAAAAGACAAATATTCTTACACCGGCACCTCTGCTCTCGACAGACCCCGGTTGGGAAACACTGATCTAATATATATAAACACATTTTAGTAAATAATATTTAAATATAATAAGTATTATATTATATGTTACAAATACAGTATATTTTTATAAATATGTTAGTAGTAGTATGCTCATTTTGTTGCTCTCCAGGTAAAATGTGTACAATAAAGTATATAATAGCACACTTGTCCTCATGTTTGACCTGACCTATATCAACCACCCAGTACACACTAGGAAGGATGTGTATTTTGCACAGCCAAGCACCACTCACATTTTCTTCCAATTTGGTTGTTTAATGCAAGTCATTAACTAATAGTGATTAATTTTCAGTCTAAAATGAGCCTATAATGATGTGTTTTCTTCCTTTCTGTTTTTCTCCAGGTGCTACTCATTGGCAAATCCATCAACTTCCTGCATCAGGTATGCCACGACAGGACGCCGCCGGGAAAGATCATGCCCGCCTCCAAATCCACCGACTCTCCCAAAGATGGTAAGCTAGTGCTAATGCAGTCACTTAAAATAGCTGTGTTTATGCTGTCTAATGCGATATTTGTGGCCATAATGGCAGCTAATAGTTAAATAACCTGCTGAAAGCGAGGGATGGAGAAAGAGAAGGAGAGAGAAGGATTGATCTGTTGTGGAGGAAAGTGCTGTTTTTGACTGCCTGTCTGTGGTGTAGTTGTCCATATCGACGCTGGCTGTATTTAACTTCTTTGCTAGCATGGCTAATCAATGCTCTTAGGCTCTAGCATACATCTCTGTCCTTCAGTGTGTTTCTAGAAGGTTCTTTATTTTCTGGTGTTTTGTCCTTCTCTTTCGTTCTCTGCGTTGACTTTGTGTTTTACTTTTTCTGGCCTTAAAGCTGTTTGGTCTTTACATGTATATCCTTTGTGTAACCTTGCAAAAACCATGTATACCGTAATTTTGTAATACTTTTATAACAGACATTTAGCTATAGTTTATAACTCGTTTTACTGTTTTTCAAGTTTTCTTTGAATCTAAGCTTAGTTTTAGTTGGTTTCAGTGGTTTTAAAAGTTAAAGTTTTTGTCACTTAAGTGATTCTTTAACTATAGTGTTATTTACACATAAAATGAGTCAAATCTTTTTCATTTATGTATACAAAAATCACAGCTAAAAGAAATATTTTGCTGCTTGGTGGATGGAAAACAGGATGCTGAACGCTTGTTGGCAACAAAAATATTTCAGTTTCACAAATTCTGTTATTTTATTTTAGTTAGTTTTTCAACCCCTCTTTTTAGTTTCATTTCATTCCTCACCCCCCATTTTGTTTGTTTGTTTATAAGTTTTGTCTTTATTCTGTTTTTTAGTATATTGTAAATTTCTTCTCATCTTTCCTCTTTTTCTTAATTTACCACTTTTATTTCCTTTTTTCTCTCTCTCATGTTTGTACTTTTATTTAAAACACTGTGTATCTCTTTCTCAGCGGTAGAGTTGTTCACTGATCTGGAAGGGGCCTTTCAGAGTAATATTGATGCTGCATATTTTGAGACCAGTAAGTATCTGTTGGATGTGTTGAATAAGAACTACCAGCTGCTGGAGCATCTTCAGGCCATGAGGAGATACCTGCTGCTGGGCCAGGGAGATTTCATCCGACACCTCATGGACCTCCTCAAGTAAGTTTGTGTGTGTGCTCATGGGTGACCTATCATTAAAGCATAGACGTCTCTGTTTTAGCTTGATGCGAGTGTGCTTGATTTCATTGTTGATTTATAACCGATCTTTCTCTTTTCTTCGACTCCTCGATCTCTCTTTATCTCTTGCTCTCTCTCAGGCCAGAGTTGGTGAGGGCTGCCACCACTCTTTACCAACACAATCTAACCGGTATCCTGGAGACCGCTGTCAGGGCAACCAATGCCCAGTTTGACAGTCCTGAGATACTGAAGAGGCTTGACGTCCGGCTATTGGAGGTACGTAGTAGGGACTGAGTCAAAAAAACAAACAAACGAAATGCAGGCTGATGGTACATTCCAGTACATAATTGTGCATCACTGAATGTGGGTCTGGTGTCCTCTTTTGTCCAGGTTTCTCCAGGGGACACTGGATGGGATGTCTTCAGTTTGGACTATCATGTAGAGGGGCCCATTGCCACGGTAAATAAACTCTTTTGGCATAAGCCCAAAGTTAACTTTGCTTATCCAAGTTCCGTCCTTTCACTCTGACATTGTGCGTGATGTATTTTTCCTCATCAGCACAGGGCGCTGAAGTCCACACTCACGTCTGCATGCAGCATGATTTTTCTGATCACTTAAAGTTAGTCTTTACTGTTGGCCCATAATGCATTTGGGTTTTGACCTGGGAGAGATTTAAAACATTAAACACTAAATAAATAAAAAATATTGCATAGTTTTAGCATTCTAGTCTTGGTCTGGGTCTTGGAACCAGACCCTCCAAGTAGGTCTGGGTAGTATATAGAGTTTGTACGATATATCAACATATATTTTTATAAGCGATATGGTATATCGCAATATGGTTTATATTGATATACAGTAGTTTGATACGAGTGCATCTAAATAATAGCAGTACACATAGAGTGAGCTGCTGCGGGAAAAGTGCATAATCCAATTTGTCCTAAATGTGAGACATGCTTTATATTAAGGGCTTTAAAATAACTCCTAAGATATAGTTAACATGTATAGTTTAAAGCAGCTCAGCCCGTCAGATGCTCTGACAGACTTGTGTGCTGCTGACAGATAGGCTACTCACACTGTTTAATGTGTTCGAGATGTGCTGGTTTCCTCGGTGCATAACTTACATTTCACAGGTATATTCTCCATCTGTAAACATTAGAAAGTCATGGAAATATTTCCATTTTGCTGTCAGGATCCTTTTGCATGCAATTTTCTGCTACACTTCGCAGACTTCAGTGAATGAGCACCACCGCACGCATGCGCGCCAAACAGATGGAGCGCAATAGAATAGGAGCACAATAATTGTCATATGTAGAATTTTAAACCTACAAGTACGTGTATTTTATAATAGCAGATAGCAGTAATGGGGTAATCAAAAATAAAATGCAATTAATAAACTGTGCTCTTGTTTATTTACTTAAATTTTTAGTTTAGTGAATTTGAACTTCTGCTTTAAAAAGCGTTATTTTTGTTTTTAGAATGTAATGTGATTTTAGCCTTATTTTGGCACATAATGCTAGCATAGCATACTCTCATGTATGTATATTAAATATATATATAATTGGCATTATATATATATATAATTTTTAATCCAAATAGAAAATGTAGAATATACAGAGATATATACCGTATATCGCATTTCAGCCAAAAAATACAAAGATATGATTTTTTTGGCCATATCGTCCAGCCCTACCTCCAAGACTAGGCCACTTGAGACTTAGATCCAGACCAATACTTATCCCTGAGACCCATACCAAGGGCTGTCCAAGAACCAACTAGTAAATTTCAGTGAGCCAAGTTGCTGAATTGACTTTTGATTTTTCATATATTATGATGTTGTGATGCCTAAATCACTTGTAGTCTTTAAAATGATTGATTTTAGTTTTTAGTGTTTTATTTCTAATTTATTTAGACAAATTGGGCAGCATTTTAGTATCAGGCATTAATCGGTTATTGGCCATGACATTTAAAATAATGATCAGCTTTTCAAAATGGGCCAGAATGCTAATATCAGTGCATCCCTAACCACAGTGTATGTCATACCTGTGTCAGGTGTTCACCCGTGAATGCATGAGCCACTACCTGCGAGTGTTCAACTTCCTGTGGAGGGCTAAAAGAATGGAGTACATCCTCACAGATATATGGAAGGGTCAAATGTGTAATGCCAAACTGCTGAAGAGCATGCCGGGTGAGTGCTGTTTTCATTCTGTTAGATGTTATAAAACCAACTTAATCTGTTTGCCAGATCTACCTTTCTCAGCAGACAGATGAGATGTGTGCTGTGTATTTGCGCAGAGCTCTCTGGTGTGCTGCACCAATGTCACGTTCTCGCTTCCGAGATGGTTCACTTCATCCATCAGATGCAGTATTACATCACATTTGAGGTACGTCCTTCTGTATGTTTGTCTTTTTCCTGTTTCTCCTTCCAACATTTGAGACATATTATTTATCATATTGTTTTTGTGTCACTGTAGGTGTTGGAATGCTCTTGGGATGAGCTGTGGAATAAGGTCCAGCAGGCTCAGGATCTGGATCACATTATAGCAGCTCATGACGTTTTCCTGGACTCCATCATTTCTCGCTGCCTGCTGGATGTGAACAACAGGGTACGATGCACTTACACAGGGTAATTGTGTACCGGTGGTGGTCCCTCGTACTTGTCCTCATTTCTGTAACTCTGTTGTCCTCTGTGTGTGTTTGCAGTCTCTGTTGAATCAGTTGCGCGCAGTGTTTGATCAGATCATTGAGTTCCAGAATGCTCAGGACACACTGTACCGCTCCGCGCTAGAAGAGCTGCAGCTACGCATCCAATTTGAGGACAAGAAGAGACAGAGAGAAGAAATGGTATGTACAGACAGTCAATCAAATCAGTGCTTTTCCACACATTTAATGTAAGTTGAATAGGTAATGATATTACAGTCATTGTGCTTTCATCCTGTATACCGTATGCAGTCAAAAAAAAACAAAACAATTGGCACATTTTGACAAGTGAAATCAGAACATTTATCAGCTAGTTAGTGGCCATAAAACATATTTGTTTGTTATATGTATTTTTTCCACTTGAGAATGGGATTATTTAAAATGGGAACTGTTTATTCCTTGCAAACCTGTGACAAACAAGCATAGCATCATTATTACGTGCAGCATCACCAAAATATGATCTTCATATCTCTACTTTTTAAAACCTCCAGAATGTCTTGCCCCACAGAGTTTCTACTTCCAGTGTAATACTGTAGACAAATATTGCTTATAACTGATGGAGGATTACTTTTTAAAAGAAAATTTAAAATGTATCACCATTTCCCACAAACTTTAAGGCGCACCCACAGTTTTCATTGGTAATAATGCCATTGATAATAATAAAACATGTTTCTTGAGCAGCAAATCAGCATATCAGATTGATTTCTGATGGATCATGTGACACTGGAGTAATCAAAGCTGAAAATTCTGTTTTTCATCACAGGAGTAAATTACATTTTAAAATATATTTAAACAGAAACAGTTTCTTTAAATTGTAATATTTGACAATATTACTGTTTTTACTGCATTTGATAAAATTAATGCAGCTTGGTGAGCATAAGGGGTTTAAAAAACCTTTGTAAAAAATTTACCAAATCCATATGCTCCAAAACAAAGATGGCCATTGATATAACCTGAACTTCAAAGAAGGCAAGACTTCTTTAAGCCAGAACATTCCAAATGGTTAAGTCACGTGTTCATTGTGTCAATCACTGTAAAGGCGTCTGATAATCTCCATGCAAAGAGAATTATGTTCCACTCCTTTATTTGAGTCTGGAAAGTGGCCATTAGCAAAGGTATAGGCCAAAACAAGAGTGGCTGATCCTTTTATGGGGACGGTGTTGGTTTTCTATCGTCATTGATTTTTTTTCTTTCATCTGTAAACAAGTGTGTGTGTGTGTGTGTCTTTTTCTGTGCTTGTTTATAGCTCTGTTTCTGTGTGTTTCAGGGTGAGTGGGGTGTAACAGCAGAGCAGGAGGCTGAGGAAAACAGACGTGTGCAGGAGTTTAAAGACACCATACCAAAAATGTGCTCTCAGCTCAGATTACTCACACACTTCTATCAGGTACCCTGCATACCCTTTCATACACTTTAATATGCTCACCCAATAAACCAAATATCACTTCATGCATGCATGAAAAAGTGCTGAACCAGCAGGGATCAGCGTGAGAGAACATGCTTAATGGTGTATAGTAGAGCATTTTATGCTGATCCACACATTACGTGTGCTACAACACTTAATGTGAATTTTTTACAATTACAGCAGAATGTGGTTTATACTTACCACATATTGTACTTGATAATACTAGATAATAATGTAGAATGGACATTGATCGATCATGTTTATATGAACATAATTTTCTGATTAAAGCCCATATTCTGGTTAAAACCTTTATTATGGAAAGACATTTATTTGCTTTAGAGCTATTTGAATATTATTGTAATATAAATGTAATCAGTATATTTTGAATAAACTTAAGACATGCTCCTAGTTTTCTCACTATAATCTTGTGGAAATACTGGAGATATTAAACGCATAATTGGAATATGTCCAAATTTCATTATTAGAATTGTCATGTAAACGTTTGTCTCTTTTCAGTATACTAATGTCTTGACGATTATTGATAATTATTTTGGTTATGACCGATATTATCAGTGTTTATCATCAATTTGCATGCTTGGAGGTTTTAAAAAATTATATGTATTATGAGTAATAATATAATGTTATATAATTATTATAGATATATATATATAATGATATAATGTTTTATATATTATTTAATAAGTCATTAAAAGGAAAGAATTAGCATGTTAAAAGAAGAAAAATTCAAACAGAAAACCTTTGAAATTTGCTGACATCAATAGTTTAAAAATTGTACCTGTATATTAAAACAGATGAATAAATGTTTTTGAAAACTTTGACACAAAACCTGACAAAAAATGTTTTGCTACTTGAAATAAGTCCTGATATGATCTGCTTTCAATAACGAACGGCTAATAACTGTTAATTTTTCAACCTGGGCTAAGTTGTTCAATACGATGAGATCATCGATATACGCCCATCTTAAAACTTATTTAAATTATATTTATTTATTTAGGGACAATTCACAGTATATGTACTGTAACATTATTAGCTTAAAGATACATTTCATCCGTTGTCCCTGGGTGGCAGCTACAATACCAAGAGATAGAAACATGTGAACTCAGTGTAAGAGTCTAGTAAGCTCAACGTTGTGTATAAACAAGCATCTGAAGCTCATATAACCCTGAGATGGTTCTTTCTCTTCTCCTTTAGGGCATAGTGCAGGAGTTTCTGCGGCTGCTAATGACGGATGAGAGTCTTCAGTTCCTCAGTTTCCGTCTGGACTTCAATGAGCACTACAAGGCTCGAGATCCGCGCCTGCGGCCCTCGCTAGGGGCCACTAGAGGGAGACGAAGCTCTAACATCTGACCTTGCAGACTTTGGGAAAGTTAATGTTATGTGGTTGCTGTCAAGAGACTGTTTATTAATAGGGCTACTCAGAACTTTTCTGGCGCTCTGTAAGAAACTCATATAACAGGGAAACTGTTTATAGAATATCCTATTTCACTGTCATCGCCAAATAATTTCAGTCACACACAATCGACTATCTAGTAATTTTACAGTGTAATTGTCAGTAGCATAAGGTCACAGGTCTGTTGTGTTTTTTTCCCCTTCAGTTAATGTGTGAATATTAGTTTTTGTGTTGTTTTTGTAAAGAATTGTGTTAGTGTTTACATTTTTGGTAATATTTAAGTCTATTTGTTATTTACATTGATTGATTTTCTTCTAGTGCCCTTTCTTTTTTCATTTTGAAGCGAGTTTTGTTTGCCTTAATGTCTCCTGATGTTGAAAAAAAGACACATCTGGCTGTGACAGTCAATTTCTCTGTTGCTTTTGTGGCATCCTCTGGTTCTGGATCAGTGTTGAAGGAACCTTTTGCCTCTTTTGAGTCCATTTTCATTATTACATATATATTTTTGTTGTTAAGTTTGTAATTATACAGGCTGTGATCTTTGTACTGCGTGTAAAAAAAAACTTAAATGTCAACCAGTTCTTTAATTTATATGAATGGACCTGTTAAATTACATGCACTTAAATGAACTACATGACCTCTGTAAGATCTTGTGAACTCACCTCATTTCGTACATGCAAAATCAATTACCCACAATGCTGTGTGATCTTATCGAGCCTCAGGTTGATACTGTGAGGACAAAGTTACTATTCTGAAGTATTGGATTATTATGGGCAAGATTATAGATTACTGTTGTAGTGTTTATCCCTTGTCTTTCCCATGTTCATGAAATGTATTGATGGAAATGGCTTGGTAAAGCTGGTGAAAATTTGTCTCGCCCTCCTCCCCAGTAGTGCACACTTTTGTGGTGAAGATGAAAATTGACTGATACGTTTTTTTTGTCCTTGGATTCAATGGAAAAGACAGCGAGGTGCTAGGGGGGGGGGGGCTCTGCCAGTTTTTGTTTTTATCTGTCTTTTAATGCGTCGCAGAGATTTGAGGGTGAAGCAGAGTAATGATTGTCCATTAAAGGGTTTGAACTCCTTCACTGTATAGCACACGTGTACAAAAGCAGAGTTCAAAATGAGCAAACATCCTGTCATTCTTTTCTCGAACAAATAAACCTTTTTATATAAAATAAAAATGTGGTCACTTTCCTTTTGGTTTTAAATCGTAGCATTCAAAGGAATATATGAAATAAAATGTGGTTCATATTAAAATCTGAGCAAGATACTTTATACTTAAGTTTTTAGACTTAATTTTAATATTGAAGATCGTTAACTATTGAACAACAGAATTGTGATATTTTACGAAGAGTTTGTTGTCAACTGATTTTATTGCGCTTATAAATTAGCAGGCTAGCAATAAAACTTATAACAGATAATTGTAATGAAAAGCTTGGGTTAGTTTGTAATGGTATTGTGACGTATATGTAATTTATGTATAACTGATGTAAAGTTTAGTATTTTAGTAATCTTGGCATCTATACAGTAATACAATTCTCATTCATATATGTATTAAACTTTTATGCTTTATAGATGAGTTTGTGCGTGTGTGTGTGTGTGTGTGTGTGTGTGTGTGTGTGTGTGTGTGTGTGTGTGTGTGGACAGAGATAGAGTTTCTACTAGACAGTAATATTTTGCTAAAAAAAAAAAAAAAGATTTTTACATGGGATATTTTCTAATAATAATATTATATAGATATTACCTCATGGTTTTCACCCAGAAATAATATTATTTGGGACCTACAGCAAAGCAGGTAAATATTTTTCATTTTCTTATTTTACACACATTAGCCTATTTATTGAAAGAAAGAAAAATCAAAGAAATATGTCTATATGTATATATAGACAATATGTATGTCTTTCATTCGTGAGAAATGTAAGTTTGTCAGTAAAATGCCACAAACAACCTACATTTGCAACCCTGTCGTTACCTATCCTGGTATCTACAGACAGACTGACTGATTAATCGATTGCAAGAAAACTCCCAAGATCACACAACAAATCATAATTTTAAACTGTTTTTAGGCAGCTAACGTTAACTTTTTTAGCTTATTATCTAGCCTCCTGTACGAAATAAACAGTGCTTTATTTATACGGCTCGCTGAAATACATGATTTTTATTGTTTAATCGCTGAACTGCGTATCAAATATTTTTGTATAATAACTGTATGGACCGTTTTCCATAGCAACATACGAGCACTACTGTATTTTCAGGTCTATATTATCAACAACACAAGTTAAAATCCGAATGGTGCCATTTACTAATGAAGTAACGTGTATTGCAATTATACTATATTAATATTAATGCAGTATTCGTCTTGTTGCTAGTAACCTTGTAACGGAGTATTTTTCTTATCGGAAGCTTAAAGCTAATCTACAAGCAGTAGCCTAAGTGGCCGCGTCATAAAAGGTAGATCATATGCCGATTTATTAATTATGCAGTAATGACTTTACTGACGAGAGTTTGCTCTTTGTTTTGACTATCATTTGTTCTCCTCTCCACGGAAACGCAGTCATGGCATCTTCTTGAAATTCTGCTTCTCGACCACAAGGTGTCGCCATGTTCAGAAAAACCCAGAGGATCTCGGGCTCCTCGCGAAGTGAACATAATACAGGTAATGCTAATGCACCACTAAACTCATCCACGGTTCTTTGAGCTACATCTGTGCAGTTGTTTGCTTTAACAGTAGGGAAAACATTAATCCATTTAATATTCATGAAAACATACTCACAACATACCCAAATCAAAAATAACGGATATACCCCAGAACGAACCCAAATGTCCTTTCTTGACCTTGACGGTGAAGTATAAAGCACCAGTGATGCTCTGCCCTCAGATGTCTGCAGTGTGTCAGATGTGATTTCAGTGCAGTCATTTTCTCAGACTCTGTTCTAGCTGCTAAAGAGGATAATAAGTGGATATGACATCTCACATGCTGTTATGTATGAATGCTTAAGCACATGCATGTTTGTAGGTCATGTTCTGTTTTTGTGCAGTTTTCATAAATTGCTGTCATAGTACATATTAACATCACTCATGTGCCTGCCTGTGTGTGTGTGTGTGTGTGTGTGTGTGTGTGTGTGTGTGTGTTGCTTACTCTGCCAGACTGATGTAGAGTGTGAGTGTATGTGTGTCCGTGTGTTCTGTCTCACCTTGCCGCTTTGCTGAGGCACCTCTCTCTCTCTCTCTCTCTCTCTCTCTCTCGTTGTCCCTCCTCTCCTCTCTCTCCTCTCCCCACTCTCTTCTCCTCGTCCCTCGCCCTCTATCTCTTCTCTCTCACTCACTCACTCTCACACACACACTATAACACACACTCTCTCTCTCTCTCTCTCTCTCTCTCACACACACACACACTTTCTCTCTCTCACTCTCTCACTCACTCACACACACCACACACACACTCCTCTCCTTGTTTGACCGCCCGCGTCAGGGACCGTTTGAGCTCGACCTCACGCGTGACACACAACAGCCTCACACAACCGCTGCTAGCCTAATCTCCGGGTACCCGTCTCACTCACTCACATCACTCACAACAGGGGGCACAACACTCTCTCTCACTCACTCACTCACTCACTCACACAGCACACACACACACCTCTCTCTCTCTCCCTCTCTCTCGCACATCCCAGTTCACAACAGTCACACACACACACACACTCTCAAGTCCAATTTCACTTTAAGAGTGCTTTTTTGGCATGACAAAAATTATACATTTGTATTGCCAAAGCAATTGCAACTGAACTGCTTACAAATAGTGCACAAACAGAGCTTGGCATTCCGGGGCTAGGTCCAGTGTATCTCACAGAAACGATTATTAAAATAAGATAGATAATAATATATAAAAAGTATTAACATGTAGTGGGTAAAACTTATTCCTATTGTATAATATATAAACCTAGAAATTACCAATTAAATAAGGATTCGACTCTATTGTACCAAAGCAGAATGGTACATTCTAAGTAATAATAGAGTAAGCTGGCCTATATTGTAGCTGTGCTGGAACACATGATCACAAATTGTATTCAGATCAGGGCCCGGGTGAGTGTGTATCTGCCAGGATTTCGGCTGGTGACATACCGTCAGACACAATATTGAGACAGGCAAACACACAGCAAGTTCATTTCTTCTGTGTCTTTCACCGTAAGCAGAATCCAGGCAGTTTCTCGCTTGGTCTGAGAGAGCTTTGAAATGTCCTGATTGATCTGCTGTATGTTTAGCGTAGAACACTGTCCGTATATCTGGTTGTATTGGGTGCGTGTTTGTTTACTAACAAGTGTGCAGGCTCATGTTTCCATCTTATTCAGATCACTGATGTGTTTAACACATCTCTGCCTCCGGTGGCAGCCATGTTTTTCGACGTCTCCTCGTCTCTTCTACATCACTTTGTAGTCCGCTGAGAGAAGTGGGAAGACGAAGTGGCCTTGATCTTTTCAGTCGATATTACGTCTGTATCAATCTGGTCTAACGTGCTTCTCAGGTTCGTTATCTGACACTAGTGTTACCGATCCTCTGCCGTACTGTAATCTCTCTTTAGGGCCAAATATCATTGCACTTTACTCTGTTGTTGTGTTTTGGTTTGCCAGTGAGTGATGTAGCTCTGTTTGATCTGTGCAGTGATCTGACTGATTCTGATGCTGTGATGCAGAGCAGCAGTAGATGTTAGTGAAGCATCAGGACTGAAGCTCTGGATCAGCTGAGGGAGGGGCTTGCTTTCTTTGCTCATCTCTTGGTCTTGCAGGGCTTTATAATGATATGATTGGGGGTCACTGAGCTTCAGATGTTTCCAGAGTTTAATTGCCCTTTTTTGTATCTTTATGTTTAGAGGATATTTGCCTAATTCTGCCCTGAATGTGTTATTTGTTGTGTGCCGGTGCACGTGTAGTATATTTTTACAGAGTTCTGCATGCAGGGTCTCAATCGGATGTTTTTCCCATTTGGTGAAATCTTGATTGGGATTTGTCAGTGGACCCCACACCTCACTGCCATAGAGGGCAATGGGCTCAATTACTGATTCTAATATTTTCAGCCAAATTCTAATAGGGATCTCTATAGGACATTGCCGTTTGATGGCGTAGAAGGCCCTGTGTGCTTTATCTCTCAGTTCATTCACAGCATGATTAAAGTTTCCCGTGGATTTGATTTTCAAACCCAGGTAGTTATAGTGTAATGTGTGTGTTGTCTGCTTAGTGCCTAATGTTAATGTGTGTTGTGTTCCCTGGGATCTGGATCTTTTCTGAAATATCATAATTTTGGTTTTATTCAGGTTGACTGTCGGGCCAGGTCTGGCAGTATTGCTGTAGCAGGTCCAGGTTCTGCTGTAAAGCGTGTTGAGTGGGAGACAGCAGAAGCAGATCGTCTGCATACAGCAGGCATCTGATCTGTGAGGTGTGTAGGGTGAGGCCAGGGGCTGCAGATCGCTCCAGACTGCTCGCCAGTTCATTGATGTAGATGTTAAATAACATTGGGCTTAAGCAGCAGCCCTGTCTCACTCCACGCTCCTGGGAAAGATACCTCGTATGTTTGGTGCTGATTTTTACGCCACATTTACTTTCAGTGTACATTGATTTGATAAGGTCATAGGTTTTACCTCCTATGCCACTTTCAATAAGTTTGTAGAATAGTCCTTGGTGCCAAATTGAGTCAAAAGCTTTTTTAAAGTCAATAAAGCATGCATATATTTTACCTTTATCTTGGTTAACATGTTTTTCAATTAGAGTATGTAATGTATAGATGTGATCAGATGTACGGTAATTTGGTAAAAATCCGATTTGGCTTCTGCTCAGTACATTGTGTGTGGTGATGAAGTCTAATAGTCGAGCATTTATTATGCTACAGATTAACTTTGCCAGGTTGCTGCTCACACAGATGCCTATGTAGTTGTTAGGATCAAATTTATCTCTGTTTTTAAAGATTGGTGTTATCAAGCCTTTATTCCAGATGTCAGGGAAGTAACCTACATTCAGAAGCACATTGAATAGTTTTAGAATGGCCGATTGGAATTTACTGCTTGTGTGTTTTATCATTTCGTTTAATATCCCATCAGGTCCAGATGCTTTTTTGAGTTGGAGGTTTCTGATTTTTTCTTTAAGTTCTTTATCAGTTATTGGGAAATCTAATGGGTTTTGGTTATCTTTGATGGCTAATTCTAGTTTTTCCAGTTGGTTGATTGTTTGATTTTGCTTACAGTTTGTGTCTGTTTGTACTTTATTAAACAATGTTTGGAAACGACTTTCCCATATTTCTCCATTTTGTATTGCCAATTCTTCATGATCCATACTCTCTCTCCTCTCTCACCATCCTCCATCACAACACACACTCCTCTCTCTCACTCACTCACTCACACACTCAAGGCACCAACCACCCACCACTCCTCTCGCCCATTCACTCACTCACTCACTCACTCACACACACACACTCTCTCCTCCTCTCCACACGTCACTCACTCACCCAACACCACACCACTCTCTCTCTCTCCGATCCTCTCTCTCTCACTCACCACTCACACACAAGCATCACACACACTCTCTCTCTCTCTCTGCCTCACCTCACCTGTCCACTCACTCACTCACCACACAACACACACCACTCTCTCTCTCTCTCCTCTCACTCACTCACATCACTCCTCACACACACACACTCTCTCTTCCTCTCCTGCTCTCGCTCCTCACACTCACTCACTTCACCACACCCTCTCTCTCATCTTTCCCTCCTCAACTCACTCATCACTCACTCACTCACACACACACACTAAACACACACCCTCTCTCTCCTCTCCTCTCTCTCCTCTCTCTCCTCTCCTCACATCTCACATCACCACAAACACACCGCACACACAGCAAAAAGCACACTCTCTTCTCCTCGCCTCATCTCTCGAAAAAAAAACTTCTCATCTCCCTCACGCTCACGCACACTCTCCTCATCTCTCTCCTCTCTCTCTCTTCCTCCCTCACATCACATCCATCACGCGCCTCACTCAACAACACACACAACAACACATACACTACTCTCTCTCGCTCCTCGCATCCCGTCTCTCCAAAAATCTCTCACTCAGACTAACTCACATCCCCTCACGTCACGCTCACATCACACACACACTACTGACATCCTCCCCAACAGGACTCTCCCCCTCCTCTATCCTCTCACCTCTCCTCCAGTCCTTCCCTCCCCACTCACACTCTCTCGGCACATAACTGGAACCTGTCTCTCTCCTCTCCACACTCTCTCCTCCCCTCTCTCTCCTCTCGCTCACAGACTACAACTCTGTCTCGACTCTCCTCCCTCTTCTCCATCTCTCTCTCATCCACCTCCCTAATCTCTCTCCACCTCCCCTCTCCTCCTCTCTCTCCTCTCTCCATCTCAAGTCCCCTTCGGTCTCTATCTCTCTCTCTCTCCCTCTCTCTCCCTCTCGCTCTCTCTCTCTCTCCATTTCCTCTCTTGGGCATCCGCACACTGGTTTGAGCACGGAGACGCTTCCTCTCCTCCCCTCAGCAGATTCCTTCTACCTTAGCAGCCATCACAGCGTGTCGCCGCTGCTCCTGGTTCTCTGTGTCCTGCTCATCATGATCCTGTGGGTGAGATTGGAGAGTACTCTCTGGAGGAGCTCGTCAGACTACTTACTTTTACTAACATAAACTCAATCGGTAGGCGGATTGTGCGCGTGTGTGTGGTGTGTGTGTGTGTGTGTGTGTGTGTCAGTAGCCTCATCGTATTGGGAGAAATATATGAGGACTGTAGCTCAAGGTTGTTTGCCGCTTCTGTTTGTCTTTGCTTTAGTAAACATTTGAGAATGTGTTGTGCTGATTTTACCTCTGAATAAATGAATCCTTCCAACCCATAAAACCACAACAGCTTTTATATTTAGACCTTTATTAAGTTTAGTAGTTCAGAATTGTTTCTGTTGATGACATCACTTATAAGTCTGAAATTGAATTCCATCTGAATTAGAACTTTCCCAACATTCTCAGATAAATAAATAAAAAAATTCAATTAGAATTTGAAATTGGTATTTTGAATGTAATTTTTTTAAATGAGAATTTAATTCACATTTTTAGAAATCAAATTAAAAATACCAATTTATTTAAATATAGGCTGTTTTTAAAAGAATTAAAAGTGAAGTTCAGATTTCAAAATTCTAATTTTCAAAAGTTCTAACAGATGGAATTAAGTGAATTAGAACTTTTGATCTAGACATTGAATTTTGAATTAGAGTTTTACATTTGAAATTAGAAATAGAATGAAATTAGAATTAAGAAGTTATTTTTGAATTGCAATTAGACTTTTGACTTGTAGGTTCTCTTTCTCACTGTCTGTGGTGGGTAACCCTAGCTGTGTTTTTATGCTGTCTTCCTCCTCTCATTCTCTGAGGAGTTCTGAGAACATCTGAGCAGTCTGCCACTGGCAATGAGCTAAAAACACACACCAACACAATGAAACAGCAAACACGCAAAGTGTAGTAACATTCTTTCTCACATTCGGTCTTTCAGAAATATTATATGTCTGTAAATGGGTCATCCTTTAGTCAGGAGGTTTTGGCCTTTAGCGTTCTGGTGTATAAAGATACATGGTACTGTTTACACTGTGGTGAACTCACGCTCAACCTGTTCACATTCCCACACTCACTTATTTGCTGAAGTTCTACTAAAGGAGTTATCATTAATTTCTTCCCAGTAATGATATGGCTTGCAGAACACAAGGTTGCATGAGCAGGCGTGCAGAATATTTATTTTATATTTCTACCTATTAATCAGTATTTTTGTTTTAAACAAATTGAGCAATGACCCACAGTCAACAGAAATACTGTAAAAATATTGTAATTAGTAAAATATTAAGCAGCACAACTGCTTTCAACATTTATAATAATAAAAAATGTTTCTTGAGCAGCAAATCAGCATATTAGGATGATTTCTGAAGGATCATGTGACACTTACGACTGGAGTAATGATGCTGAAAATTCAGCTTTACATCACAGGAATAAACTACATTTTAAAATATATTGAAATAGAAAACAGTTGTTTTAAATTGTAATATTTACTGTTACACAATATTACTGTTTTTAATGTATGTTTGATCAAATAAATGCAGCCTTGTGAAGCAGAACAGTCTTCAAAAAAATCATCAAAACTTTTGAGCAGTTGTATTTTTATCCTAATCAGACTCAAATATAAATATGCATTTATATCAGATATAAATATGTGTGAATCATATACTGGAAATAAGCATCAGATGACCTGCTGTGGTTTTTAAAAGGAAAACCGAAAGAACCAGAGTTTATTGTGGGTATCAACTAAATGAAAACATTGGAATAACCATACTAAACTGTGCATTTATGAGAATCTAAAAATGCAGAACGATTTTTGTGAATTTAGTGGATTGTATTAGTTCAGTATTATTAGAAGTCAACTGAAAGTTCCCACCATCATAGAAAAAGAACCCAGCTGGCATGTGACTGACCTTCATTTTTGAAATGTTGCAATTATGTCAGCTGTTGTTTCAACGTTTTAAAAAATGGTTGTAAGAAGTTTGACAAAATACTTAGAAATCAACACAATCTTTTTTAAAATTAAGATTCAAAGTTTTAAAATCTTTAAAAAAAGTTTTTTAAAATCTGAAATAAACAAACAAATAAATAAACACGCTTTTTCAATTACCCATAAAAAAAAAGTTGAAATGCAGCCTGGGAATATGCGTGTGAGTTTGTGTGTGACTATGCTAGCAAATCTGTCCTCTATGTTGACCTTTGTCTCTCATACATGCTACATTTTGTGTCTGAAAAACTTCAAGCGGAACCTGCAAGTGTTTATTAGGTGTTAAAAACTCTGACTAGCCAAAGAGCTAATGCTGGCCTACAGCTGTCCGCTCATGCTCACAATCTCTTTCTCTCACACTTACACATGACATAACGTCTGCACTCATAATGTCGCCCATTGTGCAAATCTAGCTTATCACATCTCCCAGTGTAGAGACTGTTAGATTGATCACAGATCTAAGTCAGAGGTAATAATAAAGATAAATCTTTGATAAATGATAAATCCTGATAAATCTTTTACGACTGGTCTCATAAAAACTGCAGCTATCTGACCTTTAAAGGAATAGTTTCTCTAAAAATGAAAATTCTGTCATTGGACCCCACAGACTTTATGGAAAGAAACAAAGATATTTTTCAAAATATACACTATCACACAGTTCAGTGACACGACTGAAGCAAATGCATCTTCTTCCATTGAAAGCAACATAGGCCTATATATTGCTAATAATTATAATAATCATTTGCTTGATAAAGCCAACATACTTAACTATTTAAGCTTTTTTTTTTTTTTTTGGACAAAATTTCTAACATTATCTCGTCCTAGAATTTTTAAGCTATGACCACCAAACTCAGCACAGACCTTCGGGATGTTCTGACTCAGTATGCTAGAAACATGCTAGCAACGTGCTAAAACATGTTAGCAATGTGCTGAAATACCCTGTGTGCTAAGTCATGCTAGCAGTGTGGAAAAACTTGTTAAAAACATGCTACCAACACGATAAAACATGCGAAAACATGTCAGAAATATGCTAGCAATGTGTTATATGTTTTATAAAACGTGCTAGTAATGTGCTAAAACATGTTAGCAGTGTGTTAAAACATTAACCAAATGTATAAACAAAAAGTGTTAACAAAATGTTGTGCTAGTGATGGGATAACATGCTAACGACATGCTAAAACATGCTAGCAACCTGTTAAAAGCTAATACATGCTAGAAAAATGCTAGCAGCATGTTATAATATTAAATGCTAATATTAAGAAATGCTAACAATTGGAAACATGCGATGCCTAGAAACGTGGTCTGATGTGGCTTCTTAGTAATCTTATGACGTGTATTATGTTTATACGTGGTCTGAAAAGGTTTATTGGAGACTGAACTCGTTTGATAAGGTTTCTTGGGGGTCTAATGAAGTCGAATGGGGTCTGAAGTGGTCTAATATGGTCTGTCTGAGATTATATTTGTTTTTCTTTCTTCATCTGACTTACTATCTGACACTAAAACCTTCAAATCTCAAGATTTCATACTTTCAGGACAGGCTTTGTTAAGTATGTCATCAAATTGTATCTATCTAGTTGTTTGATTTATAGTACTGTAGATGTTTTATCATTGACATTATGTTTGGAAGGTTCTAAAAAGCATTGATGTCTCAGGCTCAGGATATCCAGAAGAGTATAATACAATACTGATACAAATGGCAAATTTGTCATGTGTTTTATGATAGTTTTATCTGCTTTTACCTCTATTTAGCACAGATTATAATACGGCTTTAAATACTGTACAGTGTCTGTGGGTTGCTGTGGTAACGGGTTCTGCGTCTTTCAAGAGGAGGCTGTTTTCTTCTGTAGGGTTGCTTCCACCGTGGTAATAGGATGAGAAATAGAGGGCTAAATTACTTGCTGGGAAGACCTTTGCCCAAACCTTGGCTGGCAGTTTCTCTCTCTCTTCTTTGATCTGTTTTCTGAAGACGACAGTGCCAAGGGTGAAACAGAGAGAGATTCAGAGCAATAAGAGAAACAGAGAGTGACTGTGTGACAGAGAAAGAGAGAGACAGAACTTCTTTCAGATAACAAATAGCTGTGACCTGTCATATATTGTGTTAACTGTATATGTAAACTAGATTTTTATATTTTCATTTGAAAATATAAGCACTGCTTGACCTTGCAAAATGATGCGTTGTATGTACTAGGACATTGCAAGGTCTAGCCAGGACAAATTAAGTCTTTGTGGAGCCATCCACATGCATATTCATTGGTCATATTTTTTAAAAGTGCATGATAATATAGTTGATGAAAGGGTGTATTTTATATATGGTCATCCAATTGCATATATGAATTATACAAACCCACTGAAAGAAGCATGCTATTTGCAGTCCCATGTATTATTTAGTGTGTGTATCCCTGCAGTCTGTGCTCTGATCTATTTGGGTAAATGTAGGTGACTGTAAAAGGTGTGCAGGTGGTCCATACTAACCCTAAGATGGCTTATCCTGTATCTGCATCTGACTCCTCATCAAACACACACACACACATATACATTGGTTTTTATATCATGGTAAAGACTTTTAGAAAGTTTGTTTATTCCCTAACTCTCTGCTTTTATGCATTTTTATATTTTCATACTAAATTATTTAATGTGTTTATCAAGCTGGTTTTTGGTACTTAAGAATGTTTTTTATTGAGCATATATTTTGTTTAGGATATTTAATCATATTCAACTCAGGAGGATATTGTAAAATGTCTGATTGAATTATTCTTAAAAAAAGGTTATAATTCATGTAAAGAGCTCTTGCTTCTGTTTAGAGAAAGTTAGTCAGTTTGACCCCTAAGTGGCGCACAAGAATGCTGGAGATTAGTGTCTATGATTGTGTGTTTGTGTGTGTGTGTGTGTGTGTGTGTGTGTAATTAGCAGAGCAGAAGGGGATTTGTGCTAAAACTCTCCCTCCCCTCTCTTCCACTCTTCTCCTCTCCTCTGCAAGAATACGTGTGTGTTTGTTGCGACAGCATGCATGAATGCCGGGGTTGTTTCTTTACAAACAGGAGGTCCGAGATGCGTCTGTATGCAGCCTCTCTCTGCGGGTCCCATCTGACAGAGGAAGCCCTCTGAGACCAGCACTGGGCTGCTGTAGTCTTCCCAGCATTCTCTTGGATCAGATCGTCCTGGCTTGGGATTTCATTGGTCTTAGTTCAGATTGCCCTGGTGCAGTCAGGACTGTTTTAGCCGAATGTTGATCAATCTGAATTGGTTTTGGGCTGGTTCCGAGACATCAGGTCAAGTCGAGGCCAGTTAAGACTGGTTATGTGCATGTGGGAGCCAGTTTAAATGTCTCTGCATGAGTTTCTTCGGGAGGGTCAGGACGCCCCACAGCGGATCCTATCCCGACTGACCCAGCTCCTCTACAACCTATCGGCCACGGTCTTACAGGGGGTCCCCTTCTCTCCTTTCACAACCTTCAGCCGCAAGAACTCCTGGAGGGACTGGAACGGTGAGAGATCAGAATATCAGTCTGTGTTTGGTGTAGTTGCTTTCAGATGGTTTTGCTGAGGAAACAGGATGGAAATTGCTGACTGCCTCTGTTAGATTAATTCCGTTTTAATACACGTTGTGACGTACTTGAGCAGTTAAAGGAATAGTTCAACCAAAAATGAAACTTATGCCATCATTTACTCACCCTCATGTTATTCCAAACTCATTTGACTTACCTTCTTCTGAGGAACTACAACATTTTGAAGAATGTAGTACCAGTTGATCTTTTTCATGCAGTTTCAGTAAATGAGAACTGAAACTTTCAGGCTTCAGTAAGGATGCAAAAGTACATTAAAGGTCTCATAATTACTTAAATTTAGGTTTGTATCTCACAAAAAGCTGTCTTAAAGTAAAACAATAAACTAACGCACAAGTAATGTGGACTTTATGATACTTACACATATGATACTTTTTTGGTGCCTTTGTGTCCATTTTTAATAATTGCATGGAAAGGAGTGACCCGCATATTCTTTAAAATATCCCCTTTTGAAATAAAAGTCATACAGGTATGGAGTGACATTAGGACGAGTAAAGGTCTGTTCACACCAAGGCTGACAACTATATAAAGATCAAGTTTTAAAATGGTTCTGATTCTATGGAATTAGAATTGGAATCAATTATACAACTATTTTTTACAGCTAGAAAACAATAAAAACATTAATAGTCAATCAAAGTCCACCTGACTTTAAAGAGCTTAAGCATTTAAAGTGTCAGATGACAGAACTGCAGCTTGCACTTATAATAAACAGAACATTATCTTCCATTAGTGTGGACGCTAAAATATCTTTATAGTTCTCATTCTTGTGAACGGGCCTTAAATAAAGTATGGAATGGACGAACTATTCCTTGAACATGGTGTGTCCCCATGGTGTGTGTGAAGTTGAGAGGTGGTTTCCTCGTGGGATTTCTCTCACATCATTGAGATGCATGTGGATGGCCCATTGCCCAGATCACATTGACACACATCCTCTCTCTCTCTTTCTCTCTCTTGCTCAGACACTTTGTGCTAAAAGTTTTGTTTTACAGTAAAACAGTGCGTCTCAGCAGAGAGCTGAACTGGTATATTTAGGGAACACACATGGCATGAGAAACTGATAGACATGGGCAAAAAGCATATCATCTCAATTTAAAAAATAATCACACACACACATACCCATAACAAACTGAACAATTGCTTTGCTTTGCATAGTACATAGTGGACAGACTAGGGAATACACACACGCTCAAAAACAAGGCACTGACAAGGACAACTTGTGGCAGTATCTGTACTGGAGAGCAGATGTCAGACGTCCTAAAATGTGAGTAAATCTCTGATCTTAATCCGCTCTGTGTCTGCTTCTCGCTCGTAACAGGATGCTGCTTAATCGGAGTGTGTTTTTGTGTGCATTTGCTCTTTGATGTTTAACTTTCTGTGTGTTTAATATGAAACGATTCCCAGCATCCTTGTGATGTTGTCATACTGATTTGTTCTGAATCTGCGCTATGTAGACAAGCTATTTTGGACATCATTATCTGTCATATGCAGATTATCTTTTTAGACTGATCTCAGGCCAGCTTTAGCATGAAGTCTTCAAAGTCTTTTATTATTAGAATATGATGTTTGTACACCACTTCTAGCCAAATTGTTCCTTGACTGCCTGTGTGTAGTGGTTTTTTAAGACAAGCATCACTGTTACTATTGGGCATCAGTGTTGTTTTATTATAGTTTTATATGTTTTATTAATATTATGATTTCGTTTTATCTAATCTTATCTATGTGTGTGTGTGTGTGGTTTGTTGTGTGCCGAAAAACATTGTATGGCTCAAAATTATTGATTTTTCTTTTATGCCAAAAATCATTAGGATATTATGTAAAGATCATGTTCGATGAAGATATTTTGTAAATCTCCTACTGTAAATATATCAAAACTTAATTTTTGATTAGTAATATGCATTGCTAAGAACTTCATTTGTGACAACTTTAAAGGCAATTTTCTCAATATTTAGATTTTTTTGCACCCTCAGATTCCAGATATTCAGATAGTTCCATATCTCAAATATTTGTATGCCAAATATTGTCTTATCCTAAGAAACCATATACGTCAATGGAAAGCTTATTTATTCAGCTTTCAGATGATGTTAAATCTCAATTTAAAAAAATTGACCCTTATGAATGGTTTTGTGGTTCAGGGTCACATACATATATATGTATATACAGTATATATATATTTTTTTAAGTTTAAAGTTTTATTACATTTGTTGTGGTTTTTTTGTTGTTGTCATTTTTAAAAGTTTTTGTTTTTATAAATGGGTCAATATAATTTTTTTATTTTTATTTATGGTTTAGTTTGAGTTATTTTAATACATCAAGTTATTATTTTCATACATGAAATAATGAAGAAATGTTGCCTTGGCAACTAGCTGAAGTAAAATCAATTTTTAATATTTTATTTTAGTTAACATTTATTTTATTTGAAGTAAAAAGGGTGTTTTTAATAAATCATGGCCACGTGGAGTTCTCTAGTCGGTACGTTGTAATGGTGTCTGGTAATGGTTAACTACACCTGCATGTTTGAGCGGTTTGCGTGAGATCAAAGTATAATGGACAGCAGTTAGAGTGGTGAAGCGGTGCTGGATCCATATATGCCTGTGTTTGTGTTTGCTGTGAGAAGTAAATCCTGATAATCAGAAATGGAAACATTGTGCTGTTTCATCCATGGACCTGGGAGGACACAAACCAGGTACACGCAGACCCTGCAATCAGGTAAATGTGTTTGGTTAATCTTTGAGATCTTGAACTGAGCTCTGAGACTATGAGAAGTATTTCTGACTTGCAGAAATTTTAATGTATAACTCCATATACAAAAATCTTAAATAATATGTAAAATAATTATAGCAATTAAAAATACAAAATTAAATTGTAAATATGACAATGGATCAAGCACTGAACAAAAACTGTGAAATTTACCGTAAAACAGCAGCCGTGGTTGCCAGAATTTTACCGTAAAAAATATAGTATTTTAAGCGCTTTTTTTACTGTACATTTAATTTCAAGATTTTCATCTAACTGAAATAATGTTAATATACAAAATTTACTCAAATCTGTTTTTTACCTTTAGCATACTGACAACCACCATAAAACACAAGTGATAAAGAGAAAGCCACATGATGAATCATGAAGTTCATCAAAAACAGCTTTTCCAGAATTAATAGTAATATATAGAAGGTGCTTAAAAATACCATCATGTGTTAACACATGACAAATAATAATAAAATAATGCAATAAACAACAACAAACTATGTAAATTGTTCCATTTGTTTCTTTCTCGTTTTTTTCAAAATAATGCATAATGAATCATAATTAAGAACTCCATTACGTTTACACTGGAAAGAAATAGCAAATTCTTCTTCTTGGGGGGTTAAGTGACGTGACATTTGGCCAAGTATGGTGACCCATACTCGGGATTAGTGCTCTGCATTTACCCATCCAAATGCACCACACACACAGCAGTGAACCCACACAAACCGTGAACACACACCCGGAGCAGTGGGCATCCATTTATGCTGCGGCGCCCGGGGAGCATTGGGGGTTTGGTGCCTTGCTCAAGGCACCTCAGTCATGGTATTGACGGTGGAAGAGAGCGCTGTACATTCACTCCCCCCCCTACAATCCCTGCTGGTACGAGACTCTAACCCGCAACCTTTGGGTTATGAGTCCGACTCTCTAACCATTAGCCCACGACTTTTGTGCATTTATTTGAAAATCTGTTAATAATGCAAATGCATGTGATACTGCCCTAAATCACAGGTGAGATAAGAGTGTAATGTGTTTGTGTACGAGTGCATGTGTGTGCAGAGCCGCTTTGTTGTGGGGCGTTACCTGCATCTGAGATGGGCGTGACAAACAGCGTCACATTCCTGGCTGCAGCACTTACACCTGAGAGAGAAAGATGCAGCGTCACAGAGAGACAGACTGTGATAATTCAGGGAGTGAATATTTGCAATGTGAGGACAGACAGGATGTGACAGTAAAAGGGAGAATGACTGAAGAAGGTAAGAACCGCAGGGCAGACTTAGACCAAGGGAAGCAGGTGAAATGATACTGACGGAGGAGACTGGGAACCACCTCCGGCCCCCAGAGAACTGCAGGAGCTTGGTGAAGATCACTTTAGAGGAAATGGAAAGTTTCTACAGGTTCATTGTTTGCTGTGATGGGCTAATTTGTAAGTTCCTCTTGTGTCATGTGCTGAAAAAATGAGAAGTGTTTGTGTGACACTTTGTTGTTGTTTTTCTGAGCAGTTGTATCATGATGCATGATGTTGCTAGCAGTGATGTATCATGGGATGTTTGCAGAGTAATAATACATCTGCCATTTGAATACATGTTGTTAGTATCTGATTGTGTGAACTGCGCTGTTAGATGAAAAAGCTGAATGTATTTTCAATTCTCTGCATGGATCAAAACAGTTCACTTAAAGGGGTCATATGATGCTATTTTAGAGATCATTATTTTGTGTAACAGAATATGTTGACATGTTTTAAAGTTAAAAAACACATTATTTTCCACAGACTGTACATTATTGTTTCTCCTCTATGCCCGCCTTTTTGAAACGCGTCGATTTTTACAAAGTTCATCGGTCTGAAAAGCGAGGTGTGCTCTGATTGGCCAGCTATCCAGTGCGTTGTGATTGCCGAATACCTCAAGCGTATGACGGAAATGTTACGACCCATTACCATACTGTGATGCCCTGTCCAGCCGGAGTGACGAGACAAAAACATTACAACCCATTACAAACGAGGCATTTGTTACATCCAGTGGAGACATAATTACGGAATATAATGACTTATACTGTCATTTTAAGTGTTGCGTTGCATCTCGCCGCGCCGCTTAAACATAAAACCATGTCTGCGTTGTGATTGGAGAAATGACAAACAACAAGTGCTACTCTAACACTGCCCAAAAACTCGCGTTTGAATCGTCAGTGTCAAATTTTTTAAATATAAAAAACGTACTTACAGCTTAACTTAACAGCTGGCATTGTAGTCTACTCTCTCAGGATCCGGAAACAGTCCTCCATAAAAATGTGCTGCACACATCTGAATCTTTGGGTTGAACTGTTCTGGAACAGTTAAATACAACTTAACCTCTGATTTTTAGTTGTGTCCTCTTTTGGAAGGCCAAGCAAAGTATTTTTCACTTTCACAACGAACACACAGCGTCACACACGGCGGGCTAAAGTGAGCAGAGGCGGCGGATTCGACAAAGGAGCGTCCGGCGGGTTTGCGTCAACCACATGTGACGACCCCAGGCTGGACTCAGCTTCGTCCACGGTGAAAAGCGACTCCTCCGCGATCCACGCGCGAAGTTTGTATTTCCTCAGCGACTCCGCATGGATCAGCTCTAGGCATGACGACACGGATATCGTCCTCTTTTGGAAGGCCAAACAAAGTAGTTTCACTTTCACAACGAAACACACAGCACCTTCACGACATGGCGGCGGCGGCATCAACAATACTACAGCGCGAATAAAAGTTACGCCTTCTTTCTTTGCGTGAACATTTGGGCGGCGTTATGCAAATCTTCCCACATAGTGATGTAGACATGTGGGGGCGTGTTAGAATGAGCTGTTTTAGGTAGGTGTGGCTGACTCTTAACTTTTATAAAGAATATCTCTTTGGATTTGAGACTTTAGTCTTTGCAACTTTACAGATCTTCTTTATGCACCAAGAGCTTGTAACACTCCAATGAGAAAGGAAAAATTGAAATCGCATCATATGACCCCTTTAAGTAAATAAAAAATAAGTCAATTGAATTAATTATTTATTTACTCATGATCATGATGAACAGTAAATTTTGAAGAATTATTGTACAGCTCTTGCCATGGTGCTCCATAATAACCAGCAATGATATTTTAGTATTTTTAATTTGCTTTTATTTTCTGTTTTCATTTTAGTTTTAGTTAAAGTTTTAGTATTTTTTTTTGTCATTTTTATTAGTTTTTGTTTTAAAAAATATTTTATTTAGCTTTATCTTATCGCAGTTTTAGTTTCTGTAATTTTAGTACTTTAAACTTACAGTTAGTTGCCAAGGTTTTTATAGTTTAAATCTAATAATTTTCTTCTCATTTTTGATGTCACATGGTTACCACATATGCTAGAATCAATGTCATTTTGACATTTGAGTCATTTTATGGTGTTTTTGATCTTTTTGGAGCTTGACAGAAAGGCAAGATGTTGTTGAATAGCCCAAGGTTAATAACATTTCTTTCTAGTATCCAACAATATAGAAAATAACAGCTTATGGAATTGGAATGTCATGACGTTGAGTAGTCTACATGACAAGTTGTTTGTGTCAACTGTTCATTTAAAACGTAAGAAAGACACAACAAAGCACTATACTTAAATTAAGTTTGTTAACTAAGATGTCCTTAGCCGAAGTTCAAACTTCTCATAAGACTGTTGAACGCTTGTAGACAGGATGTTGTAATTAGATGCACCTGCTGGCATGTTCCTCTGTGGGTGTGGTTCTTCAGCATGGCTTCTCTCTGTGCTGCTTGAGTATTTTGCATAACCTTTGCAGTGGGAACATCACAACGAACATCATACAAGAAAAGACTGTGCTCTCCTCTAACGCACATGCGCCTGTGAAAGCGGTAAGAGGATACAAGAGTATGTCTTTGTTTGCTTATGGGGTTGGTGAGGTTTGCTTATAGTGTTGTGAGGACACAGTTCAGAAGGGAGGGTTGATCTTAAACTGCTCTAGGTTTGGTCTACACTGTTTATTTTGGATCAGCTTGTCTGGTTTATGATGCCCAACCTTATGTCAGTCAACATAGAGGAAACTTAGTCAGCCATTTTGGCTCTGAGCATCCACCGTGTGGCTTTAGAGTTCTGCTGTTTAAGCCACTTAGGCTCAGATGAGATATGCTTGTGAGTTAATTAGTATTGCTGATCACCAGAGATTGAAGTTATGGTGTCATCTCTCATGGGAGCAGAGGCAGTGCAGTAGCAAACTGCCAATGAGCACACTTTGTCAAGAGCTGCAGCTTTACATATACATGTACAAGGCCACACTTTTAAATAAACCCCTGAGTGAATCATGTAAGAGTTGATTTTGTATATGCATCAACGCTAGGTGATCAGTACTAATCCACTATACAATATAATACAATTTGTCAATGCATTGTAGCCTTGTGAACTTCTCTCTTTGATTTTGCTGTTAGTGTGGGTTTGAGCCATCAGCCTTCTCCTCATATTTGTTTGCTCTGAGTAAACGTCTGCCCTCACTGAGTTCATATATATTCAGCAGTACTTTGTCTTGTTGAAACAGCCCATAATGTAGTGTATGTTTACTCTAGCAAATGTCTTGTTGCATGGATTTCACTGTTTTCAGACACCGGCACTGACAGATCAAAAACGGACTCAACTATGAGCATTAGAGTTATTGACTATTTAGTGAATTAAGAGGATTTTCTGTTTTTGAATATTAAAATTTAATTAAAAAACATACTTTGTATAAATGATTATTTATGTACAAATGTTAAATATATTATATTTAATGTATTATATTGAATATTTTTAAATTCTCCCAGTCCTCACATCATCATTTTTCATTGACTTTGACCGTCGCCCTCTTTGGCTTTACTGTCAGTATATATTCCTCCTCATAGTTGCTGCTCTTGCGGAGTTCATCCTTGTTTTGGCAGCCCCTGCAATAGCGTGTGTTTGCTGGGGCAAATCTCTTGTTTTGTGGCTGAGGGTTTGATTCTTTTTGGACACACAAATTTTTAAGGCATAAACGACATTCAGTCTTTTTAGAGTAAATCATTAAAGGATGTTTCCTCTCGCTATTGCATGGTGTTTGTATGAGAAGTTACATGCGGTTGATGAACCAACATTTTGCCACAGTCAGCTGCTATGATTATTTCTGCATTTGCTCTGGGTTCTTCTTATTGAGTGTTAGAGTAAATTAATTCTATTATTTTTATGTCTATTGTTATGGTTTTGTATGTAATTGTAGGGTGATTTTTACCCATTTCTCACCCGTCTTGTTTTATGTGAGGATCTTCTGTGGGCACTGTTTGGAACGGCATGAGAGTAAGTAAATAATGAAAGTTTTAAATAAAATTTAATGTCTGGATGAAACTGAGGTTGCGGTAGTCTTTTCTTCCTTATTGTGACGTCTATCTGAGTGAAACGGCTTTCTGAACAAGAAAAAATGTAGGGCGGGACTTGATTTTGACCATCGGAAATTGATTGGCTCGTTGAATCATTGTTTGCTATTGCTGTGATCTCATGTGAGTGATGGGTTGTCCCGCCCTCATTATTTTGGTTCAAGATTATTTTTTCCATAAAAATAAGTCAGTTTTGATTTCATGGTGACTGTAATGTTTTCTTTACGAAGTAATTTTTCTCATGGATTCCTGGAAATTAAAAAATAATAATAATGAAATACTGCAAAATTCCATAAAAATAAGTGAATTTTAATTTCATGACTGTCATTTTTTTTCTTTACGAAGCCATTTTTCTCATGGATTCCTGAAGTTTCCCAGCTCTAGAAAAATTAAGAGCATATAAACACAAGGCTTCCTGTTTGGTAAAACTGCATAAAATTAAACGGCATATGCTGCCAACAGTAGCCGTGGATAATTAAGAGAGGGATCATGTAGAGGCCTAAACAGACTGTGATTCTGTTCCAGTGTCTGTGCTGATTAAATCTGGATGATAAAGGGGGTGTGGTGACATGAAAGTCCCCTGAGAACAGCTAACCGCTACTGCTAACTGCTGTCCAGACGGCCGTCATCCCCCCCCCCTACAGGCCAGAGAACGTGACGACTCTCGACACTGATGTGGGTTAATGATGGGAGATTGTCCCACTGGCATGAGACAATTTCCAGAGATAGAAAGAATCAAGGAAAATGGAAAAAAAAATGTAGACCAAAAAAGTGAAAGCACAATCTCATTGGTAAAGAATTTAGTATGTTATTCAAAGGAAACGCCTGATCTTCTGACAGAGTATTTCATTGCTTTTCTGCTCATCTTTGGGATTTTACTTTAATTATAAAGAGGAAATTTCCCTCCTCTCTTTGTAGCTTCAGAGCCTGCAGAGGAAGTTCTTGCATTTTTATTGTTGTTGTTTTGTAATAAACCAGACATATTGTCATAGTAATATCCTGTGGATATATTCATGTCTCTGTGTGTTCCTGGGACTTGCAACATGGTTGTTTTCTTTGCAGGTACATGTCTGAAAACTACCTTTTGTCTTATTCAAGCTTGTTTCCTGTTTCATTATGAAGAGCAATCCCAAAATAACTGGTTTATGTGGGTTGTTCTGACCATTTTTACATTAAAAAGTTTGTCAGAATGTGAAAATGTGTAATTCTTTTTCATTTGCTCTGCACAATTTATTTACTTGCAATCCCCAAGCTACTATCTTAACGACATGTATGTCTGCAAACAGGCACATGAGTCTAATGGTTGTATGCGATTTGAAACTCATTTATCTCGTGAATCTGATCTTTGTTGTATTTTTGGTGGACTGAGGGTTGATTGGTTGCTGCTGTGACCAAATCCACTGTCTGCATGAGACTGATCACATGACTAGCCTGTGTGTGTGTGTGTGTGTGTGTGTGTGTGTGTGTGTGTGTGTGTGTGTGAGAGAGAGAGACATTCGCCACCGGCATCATCTGGAAGGATGTTTTGATGGGTCGGATGGTCATTGTTTTGAGTTGACATGAGTTGCACCCTCATTCTCAAGTGATTGGAAAATTCCCACGTTCTGGTAAATTTGCGATCATATGCTCACTTCAGCAGTTGGTTCCCTCAAATCTGCTGATTGGCTGTTTTCAAGGTTCTTTCCCTCAAATTGATTTATGAAATATAAACACAGTTAGGTTGATTAAAACTATACTTCATCAGATTCAGATTGAGTTGCGAACGCTGGGTGTGAAAAAAAATAATAAAAATTCCACAGCAATACTAGAATTACAGGAAAACATCTATTATGAAAGACCGTTTCCTCGTAAGATATGAAGAATCATGTGCTTTCCTAAAAGCATCTCTCAGTAAAAATGCATCCTTCCTTGTGACTCAAATAAGTGCAATACTTTTTTTGAAAGAAGTGCATACACCTAAAATGTCACAATATAAAGACTGCTAAACTAAACCTTAGTCCTAACATATAATTAGGTGTGTAGATAAATAGAATACAATTATTGTTATAATAGTAATAATAATAATATTCAGGGACATGCAGAGAGTTCCTCAGGGGCAGGGGCAGGGGCTCAAATGTAAAAAAGTGGCATTTATATTCAAGTAATTCAGATTTAACAATTACTATAGTAAATTTTATATATGCATAATTCTAAAAATAAAGTCTGTACGTGTTCTTGAAGTAGAACTGCTTACACTTCACATAAAAGACCTGTTGGTGCCACTTGGGTTTCATTTAAGCAACAATGATAGTTTCATTAAACAGTAAATGGTATATCAATATGCAGTAAGTAAATAGGAGTAAATTAAACACTACTAACAATTAATGCGACGACTACTACTTTAGCAATTTCAGTTTTGTTTAAAAAAAAAGCATTTACTGTAAAGGTAATGAATATAAACATGAAAACGGACAGTGGCTACATAGTTTTCAACCGATTTATGAATAAGACCAGGAAGAGACTGCTCCACTTCACATTGTCCAATGAAATTTGAGCTCGTTTAAGACACAAATCTATAGCAACTCCGTGACAATGCAGGCCCCCCTCTCTTCACCTGCAGATCACATGAAAAAAAAAAAAAATTATATATATATAAACATTTACTGTAAAAGTCATGAATATAAAAGGAATACAGAATTTTTTTTAATAGATACTATAATTTTGATATCTCCAGGTTGTATAGAGGCTGTAATTGTTTTGTTGTATAATATAGGATTAATGTTTATTAAAAGGGCTGGTCACCTTTACAAGGGCAAACATGATGCAGTTAATTCATTATCTGATGCTTCCCTCATCCTGTTCTGATCATTGGATTTGTTGGATACACAGTATGTTATATAATTTACACACAATCCTGTTATTTTAGCATATGAAGTATCGGTTTCATTTTCTGCTGAATGGCACGGGGAGAACCAGAGCCTGCCAGAAACAGGATGTGTGACCGAAGTTACAGAAGCACACTCCTGCTTTTCTCATTACAACTGCTGCAGCACTGTAGAATAATGAAGGACGGCCATATGTATCCTGTCCCGCTACACTCTACATTTTTCTGAATCAATAGGCCTGGAGTCTTTTTTTACTCTCACCTGACTGTATGTTCAGCATACTGTAAGATCAGCTACATGGTTTCACTTATCACAGTTCAGTTTGAGCTGGTTATACATTATTCCTTATTAGGAATGAGTGCCCCACTAATAAGGCAAGCATAGAGTTTGACTTGCAGTTGACTTGCAGTCATAGCAAGTATAACTGATTATACTCTAATTCTAATAATCTAAGTTAATAGCATGTACAGTCTGATATCATCTTGTTGTGAGACTGTAAATGGGCTAGTAATTTTGATTCCAATCCAGTATGGAAAAGACCTTTTAGAAATGCAGATCACAAGGATAGTAGCTTATTGAGTTTCTAAAAAATTAATTCTAGATCTATCGATCTCACATACAGTAGATACTTTAAATTGTTTGTTAGAATATTAATTTATATTATGCAAATTTTGTATGAATAATAATGTTATTAATATGAATTATTATACTACTAATAAATAAAATATTCTTAAACTATAATGTAAAATATAGAATAAATTGGACTACACTGATGCTGCTTGGGCTATGAAGTTGACCAAATAGAGTTGAACTAAATGATGCTCTTTTTATACTTTTTATTTAATTTCATTGTTTATCAAGTAGGTTTACTGTGTAACATTTAGAACTGTTATACAGTTGGAGCCCAGAGGATCTAGCTCAGTGGTATAGTGTTACTGATAAGGCACAGAAAGGGGCATTGTGTTTGTCTTTTATAAAAGTGAAGCCCTGTCTCTCTTAAATAATCTGTAGTGTGTGAGTGTCTCAGACGAGCATGGAGTGGGTATATATAGCCGGACACAAGATCTAAGAGAAGAGAGCCAGGGGATTTCCAGCGAGAGTGTCTAAAACTTGACCTGCATTTTAAAGTCCTCCTGTTGTATGCGGCCTGTGACCTTCAGGCTGTGAGAGAGCCTTGAGCTGAAGATTGCATATCACAAAAGTCACAATGAAAATATACTTTCCCAGACAGCACCAGCCCAGATATACCTTTATGTAAACGTATCTGTGATATTATCTGAAAATAGCATGTAGCACATTAAAATGCATGACACGGTGTTGTTTTGTAAGTAACGGTGGTGCTCTAAGAATGAAGAACTCACAAAAAACTTACACAGGAGAATATATTTAAAGATATATTTTAAGATTGGCAGTCTTTGCTTTACTATTTTATAAGCATTTTGATGTGCCTAAATCTCTCTCTCGCACACAACTCCCCTCAATCAATCACACACACACACACACACACATTCACTCACTCACTCACACACACAATCAAGCTGAAGGGTATTGATTTCCATCAAAGGCTTTGCAGAACTATAGAGTTGTAGAGCTGTTAAATTCACAGCAGCAGACTCTATGTACAGACTCCAGCCACAAGTGTGTGTGTGTGTGTCTTTTTCCCATGCTCTTTGTGAATACAGACGCACAGTGCTTTTCACTCTGCTCTTATGGATTGCTTGGTTTCTCATATAAAAGATGTTGAACTATGTGTACGTGTACAAGTTTTTCTATCCCGTTGTGGACTTAAACCTGAATACAGACAGACTCATGAGGACCTAAATTGAGGTCCCCATGGGGAAACAAGATGATAGATAAATCAGAATTCGTTTTTTTGAGGATGTAAAAATGCAGAAAGTTTAGTGTGAGGGGTAGGGTTGATATAAGGGGATAGAAAATGCAGTTTGTACAGTAGAAAAACCATTACGCCTATGGAGAGTCCCCACAAGGATAGTAAACCAGATGTGTGTTGTATCCCTGCAGCTCTTCATAAGAGTCCACAGTGCAGAGTAAAAAAAGCCAATTAAGCAAAAGCAAATATAAATATAGCTGCAAGCAGCGATTACCGGGGTTCAAGCAGTTAAGGCATTTAAGCACAAAAGGAAAAAGATTTTGTTACCATGCGTAACCTTAAATCTATGATAAATGCATTTTGGGCCAAAAGCAGGTAAGTTACAAAAGAAAATGATGATTTTTAACAGTTATGACGTTATAGCGCCACCTATGGTCAGACTCCATTGAAACTTGGCATGCTGTTAAGTGTCTTGTCACATTGTTTTTCATCAAGTTTCGTAAAGTTGGAGTTTTGTTTGCTTGATAGGGTTTTGGGGTATATGTGACCACGCCCTTTTCTAAATGACCTGTTAAAGGTAACAAAAGAAAAAATTAAATTGTTTGATAATATGAATCTAGAGAGCCCAGAGAATATTACTACAGTGGTTTGATCGAGATTGAGTGAAAAACCTAGGACTAGTTCGCAAAAGTAGGTTTTTAACATATTTGTGAATATTTAATGAACGATTTGATTGACAGCAATGGTTCTTGAGGCAAAGTTGCTCGTTATGAGGAGATCTATCCAATGATATGCATATTGTGTGGATTTTTGAAACACCACGTGATTACAGAGCCATAAAACTTTTTAGCGCCAACTAGTGGCCGATTTCTTTCAAAATTCTTACAGACCTTTAGGGCCATAAGTCGAACATGCCCACTGAGTTTCGTTCCGATCGACCTCTGTTAACCTTGTCTTATAGGTGCTTAAATGTTTTTGGCCAATGGCGGCCATGTTTTTTTATATACGCAAATGTCCTCATAGACACTTATGGCACACTGGACAAACACACTGCATACCAATTTTCAAGTCGATCGGACAAACGGTTGCAAAGTTATATTCGTTCTTATGTTTTTTCCATTTTATAGCGCCACCAAGTGGTAGAGCTGCGCAATTTTTTTTTATTTGACCAAAGATTGAGCTCATACACATGTGTACCGAGTTTGGTGAAGATACCTCATTCCGTTCAAGAGCTATCTCCATTTTAGTAAAATTGTCCCCGCCTCTTTCAAACGATTTGGCGCCCCTTTGCGACCGTGAGTTGAAAGTTCAACTTTTTTTTGATAATTATTCATAAACACTGTCCATAGAGTATTGCTGCACTGGTTTGGTTCTGATCGGGCGAAAAACCTTGGACTAGTTTGCAAAAGTAGCTTTTTTAAATAATCTTGAATATTTAATTAACAATTTTATTGACAACATTAGTCCCAGAGGAAAAGTTGTTCAGCATGAGGAGATCTATCTTGTGATATCAAGATTTAGTGTATGTGTGAATATATGAACGTTTTGTGTACAATTTAATTCTGTTATAATTGAAATATTGTGTTTTTGGATACTTTGTTTACTGTTATAGCGCCACCTATGGTCCGATATTCATGAAACTTTGCATGCTCGTTAAGAGTCATTGGACACACGTTTTCACCAAGTTTCGTAAAGTTTTGAGTTTTTGTTTAGGTTTTATAGGCATTTGGGTATATTTGGCCACACCCCTTTTCTAAATGAACGTTTAAAAAGTAAGCGAAGGACAAAATTCAAATTTTTTTTGATAATTATTGATCTAGAGAGTCCAGAGAATTGTGCTGCAGTGGTTTGATCGAGATTGAGCAAAAAACCTAGGACTAGTTCGCAAAAGTAGGTTTTTAATTTAATAGAGAATATTTAATGAACGATTTGATTGACAGCAATGGTTCTAGAGGCAAAGTTACTCGATATGAGAAGATCTATCAAATGATATGCATATTGTGTTGATGTGTGAACAATCGCGCAATATACAATCGTTTACGCACTTGAAAATCGTAATTTCGCCCCCCAGTGGCCGATTTCTTTCAAAATTCTTACAGACCTTTAGGACCATGTGTCGAACATGCCCACCGAGTTTCGTTCCGATCGACCTCCGTTAACCCTGTCAAATAGGTGCTTAAAAGATTTTGGCCAATGGCGGCCATGTTTTTTGAGATATGCAAATATCCTCATAGGCACTCGTGCCACTTTAGACCAAGACGCTGCATACCAATTTTCAAGTCGATCAGACCAACGGCTGCCTAGTTATAGCTGAATTTATGTTTTTTCTGTCTTATAGTGCCCCCAAGTGGCAGAGCTACGCAATTTTTTTATTTGACCAAAGATTGAGCTCATACATGTGTACCGAGTTTGGTGAAGATATCTCATTCCGTTCAAGAGTTATAGCTAAAATAACATTTGGCTAACGTTAGCATAGACGCTTTTTGGGGAACGGTTTCGCGCAACAATCGAAATTTCAACTTTTTTTTGATAATTATTGATATTCAATGTCCACCGAATATTTTTGCAGTGGTTTGGTTCCGATCAGGCAAAAAACCTAGGACTAGTTCGCAAAAGTAAGTTTGGGATATAGGTCAATTTTACGGAAAAACCGTGCATCCTAGAGAAAATTGAGTCTACGACAAAAGGTGCACGAGTTAGGGCCAAAAATGTCTGAAATTTTAGGTTTTTGCGCTGTAGCGCCACCTATTGGCCGATTGGGCTGAGACTTTGATAGGTTCTCCCCAAATTGAGCTCTATCATTTGGCCAAGTTTCAAGTCTCTAGGCCTTACGGTTTGGTCTGCACGATCAGTTTTAGGGGAGAAGAATAATAATAAAAAAAATAAAAAAAAATTGCCTACCAATTAAAAGAGGGTTTCAGCACTTCGTGCTTGAACCCCTCATATATTATTGTAACATGATATACAAGTATAAAGATAACAGCAATAACCAGAGTTTTTGGTTCCGTTTTACAATAAAGTTAAATTTGTTAACGCTAGTTAATGGGACTGTATTATGAAGTTATTAAAAAGGCTCACAATGAATTGTAAGTTAATGAACATACATGGTCATTTTTCTAAATTTGTAAATAAAATTGTTTAAAAACAGTAGTGATTTTTAAAAGTAGATATAAAAAACATTACCAAAATTTAAAAAAAAGTTAATAATATTTTATTAATAAACAAGGGTAAAATTATAAAGAACTAAAACAAAATCTATTCAAAGTGATAAAATCAAGATATTTAAATAATTCGATCAATAACATTTAATGTCATGATTTTCTATCTCTGAATTGTATTGTTATAATGTTTTTATTTATTGGCATAGATGGCAAAATCTATCTGCATTTTCACAGTGTAAAATGAAGTGAAATAACAATAGTGCAAAATAAATAAAATACAACAAATAAAACAATTACACAAAAACATTACATTACACCATTATTATTAACAATTATTAAAAGGGAAAATGTAAAGCAGATTAAACTTGCCAATTATTGTAACGATGAACATATTGTATGTATAGTATATAATAGACTTGAGTATCATGATGGATGGAGTAGCTGTAGTTTATGTGCTCCGCCTCTCAGTCCGGCCCCAGTATTTTGATTGGCTGTCTATTGTTAATCCACAGGGCCCTGGCAGAGTAACAAACAGAGAAAACTGCTGTCATACCCCCATCCCTCTCTCTCTCTCAAACCTGTTAGAGGCAGGATGATTAAAGAGTGTGTGCGTATTTAAGAGCTTATCCTCTCCCTATACGCGCGCACACACACACACGCACAGGTCGGTACAGAATAGTATTCTGGTTTAAGCTGCTGCCCCGGGGCTTTTCCTCCCTTTAAATCCACCGTCTGTTGCTTCCACCTGCACGTGTGTGTGTGTGTGTGTGTGTGGCAGGGCAGTGAGGGGTGTAACCTGATGCCGGTGGAGTGTGTCTGCTTGTCGGTGTGTGTTGGAGATGAGGATATGTGAAGTGCACTGACGGACAGTTAGCCCGAAGGACAGTAATGCGTGGCAGCTTACGTGAGTCCTGCAGGATGATGAAGCCCCAGAGATAGAGGCACCTGAGACAGGAGGGTGGCCGAAAAGGTGCACTCTGAGCAGAATGGAGCTCAACCGAGTGTCCCTGCTCTGCCAGGACATTACCAGACTATGGCTGCAACTGAAAGTGATAACAGGTAGGACACTGGACTAGTCTTTATTTCTGGGGTAAATCTAAAATGATTGTTGTTTACTTACTTGAAGTAAGTAACCTGTTGCTTTGAATATTTTGAGCTAATCAAAACTAGAAATTTGAGTTAATACAAAGAAAGGGATTGGTTTAATCAACAGAAACTTATAGTATTATGCAATCTGAAAATATTTTTCATGTTTTTTTTTATGCGTTTTAAGTTGTATTGTCTTGATATTTGAATTCATGAGTTGATTTATATTTATCATACTTTTCATAATGTAAAAGTATGTATTTCTCCTTTATACAGTGCCGTGATCTCTCTGTGTTCGGTTATATGTTAAACTTACCCACAATTCATTGACTTTCAAGTTAAAATGTGACCCTGAATTTGAATGTAATCTCCCCCCTCCTTTTTTGCGCTCTCAGATCGTGAGAAGCGTTATTGTTTGTTGGTAAACGGTTTGTAACAGTTTCACCCATGCTCATTGGCTCTGGCCATATGGGCGACTTTTGGCACCAGTCTGGTTTTATGCCAACTTCCAGAACCCAGTTGGACTGGTACCAAATTGATGTTTCACATTCAAAGCTTTGCTTCAAGCCTGTCAATATACACAGTGATCATGGTTCTGTCTTCGCTGTGAATGCTCATCATGGACACAAAATTTCACTGTGTATGCAAGTAATGGCACATCAGAAGATATTTGCTTATTGAATCTAGACTGGCATGCTGTCAGTGTAACTATGACCTCAGGCTATACTGTGTAAGACACTGTCAATTGAGTTTGGTTTAGCGTGAATGGAAATGTTGTGGCACATCGAGTCATGTTAGGTGCTGAATCAAATGCTGAGTTTTATTTAGCTGAGATTTTCTTAGATGATGCTGAAGGAACTGAAAGCAGCTTTAATAAGGGAAATATCAAACTACAACAGATATACCTGCGATTTATAGCGTAACATCCAAGAACACACTGTCTGTCTGCTATTACGAGTATGTTGTGTGTGACTTTCTGTTATAGCTGATTTATGTGCATAAAGCTATATCTTTTGAGAGAGAGTGAATTGTGAAATTGTGTGTGTTCTTTTGTTATTTTTTTAAAACTATATTTTTATCTTTTTATATATTCTGGATGAAATTTGAATGGTGTTTGCCCAAGCAAAAGTTGCCGTCACAATGTCAGGCTGTTGTTGATCAATGCTAGGGCATTCTTATGCAGTTGTTAAGGTGAGAGGTTTTTAGCATATTTCTGTGCAGTTGCTATAGTGTTCTGGGTGGTTGCCCAAATCAAAAGAGCCCACCCTGGTGCCTACAGTAGATATGTTTTTGAAATATGTATCTTATGCTTATGCAGTCAAGGCCACATTTATTTGATCAACAATATAACCAAACAGTAATAATATAAACTAATACATTTTTATTTTTATTTTTTTACAATTGACGATTTTTACAACTCTTTTGTATTTGAATATGTTATAAAATGTCATTTATTCCTGTAATGGCAAAGCTGGATTTTCAGCAGCCATTACTCAGTCTTCATTGTTATCATCAATGTTGGCAGTTTTTGTGCTTAAGAGTTTGGTGGAAGGGACTGGCTCCAAGATTCTTTAGTGAATAGAAAGTTCAAAAGAACAGCATTTATTTTAAACAGATTTTTTTTTTTGTATCAGTGAAAATCCTTATATAATAATTAAGTGACTTTTGTAGTGTACTTACAATAGGGTTAACAGTATGAGCAGTTGTAATAGTGATGCTTGGGTTAGGGTTAAACACTTCTAAAATCGGTGAAATTTTTGCCGTGTTTGCATTCTCACACTCTTCTGGTTGACTGCACAGGGTTTGTCATGACAATTTTACTCACTATGATTATTTAGTAACCATCTGTTTATATACATCTGGTGTGTTTTTTTTGTCTTGTGTGTCCAACTACTGTGGTTTTGCTGGGCACCTAGTCCAGAAACTTTTTAATTTCCAATATCATCACGGAGAGCGAAAATAGAAAATTGTAAAATCATACCCCATAATCAGTAACGCACAGCATTTATACAATTCAGAGACTCTGACCAAATTGAATTGAATTGATCAGCATGATTTAAAGAGTCTTTTAAAGAAAGTCTCTGAACTTTTGTGGCCTAATTTAATTTTTGTTCCGTTTTGGACCACAATGATAATGATATACATGATATAAATGATATACATTCAATTAAACTGTTAAAAAGATGGGCACTGGAATGTAGAGAATTTGTCCCACTTGTTGTACATTTGTTGTGTGTATTTCTGATTCGTATCCTCCCAGCCTGACAGATGGAGACTCTGTAAAGTGCAGCTATAATACCAAATGTTAGTGCATGAATTCTTCAGTTTGCTGTCATGAACTCACACATCACAGTCTATTCCAATAGCACACACACACACAGCTGGCCTTTTTGTTAACAGTTGGTGTGACTGTATAATGTATAATTGATATGGCATTGTTCACATTTGTCCATAGAGCTGGAGCCAGACCACATGTCTCCGTACATCTCAACACACACACACACACACGCACATGGTTGCAGTGCCCTCATGAAACTAAACCATGTCCACTGTTAATAAGCCATTTGGGACATTATTTTTTAAGTTGTTTGTGTGTGTGTTGTGTGAGTGTGTAAATAATGAGCTGGTGTGTAGTTTTGTGTAATGAAGATCAGAGAAGCAATCCATGGGTGTGTAATGGTAATGTTGTGGTTTAATGATATTATTGTATTCTGTAGAGCTGATTTGTTACTGAATTTAATGTTTTGTAACTGATAAACTTTGCAACACTTTTATCCTGTTATTAAACTAATAACTCAACATTGAACTAAATTGAGCTAAATAATGACAATTGTCTTCTGTAGCGCTGCTTTATAGTTGAAATTAAATTTATTAGTTTTGCAACATTGTTATTTTTGTTTATTTCTGTGAAGCTGCTTTGCTGCAAAACAGTCTGATTTACTATACAAATAAATGTGACTGTGACTTATTGGTAGGCTGTGCAAATACAGATTGATGTTTGATCCCAGAGTGATGAATTCTCTTAATGGGACAATACATAAAAATATCACTATAATACTTTATTCTGTAGAACATGCTGTAGAAAAAAACAAACATATTTTGAAGATTTTTTTAGTTCTTGTAATGAAAGTCATTGGGGTCCAAAAACAACATTGTTTATATGGACAAAAATAACAGATTCATTCTTTTGTGTTCCACAGAATAAAGAATTATTTACAAGTTTGGAATAACATGAGGGTGTGTAAACGATAACAGAATTTTTATTTTTGTGTGAACTTGTCTCTCTCTCTCCGCTCTCTCTCTCTCTCTCTCTACTCTCTCTCTCTCTCTCTCATATATATATATAGTTTTATAGATATAATATTATACTAATAATAGATATTTCTAGATAGACTAATATATTTAGATAATTCAAATGAGCTTTATTGGCATGACTTGCACAGTATTGCCAAAGCATTGTCCATTACGTGAATAAGGAATAAACAATTATATAATACATAAACAAAACAACAATAGATATGTAAAATAATTAAGAAAATAAGTACACGTAAAAATAAAGGTGCTTCAAAAGGGTCTTCAAGCGATGCCATAGAAGAACCCATTTTGGTTCCACAAAGAACCATTCATTCAAAGGTTCTTTAAAGAACCATCTCTTTCTTACCTTTTTATAATCTGAAGAACTTTCTTTCACCACAAAGAACCTTTTGTTGAAACAGAAAGGTTCTTCAGATGTTCAAGGTTCTTTATGGAACCATGTAGACAAAAAGGTTCTTCTATGGCACCGTGAAGCACCTTTATTTTTAAGAGTGTATGTGTGTTACACCCACAAGAAAATTAATAGCATGTTGTAGCACAAAATTAAAATAAATAATAAATAAATTGCACACAGGAACATCTAGATATATTATATATAGATATAAATGGTAGGACTTGAAGAATTATGCAAAAGTAATGTGGACAATGGATGAAGTGACTAATAACGTGGCTTGGTTCTATGTTTTTAACTGTTGTTCTGGAACATTCATTGTATATTATGTATTCTAAAGTTAACTTGTTAGAGTTCAGAACGTTTATTATGGAAATACAAGAGATATGGGTTTTGATCCTGTGTTGTCAGGGAAGATGTCATGCTTTCAGTGTGTGTGTGTGTGTGTGTGTAAGTGACTCTCTTTGCTTTATTGCCTGGCCTTCACTGTCTTATATAGCAGTTATGGTTTCTGTATTGCACTCCTGTGTGTTTTAACCTGGACTGGTTCTTTGTAGTTTAGACAGGCTCGGACATGACACAGCCAAAGAGGTCTTTAACAAAAAAGTGTGTTTAACTTGGGCTGCTTGCACAGACATGAAGAACAAGGAGGATGTTTTCCTTGCATGTTAACATTGAGCGTGTGTGTGTGTCTGTGTATTGGTATGTGTCTTGTTTTTCCATCTGAGCTCTTAGTGTAATACGTAGATTTTTAAGCCACTGTATCCAACACTCTCCTGTAAATAATGCAGAGAGTGGACACAAACGCAGAGACACGGAAAACATGTTGTCCTTGTTCTCCTGCACCAGGAAACGGAGTTCCAAAAGAGGTGAGATCTTGAGGCTCACAATTGCAATTTTTTTTAATAGCTGAATCTTACGTAATAGCGAAGAATTTGGATCCTGCTTATCATAAACGCCAATATTCGAGCATTAGGATGATAATGAGATAAGACCAGTGTTGCATGTAACATGTTACATAATCAGCATGTTAAGTAAATTAAAGTAAAAAAGTAAATTAAAATATTACTTTTTAAATTTACACCATTGAATTCAATTATTTCACTATTAAATGTAACATCATATTTTCTTACATTTATTTTCTGACAATAGTTACAAACCTTACAAGTCTTGTTTTTCACTAGTTGGGCGTAGATTTTATTTATTTTTTTGGCAAATTGTCAAAAAGCTAAATTTGGGTTCATAAATCATTTCTGCAATTGTGATTCCGGTATAAATACACTTTTGCCCCATTATAGTCATAATATAGATTATATGTCATTATAACAAGGCAATCTGTTGTTATACGTTTGTGAACTAACTAAATAATTGAACAAAAGACAGCTAGCAGTTTCCTGAGATGAAGATGAACCTTTTAATACTGGGATCTTTTAGGCTACAGTCCAAACCCAGATCTTCAATCACACTGAGGTAGCGATCACAGCTCAGCCCATCTGAGTGGCATTAAAAATGTAAGGCCTTGTAAAGAATACTCGTCTATTCGTTGAATGCCATTAAAATGAGAGAGTCTGCCCTTCCCCCGGTTCTCCTAAATACCAGCACCACAATGCTGAATAGTTTTGTCAATGTGCGGTTGGCGTCCGTGTAGGGCCCTTGGCCGTTTCTATAGCCCTGTTATTGCTGCTTTGGTTTTGCGGATGTGTGAGAGGATGTTTTGTATTGAGTAAAGGCTCTGTGCCGTAGCTTTGTTGATTAAACACCAAGTGATGAGATGGTGAATGAAACGTTGGACGCTGCTCAAGCCTCTTTCTCATGAGCCCAGCTGAGGCAACAGTGACAAGACTGAACTCGATCTCGACGGCCTGGTATTGTTTAATAGGAGTGATGGGATAAATGTAAATGAGAGACCACGTTCGGTGATTGGATAGAAGATAAAATCTCAAAATCACTTCTTTATTTAGTTGTTTTTGTCGTATAGGCTGTTTTGACTTGTGTATAAGAACATTTGACCCAAATGTTTAATATTTGTTCTTTAAAATCTGTAATTGTCAAAAGACTTGATACTTGTAAGTCTTATACTTGTAAAATGTATAATTCTGCCCTGTGTTCTGATTGGTCAATATAAGGAAGTCTGTAAAATTCCTGCTGCATTACCATTCAATATTTTGGAATCTAGGGATTTGTAAATGTTTTTTTTTTAAAAAAAAGAGTTCTTTGAAAAGGCTCAGTTTTAAAAAAAAAAAAAAGGGAAAAAAACAGCAATGTTGTGAGTGCAATAAAAATAACAGATTTAGATTTTAAGATTTTAACATTTCTATTTTAAAACATTGGTTAAACGTAATTTATTCCTGTGATGGCAAAGCTAAATTATCAGCATCCGTACTCAAGGCTAAGTGTAACATGAACTGCAGATCTCCATTAAATACGCGCCGTTTTGGTGCTTAAGAAACATTTCTTATTATCACAGTTGAAAACGGTTGTGCTGCTTACTATTTTTGTGGAAACAGTGATACATTCAGGATTCGTAGATGAATGGAATGTTCAAAAGTACAGCATTTATTTGAAATAATAAATCTTTGTAACAATGTAAAATCTTACTGACCCCAAATTTTTTAACATTAATTATATATATATATATGTACGTGTGTTGTGTTGTGTTGTGGTGTATTTGCCGCTTGCTTGCTGTTTTAAAACTGTAAAAACAAATCTGTAAGCCATTTGAGTTTGTTCTTTATTGTGAACATTTTCACAGATGAAGGGTTTTCTGGCATTGCTCTGTGTCTATGTCATGTGCCCTGTAGCCGTGACTACATTCACAATGTAATAGCCTCTCATACCTAATTGCTTAAATGCATAATAGCGTTTGGAATACAATCCACTTTGGAAAACACAGAAGAATCCCTTGACCTGTTTTTTTTTCTTGAGTCAGTCTATTTTTATCATTTCACTCCCATCAGATGTTATCTTTGTGATGTTGAGGAACCTGTAGAATGAACCCTTATAGCCAGAAGTAACAAATTATGAATATTTGAGATGAACTTAAGGACTATGAATGTCTTTTACCTGAATGTCTCCTAAGGCTTGTATCGAATTTCATCTGGGTAAAAGAAAAGCAAAACATTGTCATCTTTGTTGGTCATGACTTCATTCTGCTTAACCGTGCCAGAATCTTCTCTTAACCTCACAAGCTCAGTTTTAACCTGGGCTGTGGCAGCTGTGTCTGAAGTCACGTGACACTCTTATTGAGAGTCACTGAGACCAGAAATCCTACAATAATCTTAATCTGAAAGTGGTTTGTGATCATTGCAACAAGCCAGACTTTTACCAGCTCCCTGTCTGTGTTATCAGGGTAGATAAAGGATTAACAGCTCTTGCTTTATCTGCAAGCATCTGTCTTTTGCTCATCATGGCTGTGGCGAGGTGTTGGGAACGGTGAAAACAGGTGCTTGTCTGTGATCAGTGACGTCAGGAGTGGAGCAGTGGGAAAGAAAGAGGAGTGTTTTGATGTCTAGTTCAGTTTGAGTAGAGCATGTTATTGACATTTTGGGGGCTGAACTTTGAAGTTCATGGGACTATACTTATATGGTCCAACAAATGAAGACTTTGAGGAATGCTGAACCTTCATTTAAAGAGCATGCACAATGTCATTGAACTTTACAGAAACTTAATAACAGGGTGAGTAGCCAGAGTGTTTTTCTGTAATGTGTCTTACGTCACCATCCTTCAGGCCTTATCTTCTCCTGAAGGCTTCTCAACTGTACTCCACAGCTTTCAAACAAGAGCATTTCCTGTGTAAGGAGATTCAATTGAGATGTTGCTTTGTCAGATGTGCTGTTTCTTGCAAGCAATATAATATCACATTAACACATTAAAATTAACACATGGCAAGTGCCAAATGTGAGTAAAAATGGGATTTAGGAATTAAATAAAAAAATTTGTCTGTTAACTTATTTGGAATTGGAAAATTAGATTTAAGATGAATTGTAGGAACGTATATTGAATTTTTTTTTTTGTGAAAATAAATGCTTTAAATACTTATTTGCTTATTTTTAATTATTTAATCATTTTTAAATACTTTTGTTTATTTTTATTTGTTTTGAGCTTGTGATAAATGATAAATGTAAAAAAAATTCAAGTCAAAATATATGGTTTGGTTCGTTTTGCTTTTGTGTTTTTTTTCTGTTCTGTTTGCTTTGCTTTGCTTTGCTTGGTTTTGTTTTTATTTGTTTGGTGTTTGCTTTTTGTTTTGTTTATTGTTTTGTCTGATTTGTTTTTGTTTGTTTCATTTGTTTTGTTTTGTTCATTGTTTGCTGATTTTTTTGTGCTGTTTTGTTGTTTTGTTTTGTTTTTCATTGTTGTTTTATATTGTAGTTTTTGGTTATCTTGTAATTTGTTTTTGTTTTTGTTTGGTTTATTTGGTTGTTTCGTTTTGAATGTTAGGCCATGGCACAGAAAGCTGTTTGATTACCATGTATATTGACGAAACCAGTGGTCTTTTGCACAAAGGTGTGGTCTGTGTTGGTGCCGAGAAGGGATGGTATCAGTATTTGTCTGAGGCACATTCTAACAGTGTACAGTACAAACCAACAGTCCAGTGAGTTTCTATGGGGGCCTCTGCAGCAAAACTAATGAGAAAGAAGAAGTAAGGATACATCAGTAAAGCACACTCCAGTGCTGTGTATGGACTGTTTATCTGTGACCTACTTACTATCAAATGCTGAGTTCAGAGCTCTACATCAGAGTCCGTAACCTTGCTACAAAGCAGTCAGTGACCAGCAGAAAGACGGATAAAAGTCTGTGGAGGTGTGTTTCCGATGTTGTTCCAGTGACTTTATCTTGGCGATAGGCACTGCACAGTGGTTTGTCAGGTGGATAATGTGTCTTGGTTTTTTTTGGGTTCATCTTTTCAGAGTGGGCTGATTTCACCTTTATTCAGACCAACATGTGCTCAGATTCTACTGCACATGAGACTATCACAATCTTGTTTAAAGTCTACGTTTGAGCTGAGAGAGAAATGTGCCGCACCACAGCAGTGACTCACACACACACACTGCAGCGGCTGAAGACTCTCAAAAGTGATTATAAGAATCCATATCTCCGGATGCATAGAGAACTATTCTCTCTTTCTCTTTCTCTGTTTTCACCTTCTCTTCTTAATCCAGCCATCCATTCTTCCATCTGCTGTTCCGTCTTTCCATGGGTTCAGCTGCTTTTCCATCCAATCTTACCTACATCCATTCATCCAGCTGCTCTTCTCAGACTCTAAACAAGATCATGCCATCTTAACCTAGAAACAGATAAAGAACGTGAAGTGACATTCCTGTATATGTCATCCTATGTCTATGAAATTGTGTGGTATAACCATAAACATCAACATGGGAAACAACCAGTTTACTAACTAAATCTCTTTGTTTCTCACACAGATGAGATTATGCAGCAGGAGAGCAGTCCTCTGTGTGCCGCAGACATCAGCCTAGACCTCAGGAAACAGTTTGCCTTCCTGTCAGGTGAGTCTCCTACACAATCAATCCCAGAATACTTTGCCAATAAAGACTGTGTGACCGTTATGAGAGATTCTGAAAGCTTCATCAAAATGATCATCATTTGAGTTTACATGTACAACAAAACATTGATAACTCAAAAATTTGGCTAATTTATTAGCAAATTTTTAAAACCGTTGAGGGGAAAAAAAGAAAGAAATCTGGTGTCAGCATTAAGATTAACGACTAAGTAACTATTAACTGCTTTAAGTTAAGCCATCAGGAGCGCAGTTAAAGTGTTTGGTTTACATTAGAAGAAAATGGGGAAAAATCTATTTCAGTGAGTGTGACATGTGGCCAAGTATGGTGACTTATACTCGGAATTAGTGCTCTGCATTTCTCCCCCCCAAAGTGCACACACCAGGAGCAGTGGGCAGCCATTTTTTGCTGCGGAGCAGTGGAGGGATGACGGTGCCTTGCTCAAGGGCACTTCAGTTGTGGTATTGAAGGTGGGAGAGAGCACTGTACATTCAGCCCCCCCCCCCCCCCCCCCCCCCCCCCCCCCCCCCCCCCCCACCTTACAAATCCCTGCCTTTGGGTTACGAGTCCAGACTCGTAACATGAGGCACGCACCCCCCCACCTTTGCATCCCAATTCGCCTACTTATACTATGCCCTAAAAGTGTACTCTTTTTGTGAAGAAAAAGTACATACTTTTGAGTATGTAGCAGAATAGCAGGCAAGCTTTGGGACATACTTCGTCATACTGTAATTACGTCTTTAACAGATGCTCTTTTGCTTAGTTACGTGCATTCTGTCACTGTTTAAACTGTCCTGTCAATCATCTTGTCACAGTTAATACCCTCCACATTTCATTTCATTTAACTTCCTACCGTATCGGAGAGAAATGAAGAGGCAAGTGATCTGCCAGTCACGGATCTATCATGCCGAGAACGCTGCTCATGTGTTTGCATAATGATGCATTTAAAAGTTAATGACCAAATGTATCTTTATAAAAGTTCACAATGTTGTTGCAGATGAAATATAATGCGGAGAACAGTAAATAAATATTTTTTCATTAGGTTAGATATAGATTTTTTTTATCACTCAAACCCCTTTCTCTACCTGTCCATCAGTCTTGCATATCTGCCATGTTTGTAGTTTTTTTTAAAACACTTTTTATGCGTTTGTAGTTTTAATCGAATTCTTGATCAATGCAGTGGGTTGTGGGCAGTATTAGCCGTCGAGTGTGCACAGATCTGCACTTTGAATTTCTACCAGAAATAGTAAACTGTCCGGGTACTTTTGGAATACATATTACAATTTGGACATAGTAATTATGATCAGTGTTGGGGGTAATATATTACAAGCAACACGAGTTACATAATCAGATTACTTTTTCCAAGTAACTAGTAAGTAACGCATTACTTTTTAATTTACAAGAGAATACCTGAGTTACTTTTTCAAATAAGTAACGCAAGTTACTTTTTTTTCTCAATTTATTGATTGACAGTTCTCCATGTTGAGAGAAATCAGAAGATGTTACTGTAGTTCTAAAATAAATATGAATATGCATTAATTCATCTCACTCACAAAAAAAACCCCACACAGATTCAGTATTCCTCAAAGTGAATAAAAATAATGCAGCTCAGAATATGACACAAACATGCAATAATTAAATATGCTAAATAACACAAATATCCTTTATGCATTTAATCCCATTCTATTAACCAATGTCTTGCTTCTGACCTTCGATGATCCAGTTCAACAATACTAATAAGCAAAAATTACTCTAGACGAACATTTGTGTGTCTTTTCTATTGCTGAAGTGTGTTGAAATGTCTTCTTCTGCATTCTACTGTACGGACGTAAATTTACTTTCCCTTCAGCCTGAGGCTTATTCATTTCACTTTTGGTGTGAAAAGGCTTTTATATATTTGCCAAAAAATAGAACTTTTTATATTAAAAACAAACAAGCAAGCCTTGTCCAGATTTAAAAAGTAGCGCAAAAGTAACGTAACGCATTACTTTCCATAAAAAAGTAACTAAGTAACGCAATTAGTTACTTTTTTTATGGAGTAACACAATATTGTAATTCATTATTTTAAAAGTAACTTTCCTCAACACTGATTATGATTTCAAATACTATTTAGGATGGATATAGTATGTGAACTGGGACACAGCAATTATGTTTTTTTTCGTTTTCTTAAACAGAGAACTTTACCTGAAGAGAATAATTTGAGGCATTTAATGAATTTGACTTTTAAAAGTTGGGGTCTGTACGTTTTTTTTTTTTAACCCCCATGATTTAGCAAGAAGTCTCTTATGTATTTCTCTTAGTATCTTAACAGAAACCCCGTAAAAACACTAACATTTTGAAATATTATTGCAATTCAAAATACCTCTTTTCTAATTTAATATTTTTTTAAATGTAATTTATTCCTGTGATGGCAAAGCTGAATTTTCAGCATCATTACTCCAGTCTTTAGTGCCACATGATTCTTCAGAAATCATTCTGATATGCTGACTTGCTGCTCAAGAAACATTTATTATCAATGTTGAAAACAGTTGTGCTGCTTTATATTTTTGTGGAAACTGTGATACATATTTTCAGGATTCTTTTAAAAATATATTTGAAATATAAATCTGTTGTAACATTATTAAATGTTTTTACTGTCACCTTTGGTCAATTTAATACATCCTTGCAGAAATAAAGTTAAAAAGGTAAAAACTCAATGCTGACACTTGAGTATGAGTATGATTTGTCCTGTTTCACATGTGCCATGTGAGTCATAAGTGAATACACAACAGCGATTGTTTATAAATGTCTGCTTTCAAAGTGTCAACAGCAGATACATTCAGAACATGCACAGATTCCACATATACACACAGTCACTTAATAACACTCCAGAAACTCTCTCCAGTCTCAGTAAATAACCCAGTTAGGGCTCGGCTCAGGTTACCCAGGATAACGCCTGACTGGAGGAAACCTCTTAATAATTCATTGTTGCCATGATGATGCGCTTGACGACAAAGTTCAGAGCTGATGTGCTTTGCGAGAATATTTGATTGACAGTTAGGCTGTGTGTGAATAAAAGGATTAGATTGGGATTCAAATTTTCTATTAAAGAAAAAAAAACTCATCTCTTTATTGCATCAAATCTACAAGAGAATCTCTGAATATTTACAAACCTAACTCTGAACTCATGCATTATACATGCCATGAAACATTTACAACAATACTGCTAGAAGAGGGAACAACAACCAAGTTGCATCATTGAAGGAACCAGGATATTTCAATAAAAAAGGGAAAGTGACGTGACGTGTGGCACATACTCAGAATTTGGTGCTATGCACACACCCACACAGCAGTGAGTAGTGAACACACGCGCACACCCACACACCCACACACACCCCTGAAAAACACTGAATATAAAATTCTTTACAAAACAGAAAATTTGATTATAATACTAAACTATTATTATTTTCTTTTGCAATCTTTAAATTAAACCATGTCGGAGAGTGAGAGGGCAAAAGAGAGATTCCGTGAGCTGCATAATGGTGCAGTTGTAGTTCAGGGTTTAAGGCAACGTTTTAATGCGTTGTTAATGACGGTACTGTATCTAAAAGACTGTGGTTACCAGAATCAGTGTTAATTGCACTTCTGACTTCTGTTAACTAATGGCCTTGTGACTTAAACTGCTTACTATTCTTAAATTTTTAGCGCACCATAAGGAAGAGGTGTCTTTCATTTTATACTGCTGTCTGAATTTTTAGTGGACAATTTGTTTCCCTCTGTAGTGCACACGTTTTTAAAACATTTATATTGTATAACTGATGTATACTTGCCAACAATACATTGCACTTATTGCATTGTGGAAAGCTCCAAATACTGTCCAAATACTTTTTACTTATTAAGATTTGCTGCCTCATTTTTGTTAAGTTCATCCCTATATAGTGCACTATGGAGCATTCCCTATTTAGTGCTACTTGAATGAGGGAACAAGTGAACGATTTCATATACAATCTGTGTGTCCATGCAGCATATGCACTATTTTATTTCTGTGTGTGTTTATGTTGCTATGGTGAATATGTTTCTCTGGTCTCATGCCTCAGTCCTCCACCTAGATTTAATGACAGACCTCCACTGCTAGACGCTCCATCTGTTTATTTCCTGTTTTCATTTCCTTTTTACTCTTCATCTTTTTTTCTTTTCTGGTCCTGCTTTTTCCTCCCAGACAGCTGCAGAGGCCCGTGTTTGATATTATCATTATCACTATTATTATATTCAACTCTAATATACTCAATTATCCTATATATATTCTATCCGTTTATATATGCCATTCTACTCTCTTCAGCGCTAGTGTACTCTATTTTGCTATATTCTACTCTATTATATTCCATTCTACTCAACTGTATTACTCTGTTCATTTTTACACTTCATTCTGCTCTGTTCTTCTCTTTTATACTCCATTCTTCTCTATTTAACTCTAATATACTCAATTGTACTAAATTCTACTCTGTTCTGCCCTTTTATACTCAACCCTGCTGTTCCACATTTTACCTTAATTTTACTTTTAATATACTCAATTTGACTATATTCTATTCTACCCTTTACAGTCCATTCTGCTCTATTTTTCTGTTTTTCTTTTATGCTCCATTTTACTCTTTTTCAACTCGAATATACTCAATTCTATCAAGTTCTACTCTATTTATAACTTTTTTTATACTTTTTACTATTTTTTTAATCTTTTTTGTACTCCATTCTATATTCTACTCTTTTCCATTATATTATTTTATACTCTCTTATATTATATTGTTCTCAGAGTGTGTGGGTGTGTGAGAGAGAGAGTTTTTTTCGTTTTTGGTTATTGTGGTGTCCTCTATTTGGTTGAGAATGAACTGCCGTCTTTGTCTTTTGGATTGCATGTTGTAGTATAATGTTGTGGAGTGACCCTCTTTCTCTCGCTTAAGGGGCCTGGTATCGCAAGAACATTGTGGTCTTGGATCTTTGTTTGCTCTACTCATGATTACAAATGTGACAGCAGTGTCCTTTTCACCTCGTGTGTGTGTGTGTGTGTGTGTGAGAAATATCTGTGTGTGTGTGTGTGTGTGTTGGTGTGGTGTGTGTGTGTGTGTGTGTGTGTTTGTTGTTGTGTGTGTGTGTGTGTGTGTTTGTTGTGTGTGTGTGTTTGTGACGCGTGGCACCGTGGTGTGTCTGTGTGTGACAGTCATAGCGATGTTAATGTGTGAGTGCTGCAGTGGATCCATCCTGCTCTATTAATCACAGAGTGTTGTAGCATCCAAATACCCACACACGGTCACATGACCTCTGCCACACCACATACTGCACCAAACATGTCCTTCTTCCTTTTTCCCTTTCTGTCTTCTCTTTCTCACACACACATACAGACTGTCTATAGCCCCAGTAATGATTTATATGATGTTTATCTCTGTGTTTTTGAATGTCATCTGAATCAAAGCTCAGTGACAGGAAAAGAGGAGATTTGAAGGTTTTGTTCTCATGGCATTGCATTGTGCCCTTGACATTGCCTCATGTCCTTGACGCGTCTATGCAGTTCGTAATAGCTACGATCAGTTTTCTGTGACTGTAAGCAGTCGTATTTCTCTATGTACGCTGTACATGTGAAGCTGTAGAAGTGCCCCCTTGTGGGTAGAAGACTTTTTAAATGCAGAAGTGCTGCTAGATTATTATATTTCCTGATCAATCTGACTGTAAACTAGTTCAGATTAGTTCAGGAGGTTAATGCTGCTGGTTATAGACAATTTTTCCTCTTAATATATTATCATAACACTTATTTGCATCACAAGGTATAATGGAATAAAAAGATGATTAGTTTTCATGCTGTCTTCCAAATCTGCATTTCCAGGTGGCCGAGGACAGAATGGCAGCCCCATCATTATTTTCCCAGAGTACCCGGCGTTTGGTGAGTTGGAGGAACAGGAGTTTCACAACGTGCTGACATACCTGACCAGTGTTCCCAGGTGAGAAAACAGGAGGTGGAAGGATCAGTCATTACCAGCACTTAAAAAAAAAAAGCAGAGTTCCTACATCCATCGGGGCATGTGAAAATGTTTCCCCCCCCAGACCTAGAAAAGTCCTTATTTATTGACTGGATGTTGCTTTTTGTAAGTGCTTACAAAGTAGCTGTGCATGCAAACCGTGATAACATCAGTCTGTCCATTGATGCTTTTATTGAAAACATGTGTACTTCAGTCTATTCATTTCAAAAATTGCATCCTGACCTATAAATACACTCCAATCTCTGATTTAAAATCCAGCATTGATGAATGATTGGAAATGTCATAAGTTAATTTGTCAAAAAGTGTGGGAACACTAAATTACCCAGCTTTTAACAAAGCCTATCAGAAACTATTTTTGTTTAACAACAGAATACATTATATGTATTTAATTTATGATAAAGATATTGTCTTTATTCAGTCATTTTCACTGCAGTGTTGATGAGAAACTAGATGAGAAATATTTTGGTCGGTTGTTTTATTTCTTGAATTGGACATTAGATGGCACTCTAATGCTTTGCCATTGCAACAAGTCATGCTGTTTGCAATTCAGTGAATCTGAGTCCTGACTGCCTGCTTGTGTGTGTGACTGCTCATTAATATTCATCATACATATTAAATTAGAATGTGTAATTATGTACACGATTAACAAGGTGATCCTAATGCCCCTTGTTTTACATATGCATTCTTAGTTTGTGAGTAATTTGACTACATGATTTTCTCAGGGAAGTAAGTTGTTGACTTGAAGATGCCTTCATATCAATGAGTAAACCTAAAGATGTTGAATTAATTTGCATGTATGTCATTAAATTTTTTTTAATGTTAATCCCTGTGAAAGTTCACTGGTGCATTGGTCTGTTTGCTGATCCTGTGAAATCCTCTTTAATTTAACAGCCCTTGTTAATATTTTAATGAAAGAGTGATTCTGGTCCTTTGCTTTCCATCACACTCTCTTTCTTTCAACCTCTTGTTTCCACATTATTCCCATGAGAAACCGAGAGAGAGAGGGGGTAATTGGATGGATTTCTTCATGCTGAAAATGGCATGAAGAAATGATGGGGTTTTGATTTAGTTCTGATTTGGTAAATGAAAGGAGTTCAGGAGCAAAATACAGCAGCTCATGGAATAAAGGGGCGAATGTCATGAAACCCCTCAAGAATGCGTCCTAGACATGTTTATAAAATAAAAAGAAATTATTACTATACTATTTTACTTAAAACCATAAAGATATTTTGCATTGTGACATTAAGTACATTTAGCCACATAATTCAAATTATTATAATGGAAACTAATTCTCATACTGTAATACAAAGTCACAATAAATTAAGTATATAAAATTAAAATTTTACAAAAGTATGTGTACATCATGGATTTTATCTACCTAGAATTAATACGGTTTTTATCTATTTTTTTAATTGATACTGTCTGGGACACATTTGACAAGTGAATAATAATGATAATAATATAACGGATGAATAATAATCAAATAATACTACTATTATTTTATTATTAGTATTATTATTATTATAGAATGAAAAAACATATGACCTCAAAGTGTTTTGTAAAATTATTCAAGATACATTTGTAAGCACGACATGGTGCTGAATTTGTTCGTGGGTTTCTGATAAACATCTACAATTTAAATGCAGTATATCAATATTTGCACTTTTATAGTCAAGCCCAAATATCTTGGTTATGTTTTTTTTTAACAGCGAAAATACAAATGTCCTGTATTAAATAAATCTTCATCCCATTATTCATTGTGTATGTGTGTGTGTATGTATGTACAGTATGTATGTGTGTTGTATAGCTATATATCTATATTTTCCTATATATATATATATAATTTAAAATATTGCTTTGCACTCTTAACACAATGCACTAACAACACAGAACAATAATTAAAAAAATGAATAGACTAAGCACCAGTATGACCATAAATCTTGAGCAATGAACCAGCTGCTGGCTTTAGAACTCCCCAACAGCCTTTGAATGGAAGGTTATAATTACAATGATGATTGTAATCAGATTTTTGATCTTTATTACTGATGGACACTCAAGGTCATTAGTCAGTGTGTCAGTACAGATCTGCACCACTGTGAAAGGAGCGGAGAACAAACGTTCCTGAGAAAAACAGCCAGAGGCTGAGGGGGGACAGGGAGGTGGGATTGAGAGGAGAGAAAAGGGATGAAAGTGTGAAATTTGGTGGAGAAGGCGGGAGCCAGAAAAAAAGACACACAATCTGTGTCACTGTAATGGCGGCAGATTTGATGCACAAGTATCTGCAGTGCCAGTTTCTAGTGGGAGGAGCTTCCATTATCAATCAGCACTCATCTCCCGCCCACATTCCATATTAACAATTCAGGCTAGACTCTGAGCTCCGCTCTCCTGAGCTCTTATTGGTTGAGAGGGAGCACCTGATGCTGCATGATTGGTCGCTGTAGAGGGGGAGGCAAAATGTAGCTGCTCTCCTGGTCAGTGGCTACGGTGGCATTCATTCAAATGGAACCATAAACAGAGGGGCTGAAAGCAAAGGTGCACTGAAGGCAAGAAAGAAACTGAGGGGAAACCATCTGTGTACACTGAAATCTGCTGAAGGACACTTGGAATATCAGCATTGGGGTGGATTCTGCACATTCATGCTGTTTGTTTTTTAATATCAGTAGTGTGTAATTGGATTTTCTGCCTCCTCGGTCACCATAAAGCAGCTTGATACTGCTGGTGCGGAGAGCTGCCGTTCTCCATGGTGATGGACATAGCAACCAGCTCAGCATCTCTGCACTACGTTACCACGATTGCGTTCTGGGCTAGTGCATTTCAATGTACGTCTATGTGTTTTAATTTGCTTTTGGACACATTATGCATTCATCTGGCGTGTCAGGGGGCAAATGAAGATGTGTACATGTAGATCAAATAATGGTTTGCAATACATTGAGTGCTGGTTAATTTTTCAGTCTGATATGTAGGGATGACTGCAGTGAGTTGGTTAGTAACCGTTTAATGATGACTTTAGGGTATGTGACATATTCAGTATCTCAGTGTTTATGACTTTTGAAAGTGTGTGCGCTTGCTGCCATGGTGATGGTGTCTCTCTGATTTTCAGTCTCGGCTCGACAGGGGTCGGCTTCATCCTGGTCATTGACCGGCGACAAGACAGATGGGCATCAGTGAAGGGGACGCTGCTGCGGATTGCGGTGAGCCCTCAGAGTGTGTGTGTGAGAGAGAGTGAGAGAATAAAAATGGGATGTGCATGTGCTTAAATGTGTATATTGTGATAGAGAACATCATAATTTAAATATAAAGGGATAGATTACCCAAAAATGAAAATTGTTATTATTTACACTCTCTAATGTAATTTCGAACCTGTTTGAATTAAGTGTTTATTATGCGGAACACAAGAACTTTAAAATTAATGCTTTTTTCGTTTTTCTATACAATGAAAGTCAATGGGGTCCAATGTTGTTTGCCTCCCAGTTGACAATTTATGGAAAAAAAATGTGCTTCAAATATCTTATTTTGTGTTGCACAGAAGAAAGTAAGTTATATACACTCTTAAGATAAAGGATCTTTATTGGCATCAATGGTTCCACAAATAAATTTTTAACATCCATGTAACCTATGCCACAAAAGGTTCTTTATAGTGGAAAAAGATTATTTTAAGAACTGTTCACCGAACGATTCTTTGGGACCCAAAAATGGTTCTATGCGAAAAACCCCTTTTGGAGCCTAGGTGTAGGTTTAAGAGTAAGTAAATGATGTCAGAAGGTTCATTCTTAGATGAACTTTCCCTTTAAGAGAACACTTTAAGATGAAATCTCTTTGAGTGTCCGTATGAATGGGGAAACTTTTGCGTGTACATCTGTGTGCTGTTTTTTTTCCATCCATGCTGTAAGAAGAATAGGAGCTGACAGACAGATGCCTTTGGCTATATGAGTGGATTAGTCAGAATTTCTGCATTATTCCAAGTCGGAGGGCATCTAAATAAGGCCCTCGTTTCTTTTCATAGAAACCCTAAATATTTCATCCACCACAGAGACGTCTAGTGCACCGCACTCTGCAGACATCCTCATGAGTATAAACACAGCCCACTGAAAGCCCAAATGATGTTGAAATTATGTTTAATGAACAATAGCAGCAAAAACAGCTGTGTCCGTTCTTGTCATCAGCTTGTTTTGAGTGTGGCCTGTAGTGATCATCAGTGCTTTTATCCTTGTGGTAAACTCTATCAACAAGTGTGGTGGCTGCAGGGGGTTTGTTAAAGCTGTGAGCATGTGTATGATGGTCAGTAGGGGAGAGGTCACTAGGCTAATCAGATTAACACTGTTAAATTAGGTCAGCACTCAAAAACGCTACTGGAGTCAAATCAGTGATCAAGATGTTGGCTAACTTGTGCTTCACCAAACAAGGGCAAAATGTGGTAACAATGCTAAAAAGTATGTTTTTTTTTTTTTATTGAATTTGATACATTTTCACATTTTGTCAAACTCAGCAAAGTGAGTCCTGATTTTGGTCTTATCTCTGTAGTTATCTTTGTGTAGCAGTGCAAACAAGGCAGACATTATAAAAGGAACAGTTGTGGTTTCATTCTTGTCAGTGTCATTATTGGCATTAATTAACTTTATTGTGTTTAATACAGCAGTGGGAGATATTTTATACCCAAAATGTGCACAAATTTAGTGTGTGCTAGTGTTTTGTGAGGATTGTAGGCTTTGAGGACTTAGAAGTGAACATAAGATGATATTTAATGGCTCTTTCACTGATACGTGTCATTTCATACTGCACCGACACTGTGTAAGTTTCACTTGCATAAACTAGCATTCACTAGCATTTTTGTTTTTGAAAGACGTCTCTTATGCTCACTAAAGCTGCATTTATTTGATCAAAAATACACTAATATCGTGAAATATTATTGCAGTTTAAAATATTTTAAGATATTTTACAATGTAATTTGTTCCTGTGATGGCAAAGCTGAATTTTGAGCATCAAAATGCTCCAGTCTTCAGTGTCACATTATCTTTCAGAAATCATTCATAATATGCTGATTTGGTGCTCAAGAAACATTTATTATTATTAATGTTGAAAACAGTTGTGCTGCTTAATATTTTTTGGGGGGGGTGGAACACCAAAAACGATACATTTTTTTCAGGATTCTTTGAGTAGAAAGTTTAAAAGAACAGCATTTTTTTTTTTTAACATTTTTTTTAAAATATTGTTACTGCCACTTTTGGTCAATTTAATGCATCCTTTGATTAAAGTATTTATTTTACTTACACCAACTTTTAAACATTCCTTTTATTATTTTTTTTTTTAAAAAATTTTAATGAAAAAAAAAACAAAATTGTTCATATGAAACTTGGTTTTGTTTGGTAAACATGGCCTATTAACTGGTAACTTGGGTTGCAGCAGTTGGACTGTTTGTTTATTGTCCCATGTAATTGGTTTTATCTGTACAGTGACAGTTAGAAACATGAGAGCTGGTCTAATGTAAAGTGACTTTAGGAGACTAAATGAATTATTCACTTATTTTAGGCCACTTTTACATTAGTGTCCATTTAATAATGTAATTACTGTTACTGTAAGTACTAAGTGATAGTAATGAGTTACATGCACTTAATATTTCATCATGTTGTTGAATAGTCTGCAGATGCTCACTGTAACATGGTGACTGTTAAAGTGCTCTAACACATGTCAGCCAATTATTGTGACAACTAAACTTGACTCTTTCTGAATAAGCGACTTTTGTGTTTTAGTGCACATAATTCTGGTGTTCAGACTGTTTTACTGTGCTGTTTATGTGTTGATGATGGAGAGGTTTATTCTACTATCCCACAAACATACTTCAGTTTAGATGACACATTCCAGGATTATCTTGCACCTGAAGAAGAGAGGGGAATTTATCTTTGTTTCATAGGCATAATGCATTTTGCTGTAGATTATTATTATTTTGCCTCATGTCCCTCTCTCTTTCTCTTCACTTTACTTTCAACCTTCTGTTAAACTGCACTTCATATCATATTATTTCTTGCATGTTCATAGTTAGGCTACAAACACGGTGAGAGTTTCCACACAAATATTAAGCAGCAGCTGTTTTCAACATTGATTATAATAAGCAATGTTTCTCAATATTGTTGCTGAAAATTCAGCTTTGCTATCCCAGGAATAAATTACAATTTAAATATATTACAATAGAAATGTCATTTTTAAAAATGTATTATACAATCTAGCGTAGCGTTAGTTCTGGCAGGTCACGTTAGTCAAGCTCGCATCAGCTGATCCCCATCAACCTATGGGAATACGACACCTATCTAAGCATTCATATATAAGGTCCCTCAGTATTATCAGCAGTTTTCACATTGCTCAATAGCTAATTACCCTCCTCCATCCCCAACTCCTCCTCTGTCAGTCAGGATTCAGCCTTCTGATTCTCCTTTGAATCAGACATTCTAAAATGCGTACATAAAATTATCGAACTTGAACGATATCTGCAATACATTTATGTTAGTTCTGTTCTTTTTACCCTGGGGGGGTTATCGCTGCTCTCCCCGCTCTCATCCATGCTAAGCTGCATGGATGCGCAGTGAGTTCTTGCCCAGAACAGAACCATAACCACCAATCCAAACTGTATGCTAATTTGTACTCGCTTTGACGTAGTGGTCCTGACAGAATTGTAATTAACATGTTTTTGATCAAATAAATGCACATTGGTAAACTTTTGAAAACAACAAAAAAAAAAAAACTGAAAACTCTGAACCAACCCCAACTTTTGAAATGTAATTCAAAAGACAATTAAAACAAATATATTCCTTTGATTATTGTATATTATGTGACCATTTTTTAAAGGAAACTTTTACCCTGCTGTACCTTTTCTATGCAAACAGTAGTTTTTCTCTCCCTCGCCTTTTTCCTTCTCATTCACTCTCTCTCTGCTCACACACACACTGGCACACACAAGCCATGTAATCACTCCTTTCTTTCTCTATCCTCCATCACAGCACATATGGCTGATTGGTAATGGTTATCAGCAGTGCAGCTGGTGTGGAACGGCCGGAGGAGATTTTCCTGAAATCAAAACAAAAATACCTCCAATCAGTAAATTGATAATTAAAAAACAAAATAAAAAGTTCTAATAACATCATACATAACTAATTCTAAATGAAGGCCATTGTGTGCTGTGGTCTTTATAGGTCATATACAAATACAAATGAGGTTGCTTCACAAATTAAGAACAATAAGACATTATATATCATGGAGGAAATGTTGATTTTTGTGTCTGCTTTTGCTCAGTGTTAGATTGGTTAATGATGTCTTGTATGTATTTCATTTATGGCATAATTACAAGTGTGTTAGTTTCTTCTTCATTTCTTTTACCATGGAACAAAATCCCTTGTGCACACTCTCATTATTGTTTTTGTTATTAGAATTTAGATGCATTTAGATTTGTGCAATTTTATGTGTTCAACAACATGCACCGGTGAACAAAGAAGTCTGATTGAACTAGACATTTTAATGTGTGCTAATGCATGCTAATGTATGATAATTGGGCACAGATAAACATCTTCCCCAGTGTAGCTAAATTGAAATATTGCACTGTTCTTGCAATATTTGCAATGGATGACCAGTGATCCTCACCCCACGCACATACAAATAAATATTGTACATTAAAAAAAAAATCAAAAGTCTATATTAATATCAAACAATTCAATACTAGTCACTCAATTCTTACAACTCGCATTTTATTTAATTTTTATTAAGTGTAAATTTGATTTAGTTTTACTAAGGAGTATATGAACTGCATAAACCATCTTATTATTGTTCCCACAATGATTCATAAATAAATTGAGACACTAAACAGCTGAGTTTAATATGCTCCTCCCTCATTTCATCTCGCGCTTCAGCATGCAGACCAACCAGCTGTGTTTAAATGTCTTTTATTATGGTGCTGCTGGTCCTGTGTTTACTGGCGCTAAACATTTCCTTTCTTTGACCTGAAAGCGTTGATGGCCATCTCCCTTCTGTGCTCTCTCAGGCGTCTCAAGGGAGGTTGTTAAGAGGCTCGTGTGTTGAAAGACAGGAGAGCGTCTGTTCAATGACATCCGCTGTAAAAGGACATAAAGCACCCATATCCATTTTTACCCTATGGGTAGAGTCTTTGATGCGTGTTTGATTCTCAGACTTTATGGGGAAAATTTATATATAGATCCGTTTTTTTTTATGCACAATCAGAAGTTAAAGCTGTTTTCATTTCAATTTGACGGTCTTAAAAATAAAGATTCCAAAAGGAGGTTTTGGCAGCAATGACCCGTAAAATAAAAAATTTTGGTTCAGTGAATATTTCTTTAAAAAAACTTTGGTAACACTTTCTATGAAACCCATATTTATAATACATTATAAGGGTATTAACCTAAGCCTACTAATACTCTAATGAGAGTTAGGTGACATGTAGATGCAAAGTTGCTTATAGTCAATAGAATAAGGGGACCATCAAAATAAAATGTAACCTAACATATAAGCATTGCATTTTTTTTTTCAGTTTAAATTATTAACTGGCTCACATCAAAATTAATATTAGCCTCACAGTGAACACTCAAATAACACTCCACACCTGTGATACTGTGCAGATCTTAAATAAACAATGTCAATATATATATATAGTCTATTATAAATGTAAAAGTAGGTTTAATATGGTGTTCATTGTGTTATAAATAATCATAATCTTAAACGTTATAACCACAAATAAGTAAGTATTATGATGTATTATAATTGTTATGATTATTTATAAGATGATGTAACACATTATAAGGTTTTTTATATTGAATTATGCATTCATTATAATGCCTTAAGAATACCCGTATAATGTATTATAAATATGGGCTTCATAGAAAGTGTTACCAAAATGTTTTTCTCCTGGTGCTCACTCACTCCATCAGTGTCTCGGACACACCTCCCTGGGTTTCTCAAGTCCATCCACAGTTATTAAGAGTGAAGCATGCTGAGGGTAGTCCTGAGGTGAAAAATGAAAGGTGAAAGGTCACTGAGATGAGCATCAGGGACACTGGGATTTAAGTCCCTTGCTATTTATTGAAGTGTTTCCATTTTTGTTGGAAATAAAGAACCTTGATGAGTTAGAGGTGTATTTCTCTGGGGTGTGCCTCATTTTACTATCCAATTTAACCAAAAAAAAAATTTAAATTGTGTGTATTGAATTAGGAAATGCAGTGAGTGTATGGACTGGAAATGTGGATAATGTCCAATCAAAACTTGATGATTTATGTGCCAAATATGTTCAATTTCAGGTCTGAGGTTAATTAATCATATCTCGTTTGTGTTGAGGTCCACTCTGCAACCAAATATTCAGTTGCCATGCTAATTATTCTTGTTAGCCCTTGAATCTCACATTTCCCTAATTGTTAGATGCGAATGAAAACAAACAACAGCACTGTCCAAGAAAAAAAGGGGGGCAGGGTAATAAAATTTTTCTCGAAACCCAAAGCTGGAGGCGTTTCAGAATGGCAGACTGTGAGATCAGCCCACTGTAGGATTAGCTCATGTTGGCAGATTCCTGCAGAACTGTAAGGACATGATTTTGATTCTTGGGACGGCTCAAGTGTTCATGACAAATCCCTACTGTGCATCTCGTCACTTTAAATCTGTGATCAGAGTGACTGGGCAGTTGGAACATACTAATGAAATTCAATTTTAATTAATGTTACTATATCACATACTTGGGGTTTTGGATTAAACCAGCACTGTTTGGGCTACACTGACTTGTTAAGGAGAGCTGAACTGTTAATTTATAAATAATTTATGTAATGATAATTTTTATTTTTATTTTGGATGAGCCCCCTAAATGTATGCATGTATATGTGGTGAAATGGCACTGTCAGAATGTTTATAGTCCGCAAGAATTTTCTTTAAAGAAATTAATACTTGTATTCAGATAGGATGCATTAAATTGAAAAGACATTAATAATTACAAAATGATTTTCAAATAAATGCTATTTTAAATTATACTAGAAATTCTATTGTTAGTTGTTTTCAACTGTTTTAAACCTTCATAATAAGAAGAAATGTTTCCTGAACAGCAAATCAGAATATTAGAATGATTTCTGAAGGATCATGTGACACTGAAGACTGGAGTAATGATGCTGAAAATTCAGCTTTGCATCACAGGAATATATTACATTTTAAAACCTATTAAAATAGAAATTAGTTATTTTAAAGGGGTCATATGATGCTGCTAAAAAGAACATTATTTTGTGTATTTGGTGTAATGAAATGTGTTTATGCTGTTTAAGGTTAAAAAAACACATTATTGTCCACATACTGTACATTATTGTTTCTCCTCTATGCCCCGCCTTTCTGAAACGCATCGATTTTTACAAAGCTCATCGGTCTGAAAAGTGAGGTGCACTCTGATTGGCCAGCTATCCAGTGCGTTGTGATTGGCCGAATACCTCAAGCGTGTGACGGAAATGTTAAGCCCCTTACCATATTGTGATGCCCTGATCTATTCACGAACAGCTTGTAACACTCCAAAGAGAAAGGAAAACTTGAAATCGCGTCATATGACCCCTTTAATTGTAATAATATTACTGTTTCTACTGTATTTTTGATCAAGTACATGCAGCCTTGGCGAGCATAAGAGACCTCAAATATCAAATAGTTGACTGAGTAAACCTGATTAAATTGTTACACCAGTAGTTTTTAATGAATAGATGAATATTAATGCAGCATCAACAGTTTTTAAATCAGTTCTCGGTGTCACATTGTAAAGCCTCTCCTTCTGCTTCACTGCTTACTGACCACCTCACTGTCAGTTACGCTGAGACAGAGGGGCTGCTGGGTCTTCTTCTGTCAGGAGATCCACACCACAATTCACGCAAACATCACAGCTCTGTATTGATCTCCAGACATATTTTTGATTTTACACAGTACCCAGTAGGGAGGCATTTTAATGAAGAGTCTATAAACATAAGAACTCCACGAGGGGCGTGTGTGTGTGTTCATGCAATCACTGAGAGAGAGTGAGAGAGAGCTCAGGGAGGTAGACATATGTGAGACCATTGTTAGCCTTTCTAGTCTCTCAAGGAACTGAGTTGTCATGGCAACAGAATATAGATGGTGTGTGTGGATGCAGACAGTGGGAGGGAGGCTGTACCAGTCAAATGCAATGGCTCACTAACATAAGCTAGGTATTAACCCTATAAAGCCTACTGCATCATATTTGATACACAAACTTTTAAAGCCACTAAATTATCCTGATCAACTTGCTTGCAAAAACCCATTGTACTCAATCTACTACATGCATTCTGTCATCTGATTGATAGCTTATACTTTTTTAGAAAGTAAAAGGCCTTTTATTATAAATCAAAAACCTTCCACTTTCAGCTTGTGGTACATGTGTGTTTTTTGCAGTTTTTACAAATGTTTATAAAGGAAATGTAAGAATAACTTTTTAAATTGTTAGTAATATTTCAAGATGAACACTTACTGGACTGAAGCAACTTTTGTTTATTTGATTATTCATACATCATTTTTAGAAAAATCATGTCAAAATTTGAGTATCATATCAAAATCAGGTTTTGCAATCAGGCTTTCAATCATCGTTCTGCATTGCATTTTATGTTTTTTCCCCCTCAATAAAAACAAACAAACTACAGAGCTTTAATCATAAAACTAAGCATTTAAACAGTATCTTATTGAGACATATTAGGAGATATAAAGCGACAACTCGTGTTTATATATTATGTAAGTATTACGCAAGTAATTTGATGTAAGTAGTCGTAGATCTCATTGATTTACCTACAAGCTATCAGAATTTTGTCTCACTTTTTGGAAATATAAATAACATCTGCAATAAATTAAATATCTTTGCTCAGTTTGGGCCTCTGAGGCATTTTTCCTCTTGGAGTATGAGCTCCATATTCTTACTATAACATGCTAAATGAGCCATAAAAGCCTGATGAAATTTTTATTTTATTAAATTTTTTGTCTAAATGGTCAAGAAGCAATGGTTCGATTTAATTTGGCTTGACTGTTGTTGGATGTTTTTCTTAGTGTATTTGTGTGTTTTGTAGGGCTCTTTCCCAGGCAACCTGCAGCTGGTGCTGGTACTGAGACCCACAGCACTCTTCCAGCGGACAATCTCAGACATCTTTTTTAAGTTAAACAAGGATGAGTTTAAAATGAAGGTGCCGGTAAGTACACACACACAAGGCACAAACTCCCACACTGAGGCATGTGGTTAATGAAGAGCGTAATGAGATGGATTATATACTGACGCAAGAGAATGCTCTACATTATGTACTGTGTGTGTGTAGGTGATCATGCTCAGCTCTGTGACTGAGCTTCACAGTTACATCGACCGCACACAGCTCACTCAGGAACTGGGCGGCACGCAGGAGTACTGCCACGAGAAATGGATTTCACACCGCACCGTGAGTACACTCCTGTTTTTAACTATGGTACTGATGGGTGGACCACAGAAATGAAAAGTGGACACAGGACTGGTTGGATGTATAATGCACACAGAGATTGAATAAGCATACTGAGATACTGAGTGATATGTGGTTACTACTTGAATTTAATATGGCCTAAGACTATTATGGTTTAATAACTAGTTATTATAATAAGGACATTGTACTTACTTGTTGACCAAGTGTACACAAATATGGTAATATGGCATCAATTCACAAAATACATAGTTATAATAAATCATAGTTAATATTGTCCTACGTCTTGTCCCATTCATCACTCACAAAATGGAAGGACAAGTTGCATTATGAGATATACTGATATGCGTATGCTACTGGTGAATTCAGTACATTTTGAAAATGCAGTTAGTGAAAGTGAAAATGTTAATCATACTATATTCATACTGCTATAATAGAAAAAAAAAAAAAAAAAAAAAAAAAAAAAAAAAAAACAAAAAAAAAAAAAAAAAAAAAAAAAAAAATATTAGATGAAGCTATAAATCCAAACATATCTTAAATCTTGGTGCTTCATCATTATAATGTGATATTAAACAAACAAGCTTTCCAGGAGGATGTTGTCTTCACCTCAAGCAAATGAATTTTCTTTCTTCTCATTCCATTTGGGGACTTGCTTTTAAGTAATCAGTAATTGATTTGTCTGTATTGATCTGTGGCTGCTGTGTTTTAAGGACAGCACACTTGTTTGCAGTGCTTGTGGATGGTCCTTATTTGTTGCACACTCAGCCATTAGTGTGATTTGTGTGAGGGGATATTGCTGTTGTGTGATTGGTGTGGCATATGTGTCTCTTGGTTTGTGTTGTGCCTGTAGGCCATTGAAGGTTTTGCTCTGATGGTGAAGAAAACGGCACAGACTCTCCAGTCTTTTGGGACAGAACTGGCAGAGACAGAGCTGCCCAATGACGTTGAGGCCACGTCCAACCTTCTAACCATCCACACAGAGAAGAAGGACACAATGAAGGTCAGAAAACCCAGTAAAACTTCATGTCAGCATACTAGACAATAATGTACTTTATCCTGCTAAAACACAGCTACTTAGCAAATAAATAAATGGATGAAAAATACTGAACAAGGCTGCAGTTATTTGATTAAAAATACAGTAAAAACACGTAATTGTGAAATATTATTACAATAACTGTTTTCTATTTAAATTATTTTAAAATTAATTTATTTCTGTGATTCAAAGCTGAATTTTCAGCTGCCATTATTTTTTAAATAGAAATATGTCTTTACTGTCACATCTTTTAAATTGTAATATTTCACAATATTACGGTTTTCACTGTATTTGTAACAATCACCAGTTGGAGTGCCCTTGATAGCCACCAGAGGGCACTCCATCCCCTACCTTTACCACTCTATCCTGGACTTCATCTCCCATAATCCATTGCCCGGACTCATCGTGATTGTTTTCACCTGTTGCTCATTACCTCTGCCTATAAAAGCCTGGGGTTTTCAGTCACTCTTGGCGAAGTCTTGCATGTGTCACAGCTGCAGTTCTAACCCTTTTATTCTGGTTCGCTCATGTCCTGTTTTCCTGGTACTTGATATACTGCCTGTTTTATCTGGATTACTCTGTTTGCCTCAGCCCTGAACTCTGTCATTGTTTGGACTGCTTATTGTTTTGACTACGATTGTGGATTATTCCTCTAATAAACTGCTGCACTGGGATCCTCAGCCTTCGTGTCCCTGTGCAGTTTTGTGAAAGTATTGTTGATCAAATAAATTCAGCCTTGGTAAGGATCTTTCAAAAACATTGAAAAATCATAATTATATACAATGCAAAAATAATACCAAATAGTTACATACAATATACATACATTTTATACAGTTTAGCAGTCACTATACAAAATTATTTTTGCAGAATGCTGCAGTCAGAGTCAGGCATGCTATAAAGATTATACTATGTTTCATTATAGGTCTTAGTCCTTAACAAGGGGTGCAGTATGATCATAAATAATTTAACATGGATTATTCACATGGCCATAAGCTATAAACAATCCTTAAGTTTACATAAATAATTCATAGTTCATCATTCGGCCTGAATAGTATGTTTATTTCATGTCGCTGTGTGTGTGTGTGGGTGTGTGTGTATGTGTGTGCAGGAGGACTTGAGGATTGCTCTCTGTCAGGGATCACGTTTGCTGGAGAGCATCAATGAGCCGCTGGTGAAAGATCCAGATTACACCATGAACCATGATGAACTGGAGAACCTGGCTACTGTTCAGAGGTGTGTGTGTGATATCATCTACCGTGCTGAAATGCAAAAATGAGAGACCAGACGGTTACAGTACAGCAGCAGACTGTTGCATGTCCTTGGTCGGTTTCTGTCCTTATTAAGCTGTTCTGGGCAGCTGTGTTTTTGCATGCACAACGAGACACAACAAGATGACCCACCTGGTCAAGATTATACAGCAAATCTGCACACGCACATGTATAAAGAGCATTAACCAACAGGAACGTATTGAAATCCAGTTCTACTCGCATGACCTTTCAGTGAAGCAGCATTCTGGGGTCTGGATACGTGCCTGTGTGTTAATATCCACAGGCGTCTGCTGTCATCCTTTATTATCTAGATGCAGCTATATTTGTTTGAGGGTTTTATTTATGGGTACTAATGTCATACAACATACAGCATGAGTTTTTTAGAGCAGTAACAGCGGGCAGGATTTTTACAGGACTTCAGAAGCTATCTTTCGTTTCAGATGACAAAACAAATAAATTGTTCTATTTTTTTAGATGTTTTGGCCTTGTTTGTCTCTGCTCTTTGTATGCTTTCACTGTATGGTAAAGAGCAGCTTGGACATTCTTCTAAACATCTCTTTTTGTGTTCCACAGAAGAAAGTAAATGATGAGTTTACTGGGGGTGGGATATGCTTTCAGAAGTGTTTTTTTTTCAGTTAAAATTAATATCTCTCTTTCTAGGTTGCTTGGGCAGTTAGATGAGACTGAAACAGCATTTGATGATTTTTGGGATAAACATCAAACCAAGCTAGAGCAATGTCTACAACTGCGGCATTTTGAGGAGAACTTCAGGGAGGTGAGATACACAGACTGCTGCATCTTAAATATCTGTAGGGATGTATAGATAAACCAGTGTTATTTTAGTATTATTTGTGTACTTTTATAGTATTTATTAATATGCTGAACTGGCTTTTATTTTTATATTTTCATGTTTCATTTAACTGTAGTTTTGCTTTTGTCATTTTTATTAGTTTTGTTTTTAATGTTTTTATTTAGTTTTTTCCTGGTTTTAGTCCTTTTAGTACTTCAACTTAAACTTACTTTATTTCAGTTAGTTGCCAATGCAACATTTCTAATTTTCATTTAAGTTCTCATCTAATATTTATATTTTATTTCAGCTTTATTTCAATTAAGGAAAATGCGTTTTAATTCATAGTTTAAAAGTTTATATAATTTGTGCTGGTTTTTAGTTGTAGTGGAGAAGATTTGATACTGATTATTATAATTTCATTTTAATTATAGTTATACAATTATATAATTATACAATTAAAATCGTTAAAATTATAAAATTGTTTTCATGTTCTATTTTGTTTGAATGAAAAAAAAAATTTAAATTGTAATTCTAATATCAGCCAATTTATAACTATGGATAGTGGTTTTGATACAGATATATTGTGCATTGTTAGTTTTAAGTGTGTGTGTGTGTGTGTGTGTGTGTGCTCGTGCGCGTGTGTGTGGCTTGTTGGATGTAGAATTCAGCAGATGTGTGTGTTGGTCTGTATGAGCAGTATTTGTAATGGCTGTGTTCCTCTGTGTTGTAGGTCAGAGCTCATTTAGACATGGTGTATGACAGAGTATCAGGCTTCTCAGAGGTTGGAATTAGCCCCGCCCATGTTGAGCATATCCTGAAAGAGCTGACCAATCATGAAGACAGAGCATGTGTAAGTATTAACTTGATGTCATATGATTTAATGTGTTTACTGACATTATAACATTCATTATTCAGATACAAAATGAAGTTGCATAAAGCATAGTACTGCAAAAAGCCCATCAGTTCTTCCCTCTAGAAGGAATCAAGTTTACACCTAGAAGACATTCATTTGCCCTTATAATGTTCTACATGTGCAGATACAGGCATATGGTCTTATAAAGCATGTAAATCTCACACTCCATAATTAAATTGCTGAGCACGGCAGTTTGAGGCCCTTACAGAAATCACCCACATGTTCTCATCCTGTGGAGAGAAGGGGGGAGTTCTACCCAATGTGATAAATCACCCATCACTATACTGGAGTCATTCTGCTGACACGGGACTATGGGAATTCTGGGAGGCAAACTTGATGATTTTTTTTTTTTCTTTCTCCAAGTTAATTTTTATTTCCATGTGTATGGACCACAAAACCAGTCTTAAGTGTCAATTTTTCAAAAATGAGATTTATACATCATCTGAAAGCTTGAATAGATAAGCTTTCCGTTGATGTGTGGTTTGTTAGGATAGGATACAATATTTGGCCGAGATACAACTATTTTAAAATCTGGAATCTAAGGATGCAAAAAAAAATCTAAATATTGAGAAAATTGCCTTTAAAGTTGTCCAAATGAAGTTCTTAGCAATGCATATTACTAATCAAAAATTAAGTTTTAATATATTTACAGTAGAACATTTATAAAATATCTTCATGGAACATGATCTTTACTTAATTGCCTAATGATTTTTGGCATAAAAGAAAAATCTATAATTTAGACACATACAATGTATTGTTGGCTATCGCTACAAATATACCCCAGCGAGTTTTTGTGGTCCAGGGTCACACACACCACACATATATAATTTATAATATTAATATATATATATGATTATGTGTGTGTGTATATATAAGATTAGCCAATGAAATTGTCACCTTCACCAAAATATGTAAAAAATATACATATACATGATTATAAAATATGTAATTTTACATGCTTATAATATTCAAAAAATTTGGGTCAGTGAGATTTTTGTAATGTCTTAGAAGTCTCTTATGTTCCACAATACACAATTTATTTGAACAGAAATACAGTAAAAACTGTAGTATTGTGAAATATCAGAATATTAAATGACTTTTAATATATTTTAATGTGATTTTAGTCTTGTCCAGCAAAGGTGAATTTTTCACTGTCAGTTTTTCCAAGTGTTCAGTGTCACATGATTCTTCAGAAATCATTCTAATATGTTGATTTGCTGCTTAAGAAACATTTCTTATTATCAATGTTGAAAACAGTTGTGCTGCTTCATATTTTTGTGGAAACCATGAGACATTTATTTCAAGATTCTTTGATGAACAGTTCAAAACAGTGTTTTTTAAATTAGAAACCTTTTCTAACTACTGTTATTATAAATTCTATTTACTGTAATATTAGCTGCATCCTTGCTAAATAAAAGTTCCTGAATTTCTTTAAAAAATAGTTTGACCATAAACTTTTGAAGTGTGCGTAATATTATAACATGATAAAATATTTCTCTCTCTGTCTGTAGGAGGTGTTGGACCGAGCGCTCGCTCTTGCATGTGATGCTGACCAGCTGATTGAAGCGTCTCATTACGCTGTGGACTCCATCCTGCCCAAATGCTCTGAGCTGCGGGCTGTGTGCGAGGAGATCAGTGGTGTCCTGGAGGCCAAGAAAACTCATCTGCTCAAAGCCATGGAGCTACACCAATGTCTAGAGAAGGTGCAGTAGACCCACCCATTGATTCCTTCATCAACACTGTTCAGGACCCTTACGCATTCTTTCCTGTGTTGACATTTTTCTTATTGAATCTGGAAGTTGTAGGATGTGTCATCAAATAGATCATCCTATTTTATATATTTAATAGACTTTAGTTTAGGTCACAGTCCATATTTATAATTTAGGAGGAATAGAACTAAATTATAAATTAGTAATAGAACTAGATTACAAATGCTCTTAAAGCTAATAGACACGGACATGGACTCTTTTCTTCTTTCTCTTCCAGGCCACTAAATGGTGTGATGATGGGATCTACCTGCTAGCGGCTCAGCCTGTGGATAAGTGTCAATCACAGGATGGGGCGGAGTCAGCGCTGCAGGATATTGAACGTTACCTGGAAACAGCCAATCAGCACAAGCTGACAGATTTGAGTGGAATTTGGAGGGACTATGAGTCAGTGCTCACACAAGACTTCAAGGTAAAAGACTCAAAACCATTAAAAAAACAGAACTGACATGCCGGGCCATAATATGTGTGTATAGATTTTTAATTACACACAGATATTTACTGTTCATATGCATTGAGTTATTGGTTATTTAAAGTGCTATTGAGAATGTGAATATGTCTTGTGGGGGTTTAGTTAGTTAGTGTTTAATGAACGTTTTCTCTGTGCTCAAACAGGAACAGGTGGGCAAAGTGTTTCAGAAGCAGCTGTCAATGCAGGAAATGTTTGAGAAGAGGAGGGTCAGTCTGAAGAAGTTAGCAGCCAAACAGACACGACCCGTGCAGCCCGTCGCCCCACGTCCTGAGGCCATCATCATACCACCCATCTCTTCTCCAGGTTAACCCCCTAAACGTGACTTTGTGTGTGTTGTGCTGGTTGTCTAGCTTAGTTGTGATCCTGCTGAATAATACAAACATTTTGGGCTAAGTTTATTCATCTCAAATGTTCAAGTTCAGGACTATTGTGCTCTCAGTTCCTGGGCTGCTTAGATATCTAAATATCTAAATTATTTAGCAGTATTCATTCTGAATTTACCCCTAATAAAATGAATATCACATGAGTTGTGCATTTTATGCAGTGAGGCGACATTTTAATACAGTGGTTTTCTACAGAGCAGTTTAGCAGTGGCTTCTATCCTCCGCCGTGCGGTAGTGTCTGTGTCCTCTCAATGTCGTCCCCTAACCCCCTCCACACTCAAATACACATGCACTGGCCATTAGCTACTTATGGTCACTCATAAATATAGTGGACCCTGTCACTTACTTTACTCTCCTGCCATCTAGTGTTCATAATGGAGAGCTGCAGGGATCATTGCATGACTCAAAAAGCAGTGTACAGTATATAACATAATATATTATTTTATTAGTTTATTAATGTAAGTGTGTTTTTATCCCAGCTCATAGGGAGAAGACAATAGAGGGTGATATCATCAATGGAAACTGCAGAAAAGTAGGTATCTCATCTCTAGGCAGTGCTTTATTGAATGTATACGCAATAATATTTATACGATTGTTTGCTATTGATCATTAAAGCAACAGTTGCTACATTGTGCCCTTAACATATGCAGTTTTTGCACTTAAGCTTGTTGTTAATTGATCATAACAGGATGAAGCAAATTTCCCTTCTGTTATATGGGTCTCAAGGTCAGAGAGAGTGTGGAAATGAGCATGAAAAATGAAAATGACTATTTTTGGCACAAAGAAAAACTTTAGTAACATTTTAGTGGGGGAAAAAAATTTTTTTTTATCGTTTAATCTGAATTTTTACGGATGATTTTCATATTGACAATTTAGTGGTTATTATTTAAATAATTATTTGTAATTTAGAGCTAATTTGAGTGAATTTTGAATGTTGGGCTAAACATATTCTACCAAACCAACTTTGTCTGTGGTATTTGGGATTTAATAAAATTAGTTTGAACATATTTGCAGGACACTAATGCAGAGTTGTTTATATTTGCAGGGAGAGATACACTTACAGAATGACGGCAGCAGACACCCGTCTGCCTCTGATGAAGAGGAGAACTTTGCTGTGCTTAGACGGTCAGTCAGGAGCTTATTACAAATGGACTTAGAGGAAAATCAGCTATAATTGTGTCGTTTCTGTCAGTTCTCTACAGATTATGTGTTTAATGTCCATCCACTACAGGCATGTGATGAACGAGCTGCTGGAGACTGAGCGAGCCTATGTGGAGGAGCTGCTGTGTGTGCTGGAGGTGAGTTGCACTGACACCTATCACCTCTAGAGGTCAGATCAGTCCTGTTTATGTTTTGAGATTTTTTTTTTGTACATTTGACTTGACAGATTAATTTGTGTTTAGGGTTATGGAGCAGAAATGGACAATCCTGCCATGGCTCATCTCATCCCCAATACACTGCTTCACAAGAAGGACATCCTCTTTGGCAACATGCCTGAGATATACCAGTTCCACAAGAAGTGAGTGAACCCTCCCTGTGTCTGTTTTAGCTTCCGCTGGTGTAGTGTTATAAAGCTAAAGCGCCTCTTATTTTCCATATATTTACTCTCCAGGACTTTTCTTCGGGAGCTGGAGGCATACACAGACTATCCTGAGCTTGTGGGTCGGTGTTTCTTAGAGAGAGTGAGTCAGATTTTACATATTGTGCGGTTTTGATTTAATACATTATTGAATGGATTATGCAAACATCTTTTTCATGTTTCTCAGATGACGGATCTGCAGATCTATGAGAAGTACTGTCAGAACAAGCCTCGCTCTGAGTCTCTATGGAGACAGTGCTCTGACTGCGCTTTCTTTCAGGTCCTCTTACTTTACAAGACACTAGAGATGCTCTCAGACATTACATATAAGCACATATTTCTTTCTGTAATTTAAAGGAATCATATTATAGGGGATCATATATATATACCTGGTATACACTACCATTCAAAAGTTTGGAGTCAGTATAATTTTTTTTAATATGTTGGAAGTAGATCGATTATCACCAAGGCTGTATTTATTTGATCAAAATACAGTAGAAACATAATATTGTGAAATACTGTATTACCATTTAAAATATTTTTTTGTTTTAATAATTTTAAAAAAAAAAGTGATTTATTCTTGTGATGGCAAAGCTTAATTTTCAGCAGCCATTACTCCAGTCTTCAGTGTCCCATGATCTTTCAGAAATCATTCTAATATACTGATTCAGTGCTCAAGAAACATTTATTATTATCAGTGTTGAAACTGTTGTGCTACTTAATATTTTTGTGGAACATGTTTCCTCCTTTTTCAGGATTTTTGATCACTAGGATCAAGTTATAAAGAACAGCTTCAATGTGCTCTTGAATAAAAACACATAATTTCTTAAAGAATTAAAGACCTCAAACTTTTGAACCTTATTCTAATAATAAAAACAATTAATGATGGTTGTAGTAATAATATTAATTTAAATATTAATTTACTAGACTATTACTTAATATTTTAAAATAATAATAAATCACCATTTTTATTTAATTTTTTGTGAGAAGTTGTCTGTAAGGACTGAAATAAACAGAATTGATTGATTGATTTAAAAAAAGAAAATCATAAAAAAAAAGACAAATCTAAATAAAGAATTTGTGTGTACTGTTTTCAGGAGTGTCAAAAGAAACTGGAACATAAGCTAGGTTTGGACTCATACCTACTCAAACCTGTGCAGAGAATAACCAAATACCAGCTCTTACTGAAGGTAAACTAGACCCAGATTACATGTGCAGATATATAACTCATATATGCACCTCTCACTGATGTAACCTCTGTGTTCATGTGTTTCTATCAGGAACTGCTGAAGTACAGTAAAGGCTGTGAGGGTGAGGATGACCTGCAGAAGGCACTCTCATCTATTCTAGGCATCCTGAAAGCTGTGAATGACTCCATGCACCTTATCGCCATCACTGGATATGAAGTAAAGATGATGTTTACTCACGCCGTGAAATTTAATGTTAACTTTGAATTAAAATAGTTTCCAATAATGCAAGTCGCCTTTGGAATAGTTGTTGACCTCTGACCTGTGTTTCCAGGGCAACCTCAGTGACCTGGGCCGTCTGATGATGCAGGGGTCGTTCAGCGTGTGGACTGAGCATAAGAAGGGTCACGTGAAGGTGAAAGACCTGGCTCGCTTCAAGCCCATGCAGAGACACCTGTTTCTACATGAGAAAGCTCTGCTCTTCTGTAAGAAACGAGAGGAGAACGGAGAGGGTTATGAGAAAGCTCCTTCATACAGCTTCAAACACTCACTTAGTGTAAGTACTGAATATTAAAGTAGTTAATCTTCATTTAGAATTTCTCACACATGGAAATCGGTCCGCTTCTTTAAGATGATGTGGTGGAGTGGTTAAAAATATAGGTTAGATATTAACTGGGAAGATACATAATTTTTAGTTTAGTCTAAGCCAGAAAATCAACAAATGCCTATGAAATCTGCATGTTTAATTTGTGTTTTGTCTTGTGTAAATTAAGTTCCATTCAAGGTAAACTGATATAATTGCATATAAATAAAGGACAGAATATCATATATANTACTTTTTTTTTTTTCCTCTGAAGATGAGTGCTGTAGGTATTAATGAAACGCAAAAGGAGACAACAAAAAAGTTTGAGGATCTGGTGGAATTGCGAGGGGAGGTGTATATTGTACAGGTATAAAAATTGTCCTTATTAAAAATATCCTATATTTAAATAGAATTGAATGTACATAATTTAAAGCAACATTCAATGGTTTATTATAATAATATCATTTTTACTTATATAATTTTATGGTTATTTTCGGCGTCAACACCAGAGATCAAAACTGCATGGGTGAATGGATCCGGAGGTTCTTAAATGGACAAATAAAGGGCCGTTTTTTTAAACGAGGTGAAATATCTAGAGTTTTTTTTTTTTTTTTTTTTTTTTTAAGAATTAAATTTTTTTTTTTTTTTTTTTTAATTAATCAATTCGTAACGTAAAAATTAAGCAGCAAAAGCTGTTTTCAACATTGATAATAAGAAAAAAAAATTCTTGATCAGCAAATCAGCATATTAGAATGATTTCTGAAGGATCATGTGACACTGAAGACTGGAGTAATGATGCTGAAAATTCAACTTTGCAATCACAGGAATAAATTACATTTTAAAACTCATTCAAATAGAAAACAGTTATTTAAAATGAATTATTTTACAAGATTACAGTTTTAACTGTATTTGTGATCAAATAAGAGTTTTCAGAAACAATGAAAAATGTTTTCAACTTTAGTGTATATAGAAATTACACACTTTTCAGTTTTGTTTATATAATGTTATATATGTTATGTTGTTTTTCAGAGGCGAGCCAGCAGAAGAGCTCAGATCAGTTAACTCCCACCAGCACCAGCCTAACCCTGAGCCCCTTCAAGACCAACCCAAAGACCCTCAAGAAAGGAGAAGAGAAGAAAACTGAACCGACAGCAGCAGATTCCAGTACAGCCACCTTACTTAAAAATAATGACAAGGTCAAAGGTCAGTCAGCCCTTCTCCGTATACACAAATATGGTCTCACGGTCTCACTACACACACTCTATGGTCAAAAAATTTTCAAAGGCTGGTTTTCTGATATTACACACAACATATTTGAAATCAGTCAGTCAACCCCAGACTAATGTTTCCCTAAATATGTCCCAAAATTCAGAATGCTGCTGTCTTTCCTCTTGCTGCTTAGACTGTGAATTTCTGTGATTGTCTTTGTAACCCCTGTGTTTCTTTTTCCTGACTAAACATGTAACATCCTTCATTATGCCCCCTTCCTCTTTCTTTCTCTCTGTCTCTGTGGAGAATAGACGAGACTGTCACCAGTCCCACCACTGAGAGAGCTGCAGTGGCTAAAAAACGTTTTACACTGCAGGGCTTCAGTAACCTCAAGAGTCAAAAAGGTACAGCAGGAGGGCTCACAGCTTTACACGGTCACTGGCAATGCAACTATATCATACATTTAAAACAGGGTGACTGCATACTGATGAAGCATTTCTAAAAACCATTATGATAAAAGAATGTTTAGCAGAACTTTATTTAAAACGTGTATTAAAAAATATATTAATTTAACTACAATACATTTAGCACAAATCGTAGCGGCACTGGATAAATTGTAAATCTTTAACTTGGAATATATACTAAGATTTGGCTTGAACCCCACTGCAGAGCTGATAGCGCCCTTTGGTGGTAAAAGCCTAACACTACCCATGGTCACTCTCTGCCCTCCAGGTATACTGTAGTCTCAGAATACACTACTTTAGTAGTCTAGATTAGCAGCATAGTTCAAACTTGGTAATATTACAGTTTAGAACATTCACTACTTAAGTGCTATTTACTGTGCCTTAACCAGGTGTGAAACAACCAGGAACAACAATGAAACCGAAAATGCTAGCCATTTATTTACTTACTTGCCTACTCTCATAACTGTATATTTATTTAATATGTGGTTATGAGAGTGGGATTTTGGACCAGTTCAATTTCCAAAAACCTTTATAACGTTTTATCGCATTGCAGATGGTTAAGGCACAGTGTAGGACTTTACCAGACATGTTGCCTTTTAGAGGCTTTCATCCTGTAGAAGAGACACTTTTTTTCTTTCTAATATTTAAGAATATTTCCTTTAACCCTATTATAGACTTTTTCTCTTTCTTCTTCTTTCCTGATTTTTTTTTGTCCTCTTATCCCTTTCTTTCTCGCTCCTTGCTATGGCTGCCAGGATCATCCCCCCCTAGTCCTGACCACAAAACTAAAAGACATGAGATTAAGAGTGATCCTACACCGTTTGGCTTCAGAGGTACACTGTCCCCTAAAAACTCCCAGCTTTGCCTCCTCCAACATCAGCCATGACCAGTGTTCCAAATCATTTATTTGATCATATTATGTAGTTGCCAAATTTAGTTTCACCTCCATATATTAGTAATCAAAAACTAAAATGCTTCTATATTAGGCGTTTAAGGGATAGTTCACCCAAAAGATAATTCTGTCATCATTTATTCATCTTTATTTCATCCCAAACTTGTATGAGTTTGGGACGATATTTTGAAGAATGTTGATAACCAAAGAGTTTCATTTCCCATTGACCTCCATTGTATGTTTTGTCCATGCAATGGACGTCAATGGGAATTGGAACTCTTTAATTACCAACATTCTTTAATATATCTTCTGTTGTGTTCCACAGAAGAAGAAAAAGGAAAAAAGAAACAACATGAAGGTGAATAAATGATGACAGAATTTTCATTTTTGGGTGGGCTGTCCCTTTAAGCATTCCAAACAAACTGACTTTAGTGCTGTACACCCAACCAATAAAAGCGATCTGTGGGGTGGTTGGTAGGTAAATCAATGGGGGTCTTTGAAATCTTATTGGCTGCCTCTCCCTTAGACACGGGTCCCCACATCACTCTTACCCGAGTGAGATGGCTGAGCGCTTCTAGTCTGTTGCAGACTAAAAGGAGAGGTAACTAGATGCCTGGTGTGGGAATGAACTTTGTCTTTATTGCTTTCTCACAGCGAACTTCCAAACAGACCGGCAAACACTAACCACAGGGTATGATATTATTGCACTGTAATTGGTGGTTTACAGGATAAATCACCGTGCTAAAATGACATCTCTTTGACATAACTGCTCAATAAATTACTACTGTCGATCTAAAATGCTCTTTACTGTGGGAGAATGTGAAACCAGCCCAGTTCATATCTTATAATTGTTACAGGAGAGAGAATGATCAGATAATCTCTTAAAGGAACAGTTCACTGAAAATAAATCATCTTTATTTACTTACTCATGTTGTTTCAAATCTGTATGACTTTCTTCTGTGGAACACAAATGGAGAATTTTTCTACAATTGACTGGTTGCTGTTTTCCATGTATTTGCACTGAATGGAAACTAAAGCATTCAAGCTTCAAAGATAAAGCGAAAGCGCCAAAAAAAATGGTGAAATTGGTGTCTATCTCTCTGGTGAGATTTTGACTTGAGAATCATTGCAAGCAGATCCTTGATTCAGTGAATTGAACTTGAGAACCAGTTCAGTCCGTTTCATGAACGAATCATTCAGACTGGTTTGTGAAGCAAATCAGTCACTTTGTTTGAAAAGATCCGACTCAAAAGAATGATTCATTTACAAAGTGGACTGATAACGACAATATTTCTCAAAGTCATACGATTTTCAGTAAAATACGGAGTTTCGACCTGTTTCTCATACAAAGCTATTTAGATTTTTGCATTTATATTATACTTTTTCACCCCTATTAAAATTTGAAAGATTCAGTTCCCATTTGTAGTAATTGCATGAAAAAGATTGCATTGAAAAGGCTTTTGTTTCTACAAAACAAAAAGTCATACAGGTTTGGAACAACATGAGGGTGAGTAAATGATGATGGAGTTTTCATTTTTGGGTGAACTATTCCTTTAAATACTGTATTACTACTTTTGTGCATTTATAAACCAGAACATGTCAGTTTGTGCAAGAATATCAACTTGCACTTCCCTTAGTTTGGAAACACTTGCGTTTAACGCGGCATGAGCATCTGGTTTGGGTTCCTGTCTGCTGGTTTGCGGTGCTAGTTCTGGATTCACTTTTACGACTCTGAAACCACAGATCCCTTTCTACCAAACACTCTTCCAGGCATTCATATCTAAAAATGTTTATGTATCTCTCCATAAACATGTTTTGTATGATTTGCGAATGTGTCATATGCCCTCTTCACAAACTGTCATCATCGGAGTCATGGCTGTCTGAACATAAAACACAAACAGCTCTTCCTGTTAGCTCAGTGCCTGGAGCTGTTCCTCTTTTCAAGTGGATACGAGAGAAAGAGACACTGGATTTGTTTCAAAACTTAGTGTGCTGCCTACATAGGCATCATATGGTCACTCCCAATGCAAAGTCTCAGTTAAAACGTATCTAAGATGGCGAATTGAGAGTAATGTTGACTAAATTGCAAAAAAAAAATATTTGAAGTTGTAAATGAAGATTACTGGAGTATGATTTACAAGAAAATACTATTTCACTCTTTCTACTACAAAGTTATACCTTTGTTTCAGTGTTCCTTTCTGTTTCTTTCTAATTAATTTACTCTCAATATCTGAGTGAAAATTTTCTACAGCTATGTATTTTAATGCTGTTGTGTTGTTCGCTTAGCAAGATGTAATGCCAAACTCTTTTGAAAACCCAAGAGTTTTACTTTAGGAACTGATGTGTTGATGTGGTGCATTATTGCTTGTGTAAATGTTTATCACGCTGCCTTAGAAGACTATGTAAGCTGTAGGCAGCAAAATAGCTAACTAGGTTTTGAAACAGAGCTGGTCTCTTTTTCACCTTCCACATACACACCATCTTTGTGGAGTATCACTTATCCCTCTCTTTCATTGTTTCACCATAATCCAAATGACGCATTCGTTTAACTTGTCCTCTCTTCCACAAGGCTTCTCCAAGGCATCGCTGTCTGTGGATGCGTCTGAGGAGAACGACGGTTACTCGAGTGCCGAGGATCCCATGAACTCTGATCCTGAGGATGAGGGAGAGAGAAAACTGGTGAGTCATGGTGGCCCAGCGTCACGATTTCTTGTGTCCCATCCATGTTTGTTTGCAGAAATCTTTAGTTTGGCCACTGATGGTGTTTGTGTGCGCATGTAGTCTCCAGGCAGGTACGTGGTCGTTGCTGACCATGACAAAAGCGGACCACAGGAGCTGACGGTTAAGAGTGGAGATACAGTGCAGCTGGTGAGAGAGGGAGACGATGGACGCTGGTAAGATTCAGGATTATGTAAATACTATGACAAGTCTGTCATCATTTACTCCTCCTCATGTTACACATTGCAAACCACTATGACTCGATAAGCAGATCATCCTTTTGTGGTTTTCAATAAATCAGCAATTGAAATCAATGGATCTTTTTTCTATTGAATCAACTAATTGAAATAAATGCTCAATCTAAACAATTATGACTGTCCTGTATCAGTGTATTAATTATATACTATTGTAGTTTTTATTAATATTTAGAATTTTTATTATTTTATTGTGACATTTTATGAGTTTATTCAGTTTAGTGTAGTAGTTTTTATTTCCAGTTAGTTATTATAGTGCTTAAACTGAAACTATTTAATTCGCATGGTTAATTTAGTAATATACTGAATGAATTGACCATGCTCAATCTTGTGATTCCAGAAGATCTGTTCTGCATTCCAGAACTTTGTTCTTCAATAAACTCAATAATTATTGATGGGAAACAAAAATTTGAAGTTTGATGTTTTCGATTTGTGGTTGTTTTTTTTTTGCATTTAGTAAGTTATATAGTTAGATTATTGTATTATATAAATTCTAATGTATAAATTTTATTAATTGCAAGTCAAAGTTTGCTGAGGTTGACAACTTTTTTTGCTTTTTTTTTTTTTGCCTACTGTTAAATATCGAGATCCATTCTGCCATTTTGAGTGTTGGATCCTGTTATGGATGACAAGTAAATTTCACTTGTACATAATTGTCTGGGCTCAGTTTTATGTTTTAAGATGACCAAATCAGAACTTCATAACATCTTCTGTAAGCAGAGGCTGGTGTGATATTAATGTTTTTGTGCTGCTTCAGGTTTGTACGTAATCTGCGGACCAATAAGGAGGGCTGGGTCCCTGCTGCAAACCTGCTCACTCTCATCGGAGAATCCAAATCTTCTCAATCTCTCTCCAGCTCAGGTAACACAACTTCACGCTTTTCATCCACCACAGAATAAATCCCTGTCATGAAATCTTCATTTTATGAATGAGTATTTTGGCTAAAATAAGTAGGTGTGTTTTCTCACAGAAGGCAGTGGATCTGGAAACCTCAGCACGTCCTCCAGCTGCAGTGAAACCTACACAAGCTTCTCAGACATCAAAGCCTGAAGCCGCTGCTCCACCGCCTTGTGGCAGCTCCTACACAGTGCACTTTCTACTGAAGCTCCTCGAGTCTTTGTACTGTATTTAACCTCATCAGCCGAGAAAGGAATTGACCTCTGCAGTCAATATGCACTATTCAGGATATATTTTATATAGAGCGTCACACTTTCTCAACCTTCTCTCCTTCATAAGAGAGAGAGAGAAAGTGTCTTCTGTTCCCCTTTCAAATTTTACTTTACTTTGAAAGTATCAGTGTGATGCTGTTTGTTTCACATCTGCATGCATTTCCTCAAAGATTAAAAGCGAAAAGGGCTCTTGGTCGAGTCAGCATTAACATCAGAGCAGCCTGCGGCTTTAAAAGTCTTTAAATATACATAAAAAGGACTCTCATTGAACTTTAATGTACGACCACATGAGCTTCCACTGGTTTTATTGATCTTGCATTGAGAATATCAGTGTCTTTTTGGAATGTCTGACTTTGTTGGCGTCTGAAGCTTCTGTCTGATTTGCTGTAGCAGCAAGACAATGAAATTGTTTTATAGGATAAAGATTCTTGAGGTTAAGCCCGGTGAAAAGTCCTGTTATTCACTATGTATTAATCTAAAACCGCTGTATAGTTTAAATTATTTCCTGTAAAAGAAGATTTGTACAGATATTAACTTTTATCATGTTTTTCATTAAAACAGTATAAATATATATATACATATTGTATATTATGACCACTATTGTTGTCATGAAAATTAAATGAAATGTATTTCATTGTATTTGTGACTTCTGCACCATTTGTGTACAACTATTATAATTTTCCAGTAACAACATACCAATTGTGTTCGCATTTTATGTAATTTATTTTGTCACCACAGATTGTTTAATTTGGTTCGTTCAAAATGTAATGTCTGGAAAGCGATAATTGGCATGTAGTAACCATCATTCAGCTTTTGTAAGACTTATTTTAATGGTCAGAACCTTTTGTCAAATAAGTATTTCTTGATAAAGCTCGACAGAGTTAATCTATATAAATATTCCTCAAATCAGCTGATTTATTCAAGGAATGAACTACCATGATTTCTGCCATTTTTGATGACCACAGCTTAAATGTTTTGTCCCCATAACTGTACTCTCTTTTTAACATGTTCAGCAATACAAAAATTCATTGTTATTTTGTTTAAATTTTAAATGGCACATTGCTGCATGTTAGTCTTATCTCTCTGTATTTTCATTTGAAATTAAAATATTTTCCTGTATTAGACTCGTATCTGTGAATATGTGTAAATATGTATCTAAGAGGATGTATGAGATGAATGAATTTAAAGTGCTTGGGCTTAAATAAACTTCACTGAAACAATCTATCCTCATTTGCTGGCTCAGATTTGTCAAGGAAATGTCTACTGTTTATTCCTCCAAGTCTCTCTTTTTTTCACATTTATTTGAATAGTGCTTTTCACGATACAAATCGTTGCAAAGCAGCTTCACAGAAAATGAAAGTTTCTACATTACATTTAGGAGAAGCTTATCAGTGGTGTCAAGGTGATGTCCATATTGCAGAAATGTACAGAAAAAAAAATCATGCAGTTTGTTAATGACATGTAATCAAACACGGTGAACACTATTAACAGCAATGAGTATATATTGTGATCGAACTTCTAGGAAAATTTGGTAGTTTCGTATGTTGGATCAGGGTTGGCGTCATCTGAGGTTCTCTGAGGGTAGACATCTTCTCTTCTCAGGTGTTCAGTCATCTCAGATCTTCGTAAGGGCTGGATCCAGACTGAAGCTTGAGTTATTGTTCCTAATTACCTCAGGATTCCCATCCCGTGGCAGAAACAGAGAAGCAAATTCTAACCAAGCAAAAAATTATAATGTGCATTTGATCAGATATAACTGAAGCACAAGGTTATGAGATACATTATGTGAATGCTTGGCTAAAGAGATAATCTAGATTTAAAAAGAGCGAGAGAGAGATTGTCTGAACCCAGAACATTATCAGGAAGGCTATTCCAGATTTTGGGAGCTAAATGCGAAAAAGCTCTACCTCCTTTAGTGGACTTTGCTATCCTAGGTACTTCCAAAATACCAGAGCTTTGCAACCTTAGGGAGCGTGATGGATTGTAGTGTGATAGAAGACTAGTTAGGTACGCAGGAGCTTAACCATTTAGGGCCTTATAAGTAAGTAGTAGCCTAACTGATATGGAACTTAATAGGTAGCCAGTGAAGATATTGTAAAATTGGGGTAATATGATCATATTTTCTTGACCTGGTAAGGACTCTTAGCAGCTGCATTTTGAACTACCTTGTTATTGAAGATACAGGAGGACAACCACCTAGCAGTGCATTACAGTAGTCCAGTCTATAGGTCATGCATGAACTAGCTTTTCAGCATGTTTTAATCATATATTTATATGCATATATTTATATTGTACTCCAAGAAATCACCATATTGTGTAATAGTATAATATTAGTAATAATCATATTTTTTCCATCAATAAAATTAGTTTCTATTTAACCTGTACAAACTGCACAGATTTCAGCAACCGCCACCACTGATCGTTTGGAGTTTGTCGGTGACTCAGAGTCTCTGTGCTTCAGCGACACACTGCGCACACGCAGACTTTGGCTGTGACAGTGTCGTTCAATAGTTCAGGCAGGTATGTGACGCAAAAACGACGTGATTCAGAATCATGAGTCATGCACTTATTTTAGCCTGTATCTCTATGGGGTGTGATTCAAGCACTTACTTTGCTAACTAAGCCATCAGTCGTGTCGATCGTCGCGTACCTTGCCGTGAGCAGAAGCGTGACCAATGACGTGTGATAAGAAGCGCCACACTTTCGTCGCCCCCCTTCTCGCGTGAGAAGCTGCCTGAGAAGATACGTGAGAAGCTACATGGCATCTGCGCCTTGTCATCTGCAGTACCTTTTGCCAGTTCTGTGTGTGATTTTGTCAAATGTCTTAAGTGCTATAGATTAGTGTTTTTTGTTTTGTTTTGTTCTGAGCAAAAATAAAGAAAAACCTGTGTGTTATAACATTTTAGCATCTCCAAATCCCAGAATATTCAATAATCTTCAGAATGTTGATGAAAATATGATAAGTAAATTTTACTTACACTGCAAGATTAGCTAACAATGAACTACAATGTTATAGAAAAAGTGCTTATAACTGGTAAAACAACACCAGGAACAACCAATTCACAGGGTTTGTACGCACATATACAGGTGCATCTCAATAAATTAGAATGTTGTGGAAAAGTTCATTTATTTCAGTAATTCAACTCAAATTGTGAAACTTGTGTATTAAATAAATTCAATGCACACAGACTGAAGTAGTTTAAGTCTTTGGTTCTTTTAATTGTGATGATTTTGGCTCACATTTAACAAAAACCCACCAATCTCAACAAATTAGAATATGGTGAATGACTAATCAGCTAATCAACTCAAAACAACCTGCAAAGGTTTCCTGAGCCTTCAAAATGGTCTCTCAGTTTGGTTCACTAGGCTACACAATCATGGGGAAGACTGCTGATCTGAAGACAATCATTGACACCCTTCACAAGGAGGGTAAGCAACACATTCATTGCAAAAGAAGCTGGCTGTTCACTGAGTGCTGTATCCAAGCATGTTAACATAAAAAGATGCACAACCAACCGAGAGAACGCAGCCTTATGAAGATTGTCAAGCAAAATCGATAAAAGAATTTGAGTGAACTTCACAAGGAATGGACTGAGGCTGGGGCCAAAGGCATCAAGAGCCACCACACACAGACTTGTCAATGAATTTGGCTACAGTTGTCGTATTCCTCTTGTTAAGCCACTCCTGAACCACAGACAACGTCAGAGGCGTCTTACCTGGGCTAAGGAGAAGAAGAACTGGACTGTTGCCCAGTGGTCCAAGTCCCAGAGCCTCAGCTCCTTAGATGAGAGCAAGGTTTTATTTCTTGGAAACCAAGGTCCTAGAGTCTGGAGGAAGGGTGGAGAAGCTCATAGCCCAAGTTGCTTGAAGTCCAGTGTTAAGTTTCCACAGTCTGTGATGATTTGGGGTGCAATGTCATCTGCTGGTGTTGGTCCATTGTGTTTTTTGAAAACCAAAGACACTGCACCTGTTTACCAAGAAATTTTGGAGCACTTCATGCTTCCTTCTGCTGACCAGCTTTTTGAAGATTTTATTTTCTAGCAGGATTTGGCACCTGCTCACACTGCCAAAAGCACCAAAAGTTGGTTAAATGACCATGGTGTTGGTGTGCGTGACTGGCCAGCAAAATCACCAGACCTGAACCCAATAGAGAATCTACGGGGTATTGTTAAGAGGAAAATGAGAAACAAGAGACCAAAAAATGCAGATGAGCTGAAGGCCACTGTCAAAGAAACCTAGGCTTCCATACCACCTCAGCAGTGCCACAAACTGATCACTCCATGCCACGCCGAAATGAGGCAGTAATTAAAGCAAAAGGAGCCCCTACCAAAGTATGAGTACATGTAAAGTAAATGAACATACTTTCCAGAAGGACAACAATTCACTAAAAAAAATTTTTTTTATTGGTCTTATGAAGTATTCTAATTTGTTGAGATAGTGAATTGGTGGGTTTTTGTCAAATGTGAGCCAAAAACATCACAATTAAAAGAACCAAAGACTTACTACTTACTACTTCAGTCTGTGTGCATTGAATTTATTAATACACGAGTTTCACAATTTTAGTTGAATTACTTAAATGAACTTTTCCATGACATTCTAATTTATTGAGATGCACCTGTAAATGCATCATCATTCATCCATAATGGAAAGAGGAAGCATTTTATAGTTTAAGAGTTTTGTCCCCAAGAAAACAAAATCGAAAAATGGCTTTATGCATTAACACGGTTAAATCCAATGACCAAATTCTAAATTAAAGATGCATTCATAATGTAAGCAATGGACCATGAGTAAGCACACTTTTTGTTACAGTGTTCTGAATTGATCTCACTAGTGTTCACTGGGCAGGGAAGTTGTCTGTGTATTTGTACTGTAGGTTTTGCCATCTGAGGCCAAAGTTTGATATTGACAGAACACAGAAGTAAGGGTTTTTGACTGGAATGTTTGATTTTGACATGGAAGTTTGTACAAGTTTGTTTGTCACGAGAATGTGTTTATAGTTGTGACAAAGTGGTGAATTGTTTCATGAATTGTGTGTTAGTAATCGAGAAAAACTAAGACAGCATTTAGGAAAATTTAAACAATTGGAAAATCTTTGGGATAAGCAATGTACACTGATTATATAAAACTATACTGTCAGTACATCATAGTTAAATGAAATTGTTATATACATTTATTTCTGTTCAAAAGTGTGGAAATTAGTTTTTCAAAATAAACTTCAAATAGGCCTATTCCTTATACTGTGGCTCTCTCTAGTGGACAACATTAATATCACAGCTTTTAGCCTCAGGTTATGTTATCACATAGGCTTTGATAATAAAATAAACAGCATAAATAATTGAGTTTTTTTTTCTTTGAGCACTCATTATAATTCACTTTTCAAGCAATATCACCTAAAAATCAATTAAAAAACATGTAAGCCTATTCAGTGACTAACATGGAGCGTCCAAATATATTCACAGTTACAGTTTAAATAAAATAATACAATATAATAATATAGGCTAATGTTAATCGGAGCACATATGAACTTACTGGTAATAGTTAATACAACACGTCTCTAAAGAAAAAATCACTCACTATACAGTAGACCTCATTTCTGAAAATTAGACAATTGTATGATCAGCAGATGTCTATTATTTCAGAGTTCAGGTTTTGTTTTTTGTTTTTGTTTTTTCATGTCATATAGCTGCTTATTACAAGAGCAGTTTGTTGTAGGCTACTCTACATGTTCATATTAAGAGCCTATATATTGATAAATGATTAATAAATGTTTATACATAGGCCTATTTGAAAATGTTTTGAAACTGGTCTACCCAGTTTGACACATTTTCATTTTCAAATGTTATGTCTATTAAAATAAGGCTGTAGCTCATATAGTAGCCTATTGTTCATGTGTTGATATCTACTGAAGCCTTATGATCACAGTCGTAGGGAGACGCGTGATCATAAGAAACAAACAAAAATAAATAAATAAATAAAAACCAAAAAATTGGATATTTTAATTATTTGTTCAAAAAACAAATGTTTTCAGAGTCAATGTTGCAAAAATGAATTTGACCAACCTGACTCACCATCTCCTCACTGGATATGCCTTTAGAGAGAAATGCATCTTTACGGATTACATAATGAAAGAGTTTTTGTTTTTGATTTGAATTATTTCGTTTTAAAATAGTAATTAAAGCATTCTATAGATATATTTATCATGTCAGTGAAGCGCTCCTGCTCAAGACCAAGACGACAGAAAGTGCACCCGATTTGCTTTCATTATTTTACAGAAGAACAACACTGTGTTGATATTGTGAGAGCACACCAATAAAAGTAGACCTTTCACAGATTCGAAAGATGTATTACTCTTATTTGTAGTTTCACTGTTATAAAAACAAAGAAGCTCCGATAGAGTGGAGCTTCATGTTAGCCGGTGTGTGTCACTCATGGTACCCTATCTCGCGTGTTTTTTTTTTGTTTTTTTTTTTTTTTGCAACGAGGGGCACGGCCCCCTGAAAAGTAGCCCCCCGTGATAGTGTGTAACATTATAATATAGATCGGGAGGGTGATGGAACCGCCCCTGGTTATCACCTGCAGTGACTTTACTATGTCTTTTAGGCAAGTCGTGTTGGTTTAAGAAAGCTAAATTGATCAAACATAATGCTCAACTCACTGTCAGCCGCTGCCGTTCCTTTAAAAAACTAACTTGAATTTAACAAACAATAAATGTTCCAAACATATTTCTAAATTAAATGAATAAAGAAACGAAAAGAAATATGACCACTTTGCAATTAAAAACCAAAACTGAACTATCTTAATAGCTGTGTAATGGGGAAGAGAGAGAGAGGGACACTGTAAAAAAAAAAGTCTGTGACATTTACGGTAAATTACCGGCAGCTGGGGTTGCCAGAACTTCACCGTTAAAAATATGGTAGCAACATTTTAGGTTTTACTGATTTAACTTAAATTCACAATAAAATACCGAATTTCATTAACTGTTGTAATGTTAATAAACCAATATATTGAAGTGTTATTATCTGTTTTGAATCATTGTAATGCAGTGATAACCACCAAAAACAGGTGGTGATGAAAAAGTCACATGATGAATCAAAGCTCATCACAAACAGCTCTTCCAAAAGCTGAGAAGGGAAATATTAATATATAGAAGATGCACAGTGTCGTTCACACAGACACTAAACACCATCATGGTAACACACATGATACTGAAATAATGCAATAAACATAAATTTAACAACATTAGATGTAAGATAAAACACTAATGTACACAACTGATAAGAAAAAAACTAAGAAGAAACATAGTTATTTCAACGAAAAAAACAAATTAGGAAGTGTCATGCAGGGAATTCTGGGAAAATCAGTTTACAGTTTTTGACTGTAAATTATACATCGATTTGTTCTTTTTTACTTCTAAAAAAGTAATTTTAACAGTATTTTACTGTAAAATTACATTAGATGTAATTACATTTATTCACCGAATATAGTGGAAATTTACTGTTAACCAGTTAACAGGTTTTTACTGTAGCATTTTTACAGTCTTTTACTGTTAAAATCACAATCATTTTTACAGTGTATGCCAGTACTAAGACTGAAATATAAACAAATAGAAAGGAAAAAGCGTTTTTTTTTTAATAATAATTAAACACTGCGTCGTTAGAGTTGGTATGTGGCTTTATCAGACACTTGCACTTAACATTTTATGAAAATCAAGCTCAAATGGAGTTAGCAAGGTTTTTACCATTTGCCGCGATGACCGGAGATATGCGTTTTGTCTGTTCATGACAACGCCGCATCTGAGGCACCAAGTGCAAGCATTATACGCTTTCATCAACTTACAGGTTATGATATGTATTGTAGCTATATGGGCGCTTAGTTTTTCATGTCGTTTAAAACACTTGGCCAAATTCTCATGATAGACGATGAAAGCGCTATATGCACAGGATACGTAAAACGTAGCCTACAAAAGTAGCCTATTGATTACAACTAGACGGCAAAAGCTTTTCTCCGCTCTTCAAACACACAAAAAACATTAGCCTTTATAGACATAGAGTTTTAGTGAAGAAAACTCTGTAGTTATTCAAACATAATTTATTATTGACGTCTAACGTCTCATATCTTACGTCTGACGCCTGAATACTATGGGATTTTGGCCAGACGGCTGGCGAGCGTATACACGTTAGTTCTCCTCTCAGTTTGCTTAGCAATCAGCAAAAAGTGCATATAGTACACCCCATATATCTCTTCATAATACAGTCTGAACACATCCACATCCGGGTAACACGACGCCTCACGCCTCGCCTCAGTGAGGGAGGAAGCGCCAATCACCGCACGGCATCTGACCTGAGATCAGCTCGCGCATCACAGACCAAACCACCACTGACGGCCGCAGAACCGATCCCAGATCATTTTTTAACCGCAGAAAGCCACTCGACAGGGAGTTTGTTACAGGGCGTTTGAGTCACAGTCAGTGTTTAATTCGCTTATACACACATTCCGCTGACGTTTAGCCCAGCGCGCGAGCACACACACACACACACAAACAACCACACACACACACACAAAAGCGGGAAGACACAGTTACACCGCAGCACTGTAAGTATTCAACATTTCACACATTACAGAAACGTTCGCTTGGTATCAAATAAAACGTCGAATTGACGTTAACCCCAACATTGAGCTCACAGGCTACTTCTACGTGTCTTTTTCATTTTGGTGTCGCACGAGAATAAGCTAAACCTACGCGCAATTTTCCGCATGTCGAGCTTGTTTTTGGTAACAGGACTGACAACCCGAGAGAGTGTATGTATGTATGTGAGTGTTTGAGCCGCCAGCGTCTGAACGGTTTCATTGTTCCGTTCTGTGGTTCTGTTGGACTGTGGCGTTCTGTTCGCGTGTTACATTGTAAGCAGCTCGCTCAGTGTCACGCTGTAATTCTGCTGCGGCTGTTTGTGTTGAATTGACTGAACGGGCCTGAAACGGACCACACTACTGCGAGGCCCGTTCACTCAGTTCAACATGCATTTCAGCACGATTCTACATAACACCATCTCTGTCAGATGGTTCCCTATAGTCCTGAAAGAGAGCTTTTAGAACTTCTGTCACACAAATCTGACGACTGATGTTAAAATGGCACACGTTTAACCTTACTTTTTGTAATGGAATAATGTGGAGTCCAAAGCTCTTTCCTTAAATCATTTTTAATAATAATAAAAACTATTACAACAAATCAAAATGAATTAATTATATAATTTATTGATTATCTGTTATTAAGAGACATTCAATTCATTGTAAATAATGTTCTTACTTTAATAAAAAAATCTTTTATATTATGGTATATTAGAACTATTACATTTATTATACTTATTATATTTTTCTATGAATTTGGCAATTTTCTACTCTATTCCAGTGCAATAATATTGTTTTAATTACCAATAATATCACTGCCTTCATGTTGTATAGTAATTGTCTTGACAAATAGATGATTAAATGAATAATTGTATATTCTTTGGAGTAATTCTAACTGGTTTCTCATCAACATATGTAGTCTATGTGCTACAGAGAGATTTCATCATTTTGTTTTGTAGTTTTGCTGCACTGGGGTGTTGAAGGTGGTATTTACAGATAGTAAACAAAGGTGGAGCTTCTTTTTTTCCTTGTCGAGGACTATATGAAATTCCTAACACTGTCACACAGCAAACAGAAGACCTGTTCACTCACTGCTAAATAAATGTGGTCATGTGACATTCCTCAGCGATGGGCCTTTTGATGGTTAAGGTGATATTGTGATAGTAAATGTGGGTGAAATGAGGGTGGCATACATTGCTGGAGATAAGTTATGACTTTGTCATGACTGAGGTGAGTGAGGTCTTGGTTTTATTGCTGGCAGTGTTTGCATAGTGAATTACTGTAAGTTATTCCCAGTCTTTAAACACACCTAGATTGCAGAGTAGACGAAGACTGGTATGATAGTAAATATCAAAACATTATTTATGCTAGACGTTGAACGATAGTGGATTTTGCCGATACCGATATCTAGGTTGGACCACACTGGCCGATACTGATTAATCAACCGATAGTTTTAAAATGGAAACTGAACGAAAACTAAAATAGTGTTACTTTTAAAAAAAAGAACAACAGGATCTGAACCAAATTTACATAAAAACAAATGAATTAAAATATTAATATTAATTATATATGTATCATTAAAGTTAGTTCATAGTTCATTAACGTTAAAAGAAGCAACTTCAAAATTTAAAAATGTATTAGTAGATGTTGAAATGAACACACTCTAATTTATGGCCATCTTTAAATATCTACACAAAGGCCATATCCTTGAAATTATATGGATATTGTATGTATACTCTCAAACTTTAACTTCTTCTATCCTTGAACACTTGATGATTATCTAATCAAAATAAAAAAATATGTTAGTCACACACTGGGCAAAAAGCGCAGTGCCGCGTTTGAGAGAACTCGCAGGTATCAGGGATCACACACACACACCAGACGCGTCACGTTCAGTTTATGCCGCGGTCTAAAACAGTTTATTTAATCACCAAACGGGCAAAAGTTCACATCAGGAATGATCAAACAAGCGGCATATATGAGTTTGAAGTTCGGTATTTAAAAATAAAAAAAAAGAGCAACACTTGTGTGTTTTGGTCACATTGTTTTAACCATTTAAGGTGCTGCTAATGTTCGCGTCCTCTCAGCATAGACCGCAAACATACTGCTGTTCTTTTTCCACTAATGCAGCATCTAGTCAACAAATTAATTACTTAGTAATGATATGATAATAATCAATAGTAATAAATGTAAATTATATGAAAACATGCACCATAATATAATGTGTACACACCGTTTAGTTGATGTTTTAAATCCACGCGTCTGAAGTGTCCCTCTCTGTGCAGTGGCACGTGTCAAAACAAACAGCACGTGGTGTCAGTGATTCGCCTCTAGAGGCCGCTCTCGTACTGTTTAATGGCAGCGGACCCTTCTCGGCCACTCCAGCAACGGACGCAACCCGGAAAAACTATCGGCATGGATTTTTGCAGATAGTTCCAGCAATCAACTATCGGTGCGATTAATCGAGCAAAAACGGTAATCTGTCAACCTCGACTTTTTATTTAAAAAACAAACAAACAAAAAACATTTATCAAACTAGAAAATGCTCATGTAACCTTAATGTAATGGGTGGACTTAATGTTAGTAACGGCGTGGTCAGAATTATTGGCACCCTTGGTAAATATGATCAAAGAAGGCTGTGAAAATCTGCATTAATCATTTGATACTTTTATTAAAAAAATTCAAAAATATTCTAACCTTTCATTAACTAAAACAATTGGAAATGGGGGGAGAATCGCATATGAAATGTTTTTCTCAACTACACGTGGACCCACACTAGTGGCACCCTAGAATTCGAAAATATGAAATATCTGTGAGTAGGATTCCCATTCATATTTACAATTTTAGGCATACCAGGGTGATTATGAACATGAAATTATCCAGCCATGGCTTCCTGTTTCACAGGAATATAAATAGGAGGGAAAACAAAGGCCAAATTCTTTTAATCATCCATCACAATGAGAAAAAACAAAGAATATATTTCTGATGTGCAGCAAAAGATAACAGAGCTTCACAAATTAGTGAAGTGGCTTTAAGAAAAGAGCTAGAGCAGTGAAAATTCCCATTTCCACCATCAGGGCAATAATTAAGAATTTCCAATCAACAGAAAATGTTACAAATCTGCCTGGAAGAGGACATGTGTCTATATCGTCCTAATGCACGGGGGAGGAGAGTTTGAGTGGCTAAAGACTCTCCAAGGACCACAGCTGGAGAATTGCAGAAAATAGTTGAGTCTCAGGGTCAGAAAACCTTTAAAAAAAAATTTAAACAGCACCTACACCACATGTTGTTTGGGAGGGTTTCAAGAAAAAAAATTAAGAAAAGAAAATGCTCTCACCAAAAAACAATCCCCAGCATATTCTGTTTTCAGACACGACTGGAACTTCAAATGGGACTGGCTTCTATGGTCAGATGTAACTAAAAAATTTGCAAGGGGGTTGGTGCACACAGGGATAAAAAGTACCCCATGTGTACAATTAAATATACTGCTGTATTTTGATGTTGTGGGCCTATATTTCTGCTGGAGGTCCTGGACATCTTGTTTAGACACATGGCATCATTGATTCTATCAAATACCAACAGATAAAAAATCAAAAAGTGACTGACTCTGTTAGAAATCTTATAATGGGCCATGTTTGGATCTTCCAACCGGACAATAATCCAAAAACAAACCTTAAAAACAACACAAAAATGGGTCACTGGGCACAAAACCAAGCTTCTGCTATGGCCATTCCAGTCCTCTGACCTGAACCCTATAGAAAATGAGTGGTGAACTGAAGAGGAGAAGCACCAACATGGAGCTGGGAATCTGAAGGGTCTGGAGAGATTCTAGATGAAGGAATTGTCTCTGATCTCTTGTCAGGTGCTCTCTAACCTCATCAGGCATTATAGGAGAAAACTCAGAGCTGTTATTATGCCAAAGGGAGGTTTCAAAAAGCATTGAATAAAAGGGTGCCATTAATTGTGTCCAATGTGTATTAGAGAAAAACATTTATCTCATAATGATATTTTCCCCCATTTTAAATTCTTATTCTCCTATGAAAGGTTAGATTTATGTGAATTTAAAAAAAAAAAGATCTAAATGATTAACAATGCAGATTTATTTTCACAGCCTTCTTTGATCATATTTACAAAGGGTGCCAATAATTCTGACCACGACTGTAAGTTGAGTAAACGCAGCTCTAATATGAAGGGAATCTGATCAAAGAGCAGCTGCTGACAGGTGGAGTAACAGGAAATTTCCAACGGGAGCAGTGGACTTTAGGACTTTCTCTCTCTCACACACACACACACACACACACACACACACACACACACTGCTTAGGTTCTTAGATCACATGATTACCAGTCACAAGTATCACTAGGTTCTCTTGGAAAAACATCGAATATTCCCCCTATTATGTGGTTTAACATTTCCTCTGACATTTCATTCTGGTGTCAACCCTGTCAAAATGGCTTTGTTTACGAACAGATTTTATTTAATCAAATTGAGAATAATTGAATTTAAATAATGTTATTTTGAGGCTGGAACAAAATGAGTTATTTCAAGTGGAAGTAAAAAAAATATACAGTGGGTACGGAAAGTATACAGACCCCCTTATTTTTCACTCTTTGTTATATTGCAGCCATTTTGCTAAAATCATTTAAGTTAATTTTTTCCCTCATTAATGTACACACAGCACCCATATTGACAGAAAAACACAGAATTGTTGACCATTTTTGCAGTATTTATTAGAAAAGAAAAACTGAAATATCACATGGCCTAAGTATTCAGACCCTTTGCTGTGACACTCATATATTTAGTAGAAGCACCCTTTTGATCTAATACAGCCATGAGTCTTTTTGGGAAAGATGCAACAAGTTATTCACACCTGGATTTGGGGATCCTCTGCCATTCCTCCTTGCAGATCCTCTCCAGTTCTGTCAGGTTGGATGGTAAACGTTGGTGGACAGCCATTTAGGTCTCTCCAGAGATGCTCAATAGGGTTTAAGTCAGGGCTCTGGCTGGGGGGGGACTGCCGCCATTCAAGAACCGTCACAGGAGGTTGTTGTGAGGCCCCTCCTTCGTTATTTTAGCTGTGTGCTAAGGGTCATTGTCTTGTTGGAATGTAAACCTTCAGCCCAGTCTGAGGTCCTGAGCACTCTGGAGAAGGTTTTTGTCCAGGATATCCCTGTACTTGGCAGATCATCTTTCCCTCGATTGCACCAGTCGTCCTGTCCCTGCAGCTGAAAAACACCCCCACAGCATGATGCTCCACCACCATGCTCACTGTTGGGACTGTATGACAGGTGATGAGCAGTGCCTGGTTTTCTCCAACATACCGCTTAGAATAAGGCCAAAAAAGTCTATCTTGGTCTCATCAGACCAGATAATCTTATTTCTCACCATCTTGGAGTCCTTAAGGTGTTTTTTAGCAAACTCCATGCGGGCTTCATGTGTCTTGCACTGAGGAGAGGCTTCCGTCGGGCCACTTTGCCATAAAGCCCCGACTGGTGGAGGGCGGCAGTGATGGTTGACTTTCTACAACTTTCTACCATCTCCCGACTGCATCTCTGGAGCACAGCCACAGTGATCTTTGGGTTCTTCTTACCTTTCTCTCACCAAGGCTCTTCTCCCCCGATTGCTCAGTTTGTCCGGACGGCCAGCTCTAGGAAGGTTCTGGTCGTCCCAAACGTCTTCCATTTAATGAATGGAGGCCACTGTGCTCTTGGGAAACTTAAGTGCAGCAGAAATTTTTTGTAACCTTGGCCAGATCAGTGCCTTGCCACAATTCTCTCTGAGCTCTTCAGGCAGTTCCTTGACCTCATGATTCTCATTTGCTCTACATGCACTGTGAGCTGTAAGGTCTTATATAGACATGTGTGTGTCTTTCCTAATCAAGTCCAATCAGTATAATCAAACACAAATGGACTCAAATGAAGGTGTAGAACCATCTCAAGGGTGATCAGAAGAAATGGACAGCACCTGAGTTAAATATATGAGTGTCACAGAAAAGGGTCTGAATACTTAGTGATATTTCAGTTTTTCTTTTTTAATAAATCGTCAAAAATGTCAACAATTCTGTGTTTCCTGTCAATATGGGGTGCTGTGTGTACAAAAAAAAAATTAACTTAAATGATTTTAGCAATGGCTGCAATATAACAAAGAGTGAAAAAGTTAAGGGGTATGAATACTTTCCCTACCCACTGTATATATTTTTTTTTATATTGGGATATGTACTTTATTAAGTAGTAAAGTATTTTGTTAAATATATATGTTTTTTGTCTTGAGTTTACGTAATTAAAACCACCTACTAATTTCAGATTATTACTGTCCTTAATTATTATTGGTGATATGTAATTAGTAAAGTATGTAGTTAAGTAAAACTGAAACTATTACAGATTGTTTTCATAAATTGAAATAAAGTATAAATTAACTAAAATATAAATAATAGAAGAAAAACTAACAGCATAAACAAAAATTACAACAGTTGACTTGGCAATTAACTGAAATAAAAGAAGTTTAAGCTAAATTACTAAAATTACTACGACTAAAGCTGAAAAAATGTAAGCTATAGAATAGAATAAAATAGAAATATTTAAAGAACAATAACAAATAAAAATAAGCGCAACAATATTTCTAAAACTTTAAGATTAAAATGAAAAAAAGCTGAAAAATTATTACAATGGTGTATAAATAATAAAATAGCACAAATTTTAATGGAATGTTTGTCCTGTTATTTACTATTTTTTGTGACTTGACCACTTTTTTAGAAAAATAATAATATTAATCGAATAATAGTCATCAAAAGTTTTACATAATTTTTGTTTTTAAAAGAAATTCATAAGTAGGCACTGTTTGTACTTGGCTGATTTCAGGCTTGTAAACACACTTTAGATCAAAAGGTTTTGAAGATCATTAGAAACATATATTCAGTCAAGTATGTATTTGTGCTGTGTTTGATCCATAGAATATTTCCCAGTTAAATATTCCAGGCAATTACCTCCTTTAAACTTGAGTAGCAGTTGGGCCTGTACCATGAAGCTGGATTAGGTGGTTAGCCAGGTAAGTTTCAGTTTAGTTATCACCAATCCTGGGTTTTAGGTACCATGATAAGTGGCTTGGCTTTTAGCGGCGTTCATTGCCATAGTAACTTACACTCCACAGCTAACCTGCTCCAGGGCAGGTTTTGTTCTGGATAAGAGATCTCAAACTGAAATTGGACCAATCAGATGTGAGCAAAGTGACACATGTCTGATGGCGATTAAAAATCACCTCCCACCTTCTCCTCCCAGTTTCCTCTTTCCTCTCCTGCCAAATTAAAGGTCACTTATATAGTAAAAAAAAAAAATATATATATATATATATATATAAATTGTCTAGCTTTAATAATTACTTGAGAATTATTTTATAATGATTTAGTATATTAGTGCTTAATCGGCAATTCTACACTAAGGTCAATTTAGTTGAACAATTATTATAAATAATTATTTAAAATGAATATAATAATATTGAGATCATATTAATATAAATAAGCAGTAGAACAATAGATAAACTCTTTAAAAAGACTGCAGCAGTATTGCGATTTATCTCAATATATAAACTAACTTCACAAGTTTCATTTGTTAGGGTTACAAGTTTCAGATAGAGCAAGATAATTTATTTGATTTGTCCTCTTTCATGGACAATGTACATGCAAATTCACATGTAAATGCATTTAAATTCCTCATATTATTCAATCTCTTAACCTTTCTTTCGCAAAAGATTTTTGAATCCGCTGTGGATCTCTTCGGCAGAAGTGAGTCACACACTTACTCTGTGTTGATACGGCCTGTGATTGGCTGGTCACCACGATGTCACATTCATGCTTTCACGCGCATCCACAAACTCTGTATCAAAATGCCTGAGTTGACAAAGAAAGTTTAAGCAGGCAATCATGGTTACCGAACTAATGCCGGATGAGGTTTGGTTTTGTGCTACTGCACTAATACATGTAAATCTCTGATTTGTGTCAACTAACATCAATGGGTACATAAGATAGGCTCTTTCACAATAATTAAATAACGCACGATTTATTTATTTGATCTAACTGCGGGTTGTTCAGACAACCACAATTATTGTGCTTTTTATACAGCACAAGGATGAGTCATACACCAAAAGAAACAGAAAAGCAGAAAAGTTGCTTTTCATGCACTGTATAGCCTATATCATCTGAAGAAATTCCATATCTTAATGTGAAGGACAGAATTGTATTTGCATGGTTAAATTTAAGTTTACAGATATTGATCTTCCTTCTGCTGCAGCTGTCAATCATTCTCCGCTCATTCAAACAGCACGTCACGTTCAGTTATGACAGCCAGCACGGTAAAACTCTCTCTCCAAGATGATATATTCCCATTATAATACTTTATGTGTAGATAAAGGTCTGGGGATTCGCATAAAATTGACTCTTGGGGCTTGGCTGGGGTTCACATATGCTCTCCAAACCATCATTTCTCTTCCTCTTTGTACCTGGTGGAGTGCAGCGCGCTGTGCTTATGCTCATCATTCTTTCTGTCACCTAGATGTGCATAAGTCGCTGTGCGCCTCGTGCGCATGTTGCTTCAAGTGCAGCCATTCTGGCAACCCTGGAATTGTTCTTAAGAGCTTTGTGGGTCCGGGCACAGGGCATTTATTTTTCTCATTATTTCTATCTTATTTTCATGAATGTATTTTGTAAGAATACAAATAGTTAACAGAATAAACATGTTTCAATTGTATAATGTGCACCAAAGATTTTTTTTCAGGATATTGTTTTTGCTGCTAAATTATATAGTCAGCTAGTTTAATTTCATGGCTTATTTATTTTTATTCAAATGTAGTTTTTCTCTGTAATGAGGAAGTGAGTTTTTAGTGGATTGTTAAAAAAGAGTGACCATTAGTTCGCAGCAAACGACAGTACTTGATATTCTGTAGTGGTGTATGAAAAAAAAATAGCGCTGGTGTTGATCGTTATTTGGCCGATTCTATTCTAGGAATTTAGAATACTCTATGAATGCTACAGCTGCAAAATAATAAACTCAAAAAAGATGAAAAGATAATTATTTAGGCTGACCTTCGCTTTGATTGAATGCACATTATATAATGCAATGCCATAAGAACACGACAAATTTACTCGGTGAATAATCGGGTAAAAAAAAGAACAAAGCCATAAAATCCAGACAATTAATCGCAAACAACCTGGAGCTTATTTTTTAAGACCTTAATCGCTACAGTCCAATTTCATAATCGTGATCAGCCCTAGTTACAGGCCTGTCTTATTTTGCTCAGTTTTTTGGGCTGCATAATTGCGATGCCAATCAAAGCCATTGACCCGTAGAGGCTGCACATATAAATTGAATTTCTAATCGCGATTAGGTCAATTACGGTATTACCACATTTAGGGGCATAAACGTCGAAAGTCGGCATCTTATGTATTACTGCGATGCTTAAGATGTTTTTTTTCTTTGCCTACAGGTTATCTAAGGTTGTTCGGCCATTGTTTTAATTTTATTTTTAGTGTAACATTATAATGCCATGCATATTTTTACTTTTTGTATTTAAAGAAGAAACCAATCCAATGTATAGTTGACATTTGAGGCTTAATACTATAGAAAAGCAATAAAAGCTTTTAAGTTTGAGTGTTTTTTCCAGCAACTTGTTTATTTGTCATTAAAAATATGGCGACTGCAGCTTGCTTCAAACCATTTATATAGATCATCATTCAGTGTGAAAATTATGATGAATCATAATTAATGATCGCATTACAATCCAGGAATTAATCAACAATTATTCTTTGTTCATATCATGTCAGCCTATCTGAACGTGCGTGGTCGCTTTTCTTTTCTTTTTTAAATTTACACCAGGTTCTAAAGTCTAATTCGGACGCGAAGCCATGCCACTTATTGGAAACCATTCACAAGAAGCCCACAGAAATTGTGAAGACCCTGAGAGGAGCAAGGCCTCTCATCCTTGTCAAGCTAATGATCAAGAAGACAGAGAAGTGTATTAAGTTTGTATGCAGTCTCCTGGGGTGTATTACAGTGAATTGAGGGCACTTGCAGATAATACTTGTTTCACTATTGAAATTATATCAGGTAACAGTGCAACATGGAAGCACAACAAAAAAGTGAGGGGGGGGGGTGGGGGGGGGGGGGTGTGGGGTGAGCACTGGTGAGGAGAAATGCCATCTCGTGGCATGCGTTTGCTGATTGCTTGCTTTTAAGGATCATGGCAGATTGCTGGCATATCTGGTACTAAGCTTTACATGATGTACTCTCAGTCTATTACTTTAATAAGCTTAATTTGCTTCAAATGAGGCATGTTTACACTGAAAGGAATGACAAGAGTTTAGCACAGTGCTGTTCCAGTGCATTTAGCGCCTACTTAAGATGGATTACAGGTGTTTTTACACTGAAATACATTGCACAAATGTGGCACGAAGGATTAGTGAATTTGTTTACCCCTCTGTGTTTACCTTGGTCCGACTATTTTTTTCCACTCTTGTCCCAGAATTTTATTCAATTAAATTCCAGCATTAATCCCAGTTGTTCCAGAAACAATCAGTTGATTGCATAATGAATTTGGCTATTGAGTGATGATGCTCAAGTTTCCTAGATCTCTCTACAGCTTTACCCTAAGACACATTATAGCTCTTTTCAGCCACAACATCAGTGTTGTCCTCTAAATCAGGCTGCTTTCCACTGCTGTTTTTTTCCAGTGTGTTTTTGCGTTTTTCAATTGCTTTTTCAGAGACACAGGCCTGGCCCCAGGCAAACAAGTGTTTTAAACCAGTGCAGAAAATCAGATGGAGAATTTGATTCAGCAGTGGACATGAATAATCTTATACTATAGTAGAATGTGCTCAAAATGTGGATATGCATTTTGGATGTCTTCAGTTGTGCTTCACACACAGTTTTTTTTAAAGGGGTCATATGATGCGATTCCAATTTTCCTTTCTCTTTGGAGTATTACAACGCCGTTTGTGAATAGATAAGATCCCTAAAGCTGCAAAGACTAAAGTCGCAAATCCAAAGAGATATTCTTTATAAAAGTTAAGAGTCAACCACGCCTAATTCTAACATGCCCCCACGTCTACGTCACGATGTGGGAAGATTTGCATAGCGCCGCCCAAATGTTCACGCAAAGAAAGAAGGTGTAATTTTTATTCTCGCTGTAGTATTGTTGTTGCCGCTGCCATGTTGTGGAGATGCTGTTTTTCGTTGTGAAAGTGAAACTACTTTGTTTGGTCTTCCAAAAGAGGACGATGTTCGCTTCGTCATGCCTGGAGCTGATCCGTGCTGGTCGCTGAGGAACTACTTCAACTTAGTGCTGTGGATCGCCGGAACGGCTTTCACCCGTGATGAAGTGGAGTCGCAGACCCGGTAGCGTCACATGTGGTTGCCCGCAAGGCTCTCTGGAACGCTATTCTTTTGGGGTCGAAGTCCGACGGCATGCGCGCGTGTCTCACCCACGGGGGGGGGGGACCAGCTGCTCACTCTAGGCCGCCGTGTGTGACTACTTTGTTTGGTCTTCCAAAAAATTACACGACTAGAAATCAGAAGTTAAGTTGTATTTACAACACTATTCAGAATTCCAGTTCAACCCAAATATTCGAGTGGTCGGCAGCACATTTTATGGAGGACTGTTTAATGATCCTGGTAGAGTAGACTACAATGACGGCTGTTCTGATTCACAGACTGTAAGTATGTTTTATTTAAAGGATTTGCCACTGACGACTCAAACGCGAGTTTTGAGCAGTGTAGAACACTTTTTGTTTGTCATTTCTCCAATCACAAATTCAGACATGTTTTTATGTTTACGCGGCACGATGCAACGCGTCAAAAGACAGTATAAGTCATTATACTCTGTAATTATGTCCCCATTGGATGCAACAAATGCTTCGTTTGTAATAGGTTTAATGATTTTGTCCTTCGTCGCTGCTCGGTAAAAAAAAAAAAAACCACAGACACTGGATCACAGTATGGTAAGGGGAGTAACATTTCCGTCACACGCTTGAGGTATTCGGCCAGTCAAAACGCACTGGATAGCTGGCAAATCAGAGCACACCTCGCTTTTTCAGAACGATGAGCTTTGTAAAAATCGATGATTTCAGAAAGGCGGGGCATAGAGAGGAGAAACAGTAATGTACAGTATGTGGGAAATAATGTGGTTTTTTTTTCCTTAAAGCGCGGCATAAACATTCATTACCACCTAAATACAGACAAACTAATGTTCTTGTTTTATTAACATCATATGACATCCGCGTCTTTAATTATCTGCTGTTTAGGGCAGAGTGGGACGGAAATGTCTGTGAAGACCTTTGGCAGTTTTGTGAGCAGTGCCCACCAGACTAACGTGGACATGCAGTCTGAAACTGAGATTAGCATCTGAGAAAATATGACATGTAATCAGAACTCCTCTTTTGATGACTTATAGATAAATGATCACTGATGTTTGTTTGGTATTTTTCTTGTTGAATGGCAATTGGTTATGCCAGTTATTTTAGTGTCATTGATATACTGTTTGTTAATATTTTGAATTTGAATGTATTTTTAAATTTTCATTTTTCACTGTTACTTTTGTTGTAATTTTTTTTTTTTTTTTTTCTTTTAAAAATATATCTATCTATGTAGTTTTTATTTATTAGTTTATTTAGGTCTAGTTTTTTAGTACTTGCGAAATTAACATAAATGCAAATGTGAAATGTTCCTTTAGCACGCAACGAGATAAAATAATTTGACATTTAAAAAAAGCGGAAATAATATTTTTTTTGAGTTTATTGCATTTTTATTGTAGTTAATGTTTATATTATTTCAAGTAAATACTTTTTTTTAATATTTTGTTTTATTTAACTATAACAGAAATTGACAACTGGCTCTCAGGGTCTATGGGCAGTTAGGCTAAAAGCTAACAAAGTAACCTGGGCAGCCTGTTTCATTTAGCTCTTCATACCTTCGATATTTAACACCTATATCATGAAGCCAGACCCTATGGTATATCATAGGTATAGAAATTCCGCATCTTGAGAGAACTTGGACATTATATGGTCATCATAACATTAATCATCATATCTGTGCACTATATTGGCCCTTGGAATATTAAAAAAACAACATTATGATGCGCTCTGCCTCATATACAAAAAAAAAAAAGCTAAGAAGTCAGTCGGCGAATGATTATTGGCAGTCATGATTCTTGTGAAAGTATGGTACAGTCTTACGCACATCAATCATGTACTCGTTGTAGCACAGATGGATCCAAGACAGATGGACGTATCTGCTGCAGTGAGCGATTGATTCAAAACGTTTGGTAAGAGTATCCTTGGAGTACAGAAGCCTCAGTTTTCACAGCGAATGCTTATTCCCAGATGGCTTTACTTTTAGCTCTAGAAGCAATATAAAAGTAACAACAAGCGTATTTTTTAATATTGGCACTGATTCTAATGTGCGCTGCATACTAAGGCACTCCAGGCATCTACAATTTGTTAGTCATACTAGAAAAATTGTAGTATTCTTTGAAGAAACTAAAATTTTTACATATTTTTTTGTGGATGTCCCGTGGCTGCATGATATGTTTGGCTTGCGCAATGAACGAGGGCAGATTAAAGTGGCTTCCTTTGGAGAATACCACTGTATATTCCCAGTATCTGATGTACAATCTATATTGAATCTGTCTTGTGTCATTAATAATAAATGTGTCGAATGGATATGAATGCATGACAACAAACTATACTGAGTGAATCGCTAGGTAGTAAACTGAAATAAGTTTTACTGTTTTTGGAAATCATATGACGGCAGGTTGATGTCGACTTGGACATTCATGACTCCTTCATATTTAGTGAACAGGGGTAAAAGAAGAAATGTTTGTGACGGCGAAATTTTAATAGAATTTCCAATTTTAAAGCTATTTTACTCAGGAAAATAATTTTTAGGGTATGGTTTATAAACTGAAAGATTTCTATATATTTTTTATCATACTAGTGTTGTTACTTGTATGTTTTTGTATAGTGATTGGCTTCTTAATGAAATTTATTTATTGTAGGAAAACAAAAATTATTTAGCTTAAATGATACTGTAATGTTGGCCTTAGAATATAGTCCATGTGTGCTGATTAATGTTTTAAAACATAAAAACTATAATAACCCTGGTGGAAGTAGGTGTATTTCAGATAAATTTGCCCACTATTTAATTTTAATCTCAGTGTCAATAAGTGTCTCAATTTACTGGATAGACGGCTGGCTTTTCAGGCACACTCTTTTTTAGACCCAAATTGAGCGAGAGGTCGGGTTCCTGGAATCGCTCGTATTTGTGCTGCGAGTAGAAAGATGTCGGAGAGGTGGGAATATCACTCCACTGCCCGACCTCTTGCTCATTTTCACCTGCCCACTAAGGCTCTTTTTAGCAGCCCTGTGCTAAAGTCAAGCGTTTGAAGTGCTGGGAACCTGCTGATTGTTACTCCGAGGGCCTGGGGCTCTTCCAGCTGAAGGGAAAACCCTTAGGCTCCACAGTACCTCCACACTTTCAAACCAAGCTCTTTCAGCAGCTGATAAATAGCTAATGATGTTCTTTGTGTAATGAGCTTACATGTGAAATTACCCAGAATCCTTTTAGGTGTTCAGCGCAATATGCGGCATTGATACCATATGCTTTGTACATATGTGTGAAAATGCCTGAGTTGTATTGAGTTATCACAATGTTTTGTAGTGATTGTGTAAAAGTGATTTTTGTGTGTTCGTCAGGCTTCAGAGGAGGTGTCGAAATGTCTGGTGGCGATGAAGGAGATCCTGTACGGCACTAACGATAAGGAGCCACACACAGAAACAGTGGCCCAACTGGCCCAAGAGCTCTACAACAGCGGCCTGCTCATCTCACTGGTGGAAAACCTGCAGGTCATCGATTTTGAGGTGAGGATACTGCTTGTTCTCTTTTATTTATGATTGTAATAATTGGTATAATAGCATTGTCCTATGTGTGTTCACAGGGTAAAAAGGACGTTTGTCAGATCTTCAACAACATCCTGCGCAGGCAGATCGGGACCCGCAGCCCAACGGTGGAATATTTCTGCTCTCATCAGGAAGTTCTTTTCATCTTACTCAAAGGGTGAGATGATGGGTATTTTTGAAACGTTGAAGCATCTATTCCATGCTTGAAATGAATTTCAAGCATGGAATAGATCCAAAATCATGAAGTTCCGTTTTCCTGAACATGGCTTCTGTTAAACATTAACGTGACATTTCTGCTGTGGTGCTGTGGCAGGTATGAGACCCCTCAGGTGGCATTGAATTGTGGGATTATGCTGCGTGAGTGCATCCGGCATGAACCTCTCGCCAAAATCGTCCTCCACTCTGAACACTTTAAAGATTTCTTTGGCTACGTGGAGATGTCCACATTTGACATCGCCTCTGATGCGTTTGCCACCTTCAAGGTAAGTGCTATATTTATTTTTTATTGAACACATTGTGTTACATAAATTAAATGGTAAATTGCGCTCTTATTTTTATTTTATTTTTTTTTACAGGACCTGCTCACAAGACACAAGGTTCTGGTGGCAGAATTTTTAGAACAGAACTATGATGCGGTAATATATGAATTTTTTGGGGTTGTTTATTTTTATCATAGAATTCTGGAAAACTGACATTTTTAAATGGTTGTCACTGATCTTGCAGGTTTTTGATAACTATGAGAAACTGCTTCACTCTGAGAACTACGTGACCAAGAGACAGTCTTTAAAGGTGTGTGTTGTAACATCTGATTTTTGTCTTCTCTAGCCTGTCCTGTCATTAACATCATGTGTTTGTGTGTTATGTGACAGCTGCTGGGTGAACTGCTCCTGGACAGACACAATTTCACAGTCATGACACGGTATATCAGTAAACCAGAGAACCTGAAGCTCATGATGAACCTCCTGAGAGACAAGAGCCCCAACATTCAGTTTGAGGCTTTCCATGTCTTTAAGGTACACCTGACTTTTTCAGAAATTGTGGAAAGTTTTTTGAAGCTCCAAAACGATAAAAGTACTATAAAAGTATCAAAATTGTTGTTTGGCTTTTGGATTATATTTTCAAATCTTATAAAGACCATATGTGACCCTGGACCACAAAACCAGTCATAAGAGTACATTTTTTGAAATTGAGATTTATATATCATCTGAAAGCTGAATAAATAATCTTTCCATTGATATATGGTTTGTTAGGGATACGGTACATTATTTTGGCAAGAAGCAACTTAATATTTAAATATCTGAATCCTGAGGGTGCAAAAATCAAAATATTGATTTAAAGTTGTCCAAATGAAGTTCTTAGCAATGCATATTTCTAATCAAAAATTACGTTTTTTAATCATCATTAATTACCATGTACTTTACATTAAATAGCCTACTGATTTTTGGTCTATAAAAGAAAATGATAATTTTGACCCATACGATGTATTTTTGGCTATTGCTACAAACATACCCCAGCGACTTAAGACTGCTTTTGTGGTCCAGGGTCACATATGATAGCACTGCATGAGAAACAGACTGAAATATAAGGCAATAAAAAATGTACATACTGAGGAAAACAATCTCTTAACTTCTGTTTCCTTTTTTTTGTGCATCTCCTCAGGTGTTTGTAGCCAATCCAAATAAAACACAGCCCATCGTAGACATTCTATTGAAGAACCAAACGAAACTCATCGACTTCCTTAGCAACTTTCAGAAGGATCGCACAGACGACGAGCAGTTTAACGATGAAAAGACGTACCTCGTCAAACAAATACGAGACCTAAAGAAGCCAGCCTCCTAAACTTTAGCTACTGCAGTATTAGGAAAAAATGTAAAAAGCATATTAACAATAATAATTCTATTTAAAATCTTGAAAAATTCTTTTCTTAGTTCTGAGGCTTACAAAAGAAGGTTCCTGATCTTTGCTGTTCTCTGTTCTTATTTGCTTTTCATTTTCCTTTTCTGTTTTATTTTATTGCGAACTCTCGTGCCATGATAGGATGTTTTAAAAGTAGCAATCAGCCAGTTTGCGTTACAGGAAAAACCGTCTTAAGAACATCAAGACACCTTGCGGATGAGGAAGTACAGGTAAACTTTCATTTTCCGGATGGTTTTCACGAGGCTGGACATTCTACGTTTTGACAGCGCCACATCACGGCACTTTCGCTCTGCTACAAGAGATTGTGTTGTTTGGATATTGCTGGAAAAGAGCTGAAATTCCCAAAAGATTCATTATGAGCTGTTGATTTTCTTTTGATGACTTGGTAACTGCACTAATCTTCATTCTTGCATTCCTCCTTTGTCAACGTTTCATGGCTTTTCTCTGGCATCAGCATCCGCTTTTATTTCATTAGCCCGTGCTTTATTCAGAACACTACAAACCTGATGATTTCCTCCCTGTTCTCTTTATTCTGTTTGTATTTTATAAGAATTATTTAGAAAGATGAATTCACTTATCAGTATTTTAATTGTTTATCTGCGCTGAAACAGAAAGAGCATCTGTGGGTCTTCATGTACATTCTGAGTTGCTGCCAGGCCGTTTTTCTGATCAGAAAGCATCACTATTTTGTTTTGCATATTTTTATTTGATGTTTACCTATGTTTAAAACAGACAAAAGCTGATTTTAATCTTAAGGCGGTTGCCAATTTAGAAGAATCTTGCAAATTCAACTTTGGCACCAAGTGAACCGTGTATATTCCAACTCGTAGATCAGTGAGGTATAGCTATAGTGCTGTGGTATTACTATTGTATGCTCTATACCATAGTAACCTTAGTGCTATAGTATTTGTTAACTTTAGTACATCATGCTGTAGTATAATATTCATTTCTATACTATAGTATACCTTTTACTGTAGTATGTATTTTGTGCTATAACCCATCATTCATCTGTTTATGCTGATTTTGACAGAAGTAGATTGTTGCATAGCTGAAAAACGAGATGAAATGAGGACACAAATGTACAAACAGGTGCCTTTTGTTCTTGAGTTGTTAATTTACTCTTTTGCTCTTTTATTTGTCAAGAAATTTTGGAAGGGGGAGCTTAATTTTTTTGTTGTTGTTGTTTTTAATGTTCTCATTGAGCATATTTAGCTTGATTAAGCAATGAACCTCTTTAACTCACTGTATTTGAGTTATGCTGTTGAAGAAAATCCATTAAATTTCATTCTTTTTTTCCTCTACAGTTGATTGATTGTTTTATTACGATCGTCTTTAGGCTTATAGGATGAAATATGCTTTGGTGGTTTACACCATCACTCACAGGGTGAAGCAAATCCATTTGTACTCCAAGGCAACTATTTTCAAATTATTTTCATGAAGCCAAATTTATTAAATATATTTGTCAGCAGGTACATTGAAGTTGCCAAACCATGTTTTCAAAATTATTTAAAATTTTTCCTACTACATATTCAGGTGTAGTTTCCATCTGAAATTCAACCAACTGAAGCGTTTTTTCTTTTCTTTTTCTTTTTTTTTTTCAAAGAAAAAAAAAACATTGGGTATCGTGTATATACTGTACACTGTAAATTTAGAACAAATCTAAATGGTAATATATTTTGTGTGAACATGTAATGGACAGTTCTGCTTATCCATTCAATTTTATACATTTCAAAACTTTGTTGTGTGCAATTTTAAAACCTTTCAACCAAAATCCCATTTCTAAAATGCATATAATTAAACTTTTAACAGGATGTACTGGTAAACTGATAAAACAACTTTTATGCTGTATTGTAATCATAAGGTAATGTTGATTCGAATCATGCTGCATGAGTGTGGCAGGTTAAAGTTCTTCACCAGGAACTGAAAGAGTCACATTTGAACATCATGCGTTTCTGTCATAATGGCAGGAGAGCAGCTTTCGAAATGACTTCTATGATCTCAGTCTCTTACTGCACTGAAAATGAGTTTCCTCTGCTTTTCGTTTCATGTAGCCATCTGCAAAAAAAACAAAAACAATTCATAACGGGTGTACAGGGGTAGATGGCATGAAATACTTTTTGGGATGTTGTCCTGCAGTGCCACATGCTGTATTCCATCTAATTTTTATGCTTCAGGTTTTATGAACTAAGACTTTTACACTGAATATTTGAACATATAGTATATTTGAATATTCAGAATATTTGAATATAATTTTAATTTGTCATAACCTAGTACCGGACCATTTAAATCCAAGTATTACATTCAATGAGCTACTAAAGGAAAAATGAAGAAAACATGGTGACCAGTCACAGTGACCTTACATTTTATACTTTCACATACTAAAAAAAAAAACACATCCACACCTAAATCTGAACTACACTAATTAAAGACTTCTTATTAATTTTGGTACTAATAAACAATGGGTTCAGAAAGGTAGATGCTTTTCCCCATCCAGTTACTGAGAAACTTTGATAATTATTTTTTATCGAGACACAAAAACACTTACTTGCTGTGGGCGGAGCATCTTGTTCTGACATATGTCTAGCAGAAGATTTCTGCTTGCCACTGAAAAAAAATATTTTTTTGAGTAAAATTTTCAAGATACAGTACAGTTTATAGATATTTAAAATTTATTTCTATAATATATACATAATTTAGATATTATATATATATATTAGTAAAAAAAATTTATTTTACTAACAAACATTTTTTCGTTAAGTTCATAATTTATCATCATCATAATTTAATGATTTACGGTGCACTTACAATGAATTTCTGGACGCCGTTGAGTTTGTCGAACCTGAGGTAGGAAATGTCGTGTTTGACTTTGTTGCTGTCCAGGTCTGTGGTGTAGATCTGCTTTATTCCAGCGCAGCGTATCAGAGGAACACACTCATCACATGGGCATTTGGTCACAAACATCATTGTGTTCTCTTCCTCTTTTATCTCTGCGCTCCTGCAGATTTGAGGGAAACAAAAGGGGAAGGTGGGAAGCAGAATTAATTCATTTATTTGAACATTCGAATGGCCTGATATTCAGAGTTCTTTACAAACACAGTCAGTGCATATAAAATATTGCACATCTCCATCGTGAACTGATGATCAGCTGTTGTTGCCAAGTGTTGTTCTGACAGCTCCTTCCCATGAGTCTCACCTGAATGTGAGTGCGTTCTGCTCCGCATGGAGGATGTATCTGTACTTCCTGTATTGTCTCTCCTCTTGCTTGTGATCCATCTGAGGATACTCTGCGTACTGTGAGCCCACTGGGTAGGCGTTGTATCCACAGCCCACTAAGTAAAGCTGACCTGTGCCATCACATTGTGACTAGAGGTAGTTTAAGGAGAAAATAAGAGAGGTGTTCTTTATTTAAAATACATTTATAAATTCATAAAGTAATTTGTTTTTCAAAAACTCAAAACTCATTTAATTGAGTTTTTGGCTCACCTGTTTGCCCTCAGCCCAAATAACTGCACCAACTCCCACTTTAGGATCCTCTGCATAAAGAGACAGCACACAAAAACTGAAAACATTTGCACTGCATCCTCAATTTAACTTATAGCACCCTGACATCACCCTTCAGGAAATGATATAATTTTGGCAGGAAAACAACAGTATTAGCAATGGACTAGTTGGGCTGTGTCACTTTATAACATTCCATACTGTTAGATAAAGTACTCGGAATGATATTATCAAGATATCAAAATATGGATCTCAGATCTCAGAATTTGGCGTCAATCTGACAACACTGACAGATTTTCCGGCTTTAAGAGTTTTCACCGTTATACGGTAGGAGGCGCTATTACGCATCAATTAAAAAATTGCTAGCGGTGAAAGAGTTAAAACTATTCATATCAGCTTTCACCCTCAGGTAAGCTAATCATCACTTTATCACAAGCACTTTATTTCCAACCTGTTGGTAATTGTGTAGCTATTTTGTAAATTCTCAAGTCATATTTAAGTTTATGTCACTACGTTTGCGTCACAAATTCAACCTACAAATGGCTTGAAGTTGGCGTGAAATGAAAACTGACTTTATTTAATAAATGCATCTTATTGATCTTACTGTCAACGATTCATCCATGTATATGTATTTATTAATTTTTTTTACATTTTTTAAGCTCACAATTTTTTATCAAAAAGTCTCAACTTTCCATTGAAACAAAACTTCTCTCTGGTGATATAAGCTAGACTTCTTCAATCATTCAAGCTGCTTAAATCCCGTCCTGTCTTACAGTTGACTGCAAGCTTGCATTCAGATCTGCCTCCATCCAATCAACACCTGATGGCCAGAAAATAAGTCCTGCTCTACATTTCTTTTTTTCTTTTGTCAAAGACACTCCAGTTACTTACATAACCTTGGTTCCCTGAGATAAGGGAACGAGTGTTGCATTACACGCTATGGGGTAAAATCTGAGCACCATTTTGTCAGAATCTTTTGACTGATAGCGACAGTCATTGACTCGCGTGCAGCCTTATAGCATGCCAGCTTACGCAACGCTCGTTCCCTTATCTCAGGGAACTGAGGTTATATAAGTAACCGAGATGTTCCCTTTCGAATGGTCTCTCCCATTCCGTTACACGTTATGGGAATTGCCAAATCTCCATGAGCCTGCCGTACTATAAGCATAGTGAAGCACATGAAGCCACTCTGTGAATCCAGCCCTGGAGCACCCGCACTGTGGGCTCCTGTAAGCATGAGCTAATAACGAGACCCAAGCTATTTAGGCTGAGGACTGAATAACAAAACCTTCTCCACTTACAAAGGGGATTAGGTAAATTATAAGCAGACAGAATCCGTACCTGCAGGGCAGGCACCTCCAAATTATAAAACCTGGTGATGGTAGATGGTGACGACAAGGCGGCAGCCGCAAAGATATCACCAATAGACACCCCGCTGGACTAAGCCCAGAAGGAGGCCATTCCTCTGGTGGAGTGGGCCCTCACCCCTATAGGAGGGCCTGCTAAAGCATATGCCAAGGCTATAGCATTTACAGTGACCTCAGAAGCACACAAATAGCTGCTCTGAGTGCCGAAACAGGCCAGATTACTCAACTTACACTCTAAGGTTGATGATACACAGGGCAACTTTTTGAGCAATGTTGCTGGGTAACTTTGGCCAATGTTGCAGTCAACGGGCAACCAGGTGAGACACAGGGCCCATGACCGATCTAAGGTATCCAGATAGCAATTTGTTGCACATCCTCAATAAGATAAGTGCCCAAGCTACATTGCTCAAAAAAAGTTGCCCAGAAAAATTGCTCAAAAAGTTGCCCCATGTATCATCACCCTAAGACCTAGAAGGATTGGGACCCTGCTCTTCCTCAGAATTGGGAAGAGCTAGAAAGGTGATGACTTATGCTCTGAACAAAGTGGAGAGCACTTTAGGCACGTAGCCGTGTCTTGGTTCGAGGACAATTTTACAGTTGTTAGGCCTAAACTCAAGGTATGAAGCACTGACTGACAGTGCTTGCAGGTCACGCACTCGCTTGACCATCGCTAAAGCCAGAAGGAGGGCGGACTTAAGAGTCAGGGGCCACAAATCGGCTGACTGTAGTGGCTCGAAGGGAGGGCACAGTAGGGCCCTGAGGACTATAGTTAAGTCTCAGGTCGGCACAGTATGAGGACGAGGAGGATTCAGTCTCTGAGCTCCCCTCAGAAACTTAACGACAAGGTTGATTCCACCGACTGCCTGGCCAGCCACGACCGCATGATTCGCTGCGATGGCTGTCACATATACTTTGAGCATGGAAGTGGTGCGCCCCTTGTCCAGCAGCTCTTGTAGAAAGGTTAGCACGTAGGACACATCACAAGAGAATGGCTCCTCGTTCCATGCTGCACACCAGTCAGAAAAGACATGACCATTTAAGAGCATAGAGACGTCTCGTAGACAGGCCTCTAGCCTCCAAAATGGTATAAGTTACACATGCTGGGAGTTGTTAAGAATCATGTGAGGGGCCAACAATGAATGCTCCCAGCTTGAACCAACCTGTGAAGGAGAGCATGACCGAGAACCCCTTGGTTGCATTTTATAAAGGTACCAGCGTAGATGTCTGAGATCCAGAATTGGTCTCAGCCCTCCATCTTTTTTGGGAACAAAGAAGTAGCAGCTGTAAAAGCCTGACTCACGGTTCGCTAGAGGAGCCGTTTCTACGGCTCCTTTTGCAAGCAGTGTTTGCACTTCGGACTGGAGACAGTGAGCATCGTTGTCCTGTACCGTACCTCTGAAGTGAGGTGGCCTGCGAGTGAACTGGAACAAGTACGGGTTTTTTGAACCCAACTTGACACATCCGGGATGGCTTTCCAGGCCTGGAGACAGACAGACATAGTGGTATGAGTTTTCGAGATAGATACAGTTTGCTGCAACCCCCCCAGGGGCAGGGAACGACACTGTCCCCCCCCCCGGCTAATGAGAAGAGGAGAAATTCTCTTTTGAGTATGTGGCCCGTTGACTATCACAATGGTATATTGCTTGGGTGCACACTGAATGAGAAAGGCAGGCCCAGCCTGAAGGAGATTCCAGTCTATCGCTCAGAGTTAAGTGAGGGATGGAGAAGCGAGCAGAGCTTCTTTGAGGGAGTTCCGGCATCGGTGTGAGAGAGAACTCATTCTCATATTCCTGTCGTGTGGGATCAGAACGGCTTCTGAGTCTCAGAGACTAGAGCCAAGTCAGTTGCTTTCAGCAGCTCTCTAAAGGCATCAGAATTCTGGCCGGACTCATCCATGGTGTGGAGAAGTTTGGCCTGAAACACTTGGAGCACCGCCATCATGTGAAGCGCTGAACCAGCCTGGCCAGCCACTGAATAAGCCCTGTTTGCTAGGGCTGAGGTAGTCCTGCAGGGCTTAGATGGGTGCGCTGCATGGGCTTTCAATTCCAGGACCGATGAAGGGCACAGATGCGCAGCGACCGCCTCTTCGAGAGGGAAGAGCTTGCCATAACCTTGTTCTTCAGCGCAGTCAGCAGCAGTGAGAGCGGCAGAAGTGGAGGGATTAACATGCACAGAGTAGGGGGCACACCATGTCCTGGTGAGCTCTTTGTGAACTTCTGGGAAGAACGGGGTGGGCTGCTGGTGGGAGGATTGTTGACAGCGTCCCTTCAGGTACCACTCATCTAAAAGGCCGCAGCGGGCTCTACCAGAGCCAACCAGGCTAGGCCGAGATCCTCCACAGCCTTGGTGAGAACACGGATCAGCTCGCTGTCCACACTAGGCCATGTTGTTTGTGTTGGAGGGAGGGTGTCAAGATCTTCACCGGAACATGCCCACTCCTCTGCATCTGAAGCTGTCAATAACATCAAGTCATCCGCGACAACTTCCTCCTCAGACCCGTCGAAGCAAATCAAGCAGCTTGCTGCCAATAAGGGATACTGAGACTCATGTATGAAGCACACAGGCAAGTCGAGGCATTGTGGGGAGAGTGAACGGAGAAGGATGAGACTCGTGCTCTCGCAGTGAGAGCAATCCGTCCCGGTGAGCACAGCCTCTGCATGGGTGCTGCCCAAACAGGCGACGCACTCCCCATACCCATCTGCGTCATGCAGGGTTCCCTGGAAGAGCCACACTCACGATGCAACATTTGTAACAACTTCGCTGAGAAATTTGCTCAGAAATTTGCTTTAATAGATGCCGGATGGCCGCAGGGGAAAGCATCTAACGACCTTCCGCTGCCAGGGCTTCTTTTCACGGCAGCGAACAGCAGGCTGAGCTTCTTGCTTCAGCTTCTGCTGCTTCTTCAGAGTCCAGCAAGGAGATCGCTGAAGGAGAAAAATTCTGACAAAATGGTATTCAGAGCCGACTTATATAGCAATCAGCTCCACCCCTTTTGGTGGGTTGAAGTGCCATTGGTTCGTGCAGTTACACAACGTGAACAAATCAAGCTTCAGTATCAAGTGTAAACAGGAGTTTACCCCCATAACATGTAATGCAACGGGAGAGACCGTTTTACTAAAATGTACATCATAATATAGAAAACAAGATCTGTTGTTCCTTCTGTTACTTTGTGATTTTAATTTACCTTTAACTAAACCAGACCTGATGCTTCTGATTTCTGCCAACTGTTCCAACATTTTTAGGGACACTAGATTCATGTTGTCACTTTCTACCATCATAGTTAGATTTTAGATTTTTGTATTTTTGATATCAGCTGAACACTTTGATGTCAATTAATCAAAAAAGTGAAAAATAAGCAAAAAAACAAACAAAAGTTCAACAGAATTCACCTGTTCTACATGCCAGTAATCGGGCCTGTATGATACAGTGTCGCACCACATCCTGAGGTAAAGCTGGAGAACCCATCCCTAAAGGCTCTCTCATGAAGAAACCATAATTTTCTTCTAGAACCGGAACACTTGCTGCGGCAGATGCCAGAATCGTAATGAGATTCCTCATATGCTGCCTTAAGTTACTAAAATTTGGTTCTGCACAAAAGTTCTCCAGTCCCATCTTGTTTAGCACATACTTATGCTGTTCCTCGTCATTTATAAAGAACTTTTTAAATAAATCATCCAAGTTGTTCCACCATTCCCTTCTAAAGAGATCCTTAACATTGAGAGTAGGATTGTCCGCAGCAATCTTCCCAAGGAAGTCACAGTTTTGAGACCTTTCGTCCACGAACTGCTGCATGGTGCAGGCCAGAGGCTGCAGGAGCACACAGATGTGGGGTCTGCTGTTAGACTTCAGTCTCTCTGCAGCTGTTGCATCTAAGATGGCTTCCTGGTGACTGGAGTCAGTATGATCATGTCTACCTGACAGCAAACTGATCTCAGCATCACCAGGCCAGTATGATATCCTGCTCACACCAGCTGAATAAAGAAGAGGAGAGGGTAGCAACAAGGGGTAAGATAGGCAGTCAGATATAAATTTGTTAAAAATGTATAAAATAAATGAAATATAAGTTTATTTTAAATGTAATATTATATGCATAACTTTTTTTTAATTATTTGAAATATAGTTATACAGTGCAGGTATGATCTTACCATTGATGAGCATCTTGAGGCAGGTTGAACAGGGTTTTCTGGAGAAGTAAAGATCACATCCCTTCAGTCTGGGGCCATGTTTGACCACAGCCACCTGTCCTGCATGTAACTGCACACTGGAACAATGCAGACCCAGAACCATGCGCTCATGGACCACTACAAGACCAGTGTCCCCAGCCTGGATGCAAATATGATACCTTTAATTATTTATATATCCATACAGTCAATGAGTCAAAGGATGTAGCAGCCTTTCCAGTTCATACACACTACAAGTTCATTAGAATCTCATTTAGAGCACACAAGTCATTATACGTACAACAGGGACTCATGTGGGAAACTGTTTTCTCCATAAATAAATATAAATCAGACATTTTACACTGGTAGACACTATTTGTAAAAAAAAAAATTCTTAATATCATCTCATCTGCATTTAAGCTCAATGTCTTTGAAACACACCGGATTGCTTTAGAGGAAATTAAAATATGCCTACAGCATCATTCTCTCGTTGCTGTGGTTCTTTCTTTGGGAAAAGTTCCATCCAAAGACTCAACAATGTGAAGAGGTTGGCTTTGGACAGTCGAGGCCCATGACCTGAAACAAAAAAATAGGAGAATTGTGAACAGACTACTGAAAAGAAGAAAACATTTGCTTAGCTGCTAAAAATCACATTTTCAGTGTTATGAAAGGGACGTGCAAAGCAATAAAGATAAACCGATAACCGATTAGACCATGGTGTTTAATGTGTGCTATAAATACATTTGTTTTCAATTCTTAATTTTTAAAATCTTGTTTGTTTTTTCACATTTTGACATAAGTACTAAAGTAATAATAAAACATACACAATGATTATTTTATAGTATTATTATTAATTTTACTATTATTATTAGTAATAGCAATTATGCCATTACAGTGGGGCAAAAAAGTATTTAGTCAGCCACCAATTGTGCCAAGTTGTCTCCCACTTAAAAAGATGAGAGAGGCCTGCAATTTTCAACATAGGTATACCTCAACAATGAGAGAAAAAATGAGAAAAAAAAAAACAGAAAATCACATTGTAGGATTTTTAAAGAATTAATTGGTAAATTCCTCGTTAAAATAAGTATTTGGTCACCTACAACAAGCAAGATTTCTGGCTCTCACAAACCTGTAACAACTTCTTTAAGAGGCTCATCTGTCCTCCACTCGTTACCTGTATTAATGGCGTCTGTTTGAACTCGTTATCAGTATAAAAAACACCTGTCCACAACCTCAAACAGTCACACTCCAAAACTCCACCATGGCCAAGACCAAAGAGCTGTCAAAGGAACACCAGAAACAAAATTGTAGACCAGCACCAGGCTGGGAAGACTGAATCTGAAATAGGTAAGCAGCTTGGTGTGAAGAAATCAACTGTGGGAGCAATTATTCGAAAATAGAAGACATACAAGACCACTGATAATCTCCCTAGATTTGGGGCTCCACGCAAGATCTCACCCCGTGGGGTCAAACTGATCACAAGAACTGTGAGCAAAAATACCACACGGGGGGACCTAGTGAATGAACTGCAGAGAGCTGGGACCAAAGTAACAAAAACTACCGTCAGTAACACACTGCGCCGCCAGGGACTCAAATCCTGCAGGGCCAGACGTGGCCCCCTGCTTAAGCCAGTACATGTCCAGGCCCATATGAAGTTTGCCTAGAGAGAAAATTTGGATGATCCAGAAGAGGATTGGGAGGATGTCATATGGTCAGATGAAACAAAATAGAAATTTTTGGTAAAAAACTCAACTTGTCGTGTTTGGAGAAAGAATGCTGAGTTGCATCCAAAAAACACCATACCTACTGTAAAGCATGGGGGAAACATCATGCTTTGGGACTGTTTTTCTGCAAAGGGACCAGAACAACTGATCCGTGTAAACGAAAGAATGAATGGGGCATGTATCGTGAGATTTTGAGTGAAAAACTCCTTCAATCAGCAAGGGCATTGAAGATGAAACGTGCCTGGGTCTTTCAGCATGACAATGATCCCAAACACACCGCTCAGGCAACGAAGGAGTGGCTTCGTAAGAAACATTTCAAGGTCCTGGAGTGGCCTAGCCAGTCTCCAGATCTCAACCCCATCGAAAATCTTTGGAGGGAGTTGAAAATACATGTTGCCCAGCGACAGCCCCAAAAAAATTACTGCTCTAGAGGAGATCTGCATAGAGGAATGGGCCAAAATACCAGCAACAGTGTGTGACAACCTTGTGAAGACTTACAGAAAACGTTTGACCTCTGTCATTGCCAACAAAGGGTATATAACAAAGTATTGAGATGAAATTTTGTTATTGACCAATACTTATTTTCCACCATAATTTGCAAAAAAAATTCTTTAAAAATCCTACAATGTGATTTTTCTGGATTTTTTTTTCTCATTTTGTTTCTCTTAGTTGAGGTATACCTATGATGAAAAATACAGGCCTCTCTCATCTTTTTACGTGGGAGAACTTGCACAATTGGTGGCTTGACTAAATACTTTTTTTCCTCCACTGTATAATTATGAAAAAAAAAAAAAGAAGAAACGGAAAGAAAAAGAACGAGTTCAAGGTTGTTAAGCTTTAGTGGAAAATGTATAGATTGTATAGATTAAGAGTTCAAGATTTATCATTTTTATCCAATAAGTTATAAAGATTTCTAAAAATGTATCGAGAAGTGTATTAATTTATTATTAAAATTAGAAATATTAGTCTTAGGCTTTTCTTATTGATTTCGTTTATTGGGGTGATTTGTTTAGTCATTTCGTCAAAATAAAAACAGAACATAATAATCGGTTCTGCATATCGGGATTCGGTTATTGCAACACTTAAAATAATCTGCATTATATCTATTGTACAAAAGCAATATTGATCAGCCTCTATAAGGAAATGGTTAGTATAAAATCTGATCAGATTTCTAATCAGAACATAATACCTCTTAAAATATAGTTGCTGACATAGACATAGACAATATAAATACAATGTATAAATGCCTGCTAATAAATGTTTTAATGACAAAAAAATAAAGAACATCTTGAATAAAAAACTGAAACGGCTCTGAAGAAAAGAAGCGCCTTTGGCAAAACAGTTGGGCCATCCACTGGAGTCTGATTACCATAAAGAGACACTGACAGTATAATCTAACCTTGTACTTTGGCATCCGTCTGTACTCCGGCATCCCTCATATTGCGCACTTCCTCGCCGTTTGGAATGGATCTGTTTCCCTCGAAATCCCGGTGAGACCGCCGACTGTCGGATGCTGCCATACAACCGCGATCAACATTGACCTGTCATTGACTAAACAGCTCAGAACAACAGCAGCCCGTCCGCCTTCATGCGGTCCTCGTTCTAGTTGCGCTGACGTCACCAGTAGGCGGGTCATCTGTTCTTAAAGGCTCGCCTGTTTCTATTCCCTAGAAATCTGATTTATAGCATACAGTAAAATTATTATTTACACAGCATACCAAAAGTACGTGGAGACCCAAACACCACACCCTGCCCAATAGATATAGAACTTAACAACCATTGCATTAACAGTTAGTCTTCTCTAGCAGCTTGCAATCTTCTACAAGATACTGGAACATGGATGCAGGCATTTGCTCTCATTCAGTCACAGGAGCATCAGTGATGCTGGGAGATGGTCTGACTCACCAAAGTCTTCAGTGGGGTTCAGATCTGGGCAGGCCAGTCAAATTCTTCCACACAGACTCATTAATCTTTGACTGATGCCATATGTCGCAGTGGCAGACTGAGGCACTGACTGTACAATCTCTTCTATTACAAAATATGATTTTACACACCAGCTAATGGGCGTAGCTGAAATAGCCAAACCTGTGAATTCAGTGGGTGTGTCTACATCAGGGCTGCCCAAACTCGGTCCTGGAGGGCCGGTGTCCTGCAGAGTTTAGCTCCAACTTGCCTCAACACACCCGCCTTCAAGTTTCTAGTATGCCTAGTAAGAGCTTGATTAGCTGGTTCAGGTGTGTTTAATTGGGGTTGGAGCTAAACTCTGCAGGACACCGGCCCTCCAGGACCGAGTTTGGGCACCCCTGGTCTACATCATTTCTAGACATTTACTCATTTCGTAGAATGACTTCACAATCACAGCTGCCTTCTTTACCTGAAACAGGGATTTAACTATAATTAATAGTGGTTTCATTTCATGAGAAATCAAACTACAGGATGACATTCAGGAACTTTAATTAGTCACATTTATAAACAAATTAATGCTATTGCTGAAATGAATCATTAATAAAAATTATTGAAATGCCGTAAAATAAATTAACTAAAATAATTAGTCACTTTATAATTGTATTAAATAAAGGCATAATAAAATCTGATTCATGTGTTGTGAAGTTAAACCCTACTATTTCCATATCACATGCTTTACAGTCTAAATAGATACATCTACAAAAAATAAATATGCTGGCATATTGGTATACATAATAAAAAAAAATACCCAATGCAACTTATAACAAAAGCTTTATTTATCTTTATAGTATCAGGTTTTATAACTTACAAGAGAAACTGTGGCACACATAATGTGCACAGATTAATTTACAAAACTGTACAGTATATACATGTGAAAAACAAATACCATTGGTTAATATGTAACAAACAAAAAATCTTACCATAGGCATTAGTATTATGAAGTGTTTCACACCTTTAAAAAGGTGCAACTGTAAAGATTCATATACAGCCTCTAGTGATCTTACATGAGTAGCTCCTGTACAGGAAACTACTAGTGCAACTATGAATAATACTCGTTATATTTGAGCAAACTTAAACATCAGACTGGTCAAGTGCAACAGTCATTGTTGTACATGCTGCTTTAGTAATTCACAGTGGCAGCACATACTGAACTAAGCGATAGCAGACAGTGGTCTTCCTAATCTGAAGGGAAAAAATGCCTACGTTTTAAGACTCAAATCAAGCCAAAACAAAAACATCACATAGCAGAAATTATTTTGGTCAATAACATTAAGACAAAAATGAGTCAACAACATAAGGGGCCACATCAATAAGGTCTGCTGACTGTATCTGATATAATGCACATTTACACATCCCAGCCAATAGAATACAATAACAACGAGCAACTTGTAATGCACTGCATCACTGCAAGAAAGAAATCTGATAGTGACCTCTATTCAATATTACCTGTGCAAAAACGTATAAGGGACAAACAAAAACAATGAATTAGTCTCTTTGTCAGCTTTTTAGTGGTGCATGTTTAAGTAATACAATTAAATGATGCCTCTGTTTAGCCCAAACCCACTCCCATTTTATTATAGTGTGCAAACACCCTTCCCATCTGCAGCACTACAAATTATCATTAGCACTAAGCAATGTCTTTTCCAAAAAGTTGTGTAAAACATAAATGGGAATGTCCCGTCTGGCTGAATATCTTTGGTAACAGATGAGTACGAAATGGTTGTAGTTGAGACTAACACAGACATTGACCCTTCTACATGAATCTTATCCATTATGAAAGTTCCTCTCCTGCTCAACAGGGGGCGCTGTGTTTTAATGACTGTCTGGTGTAACAGCGCCCACTAGCTGTGAGGAGGACTGATGGGTTCCTTGACTAACACACTGAGCGTGTGTGTGTATCTAGGTGGCTGTCAGAGTCAGTTTTTGAAGGCTCCACAGTGGCCGGCTCTGGAGATAAACTCCTTCAGCATGTTGCCGTCGATCTGCCAGAATGCAGCTGTCTGCGTGACCTCAGTCAAGTGGTTCACACAGAATTTAAAACAGAACTCCTCTAGATCCTTCACATGAAAGAAAGCATGAATGTGCAATTGAGTGACTGAACAAGCGAGCAAGAACAATCAACATTACCATCCATGATTAGCATTACAAGCTTACAATATTGAGTTTCTGTATTACCTTTCAAAAGGATTTTACTTGATTAATTGCAAAGAGCAAGCAAACAAAATAAGACAGGAAGGAGCTAACAGGTAAAACAGGTGTCTGCTTAAGTGCTCTGGCAAACCAGGCCTCCAGCGTGGTTTAGTGTTACCTCGGCATCATATCTGATGGCAGCAGACAGCAGAGAGAAAGCGTTCTCCACCGTGATTCCTCTCTTTATGATATGCTGGCACAACTTCTTCAGCCTGTTTTCACAGTATGAGGTTGCCAGATCCAGTAACCCTGTGAGAGACATCCAAATCCATTCATTTTTTGATGGGTACAAAAAAAATGTTCCAACCGTCCTGAATTTTCTTTTGTTTTATAACATGAATAGAAAGTGAACTGCAACCTGGCAACAAAAATGAGATCGGAGTCCACTTCAAGGCTAGGTAAGACTAATAGGTTTTTTTCTACTTGGTGTAGTTTCGGTCCATTATATTAAAGGGGTCATATGATGCGATTTAATTTTTTCCTTTCTCTTTGGAGTGTTACAAGCTCTTGGTGCATAAAGAAGATCTGTAAATTTGCAAAGACTAAAGTCTCAAATCCAAAGAGATATTCTTTATTAAAAAGTTCAGAGTCAACCACGCCTACCTAAAACGACTCGTTCGAACACGCCCCCACATATCTACCTCACTATGTGGGAAGATTTGCATAACGCCGTCCAAATGTTCATGCAAAGAAAGAAGGAGTAACTTTTATTCTCGCTGTAGTATTGTTGCCGCTGCCGCCATGTCGTGAAGACACTGTGTGTTTCGTTGTGAAAGCGAAACTACTTTGTTTGGTCTTCCAAAAGAGGTCGATATCTGCTTCGTCATGCCTGGAGCTGATCCATGCTGGTCGCTGAGGAAATACATCAACTTAGTGCTGTGGATCGCCAGATTTATGGAGGACTGTTTACTGATCCTGGGAGAGTAATGTTAGACTAAAATGCGTTTTCATTTTAATGATTTGCCACTGATGATTCAAACGCGAGTTTTGGGCAGCGTGGAGTAGCACTTGTTGTTTGTCATTTCTCTGATCACAAATGCAGACATAGTTTATGGTTACGCCGCACGATGCAACGCAACGCGTGTTAAAAAGGACATTAAAAAGGAGGCAGTGTAAGTCATATAATCAGTAATTATGTCCCCACTGGATGCAACAAATGCCTCGTTTGTAATGGGTTTAAATGTTTTTGTCTCGTCGCTCCGGCCGGACACGGCATCATCACAATATGGTGAGGGGTGTAACATTTCCGTCTCACGCTTGAGGTATTCGGCCAATCACAACGCACTGGATAGCTGGCCAATCACAGCACACCTCGCTTTTTCAGACCGATGAGCTTTGTAAAAATCAGCGCGTTTCAAAAAGGCGGGGCATAGATGAGAAACAATAATGTACAGTATGTGGAAAATAATGTGTTTTTTAACTTTAAACCACATAAACACATTTCATTACACCAAATACACAAAATAATGTTCTTTTTAGCAGCATCATATGACCCCTTTAAAGGGTTTCTTATACTCATCTATAAGTTTGCTGGAATATTTTTCTGTAAAACCAAGTCCTAAAATGAACGCACCAATGGCATCCTCAGGAGGAAGATCCACACTGTCGGTGTAGAGGAACTCCAGGAAAGAGCGGTACACCGGGTACGAGAACTGGTCAATCTCAATCACTTCCTTCATATCCTCATTCCAGTGTGACTGAAACATTGATCTGAAGTGCTCACACCTGAAATCAGGAGACAGAAATGGGATAAAAGAGAATAAAGTTGTAATTATCAGTAACTAAGTGAGAACTTTAATGCAACAATTATTAATCACGAAACTGGAGTGAGGACATCACCTGATTTTGAGAACAGCTTTATGGACATGGATATACTTCCCGTCGACGCTGAATTTGAGGTCAGAGGTCTCAGGGTTGTCAAACTCTTTTTTAAGGGACTGGGCCACGGTCAGGAAGTCATCATGCTCTGATAGCAAATACAGCACAGTTATGTAACAGCAGAGACTGTTTCAATTGCGTATTAAATAACGCATTAATGCGCATTAAATAACAGCAGTATGAAATACTGTAACTGCATTAAGATTCAAACAACAGAGCAGCCAAAGAGAACTAAGCATCAGAACAATGATGGATGACAACTCAAACTCACCCATGGAAAGCATCCGCCACATCACAGACGGCGTGGCGAAGCAGGCGAAGACGTCGTCCGTGCTGGTGAAGTGCGTGAGGTGTGGCAGCACGATGGGCTGTCCGCGGCACTGCCCCCACATGAACACCTGACTGCTCTGGGTCTTTGCTGCAGAGGTGTGTGTGGAGTGACAGGCGGCGATCTCCACAATCCTGGTGGAGGGAAGAGGCGGAGTCAAAAGAGCAGGAAGACATGGAGGAGGCCAAGGTGGAGGAGAGCAGGGACACGAGGCAGGATACAAACGGGAAAGGACCAAGGGAAGAGGAGGGATACATCAGTCAGGTCCTTATATAAGTATTATTCTCCCTGCATTAGAGATTACTGGGTTGTTTTTTCAGTTATTATGCATTTCCTCGCATCTCTAAACCAATCTAATATTAGCAGAGATAACTGTAGTTACCTATAGAGTCAGTACAAGAAAGCTACTCTTCAAACTACACCCAAAACAGGATGACTTACACAGGAAGCTCCCGTTAGACCAACAGGAAATCTCCCTGGGTTGCAACAATTCACACTAACAATGACAAACCCACACTTACAAAATGCAAACGTCAACATCATGCACTCCTTATTTTGAGCCGCCAACCTAGACAGCATAATTTTATGGAATGCTTTTGACACAAAGGCTGTTTCAAGCAGTGGGGATTTTGGCCATATTCTAGGGCAGAATCTCATAAAGTGTTCGTAAGGAATCAGTGTGTGTGGATTGTGTTAGTAAGGTAATTATCCAGTGTGTGTGTAGGTGGGGGGTAGAGACAAAAAATTCCAGTACAGAATCAGGAAAATTTTTGATAACAAATATCTTTCAGACAATATGCTATTTTAGAAAATGACTATTTTACTCAATATTTTGAGTGGTATGTATTTTTTGTGCTTAAGAGTATCACATTGTTTGCTTGATTTCAAAAGATTTCAAATTTGATTTCAAAAGAGTTTGGCATTAGCATGCTGAAGGTTAGGACTCTATACATGTAAAAAGGCAGTTCAGTGGCTTTTGGAACACTGTTATTTAAGTATTATTTATATACTATTGTAGTATTAATTAATATTTCGAATCGTTTTACATTTTGTTGCATGTTCGCAGTTTTCTTTTAGATATTTAGATTTATTTTAATTTTATTTCCGTTTTTTTAGCAATTTGGAACATTCAAAAGAAGTACTTTATTTCAGTTATTTGCCAAGGCAACAATTCTTTATTTCAATTAATGAAAACTATTTTTAATAATTTCAGTTAACAATAACACCTTTTAGAATGGAGTCAGTGAATGCAAAAGGAAAAGACTTATTCCCAAACCCCCTTACCTTTCTTTCTCAGCCATGACCTGTACAGGGCTGAGCTGGTTGCTCTTGTTGCCGGTGCCCAGCTGGCCGTAAGTGTTGGCCCCCCATGCATACAGTAGCCCCTCATCGGTCAGTGCTAGAGAATGAGCGTAACCTGATGCAATCTGTTAAAAAGTGACACAGTGACATGTTTTACTATTTTTCCACCCATTTACATTTTTTAAAAATCGATATGGTCAAATGAGTTATGTGGAAAAATTATTTTCATTCAAACAATAATCTTACTGACCTCAATCATTTGAACGGTAGTATATATTACCATATTATTACATGTAGAACTAATAAACTAAGAACATGGCAGATCTTCTGTTTCGTACCTGCACCACACAGAAGCCTTGCAGCGCAATCAAACGGCACGGTGTCAGCTGGTTCCCATTGTTGCCTAACCCTAGCTGGCCGTTACCATTGTAACCCCAGCCATAAACCTGAAATGCACACATTTCACCACTAACAAACAAGCAACACAGCTACAGTGAGAAATACAGCAAGACACCACACAAGCTCTAAATAGTCACTAGTCAACACAATATTTTACAAAGCACGTTGCATATTTCCATAAACAGGAAGGTTATAAATGGTTAATTTCATCCCTTACCTCGCCATTATCCGCCACAGCCATGGATGAAGTCTGTCCACAGGCTATACTGACCATCACTTTGCTCTGCAGACAGTTGGACACCTTGCGGGGTGTGGGCTGGTTGGCGGTGGACCCTGAACCCACCTGACCACAGTTGTTGTAGCCCCACGCAAACACCTAGGACGACATACAATTAGCGGTCAAGTTAATTAGCAGGGACGTTAAGCTAAAAATATTCCTTTATAAAAACACACGCCAGCCAATGTTTTTGTGTGAGCTACAGCTAGAACTTTTAATGAAGCTGAATATGAATTATTACCACAGACAAACACAGAGTGCTACACCCGAGCTGATCTTAGTAGTCACAGTGAGAACAAAAGCCCTCACAGCTTAGCAAAAAAGGTCACATGCTCCTTATTACAGCGAGCACAACGAGGCTAAGCAGATAACTATACTTGCTAAACAGATGAGGAAAGAAAGGAGGGTTTTGTCAAACCTAAATCCACCTAATACCCTTTAAAATGTAACCTACATATTTAACCCACTACTGAAGTGTTTCTAAAGAGACTGATAAAAGCGAAATTGTTACATGCAAAAGAAACGGAAAGATTTTGTTTGGATTATTGGATTAGCATGTGACACGGAGCAATTTTAACAGACTTTTCTATATTCTGAAACTATTTGATTAGTCCATGCCATCAGATTCACAGTATGTCATTGGTTTAACCCTGATTAATGGACACATCTGTGCACCAATAGGTTGATCTTGGCATTTTAACCAATAGGCAGTGTTTTAAATCAACCACAATGGAAAAAATTTGACTTAAAAATACCTCCATGTGAGAAACACAGCTGAATCAGTCTGTGGTCCACTAAAGCCTCTAACTCTCTTACCCCAAATAAGAGTACATCTCAGAGAAATACTTCTTTAAAAGAGACATTCTGTGATAAACACAACTTATTATGCAGTCCTTTTTTGTCCGTCTTATCATAAAGCAAATTCGCCAACAGTGGCATTGCTAGTCTAGCATTTGTTCTACCTTTCATATGTTCTGCTGTTTTTAATCAATTTGAACTGGTTTCTATTCCTTTTTGGGGCAAGGCTGGATTATTTCTAAATAATAAAATAGTAATAATAAAATGTGACATATTAATGCAACTCATCTGTGATTTTTCAATTGTACTGTTGAGAGAAAACTAATCAATATTTGGTTAAATGTCCAATCTCTTATGTATGGAAGCCCATTTCCACCACAAATGAAAAATAATTATCATTTACCAAAACATGATTTGGCATAATTATTACAAACATTTATGAGAAACTAAGTCATGTTTATGAGATAAAAGTTCAAATTTATGAGAAATGCCGAAATGTTATGTCAAATGCATAAACGTTAATGAATGCGTTCATGACCTCAAGGTTAGATTATTGTAATGCTTTATTGGGTGGTTGTTCTGCACGCTTAATAAAAAAAATTCAGCTGGTCCAAAATGCAGCAGCTAGAGTTCTTACTAGAACCAGGAAGTACAAACATCTTAGCCCGGTTCTGTCAACTCACTGGCACTGGCTCCCTACTGAACATCGTATACATTTTAAAATCTTGCTAATTAATTATAAAGCCCTGAATGGTTTAGCTCCTCACTACTTGTGTGAGATCCAATCACGTTAATAGACTTCACAATCAGCTGCGATCTCAAAGCTCGCTATTTGATAATACCTAGAATATCAAAATCAACTGCGGGCGGCAGATCCTTCTCCTATTTAGCTCCCAAACTCTGGAACAATCTACCTAGAGTTGTTCGGGAGGCAGACACACTATGTCAGTTTAAATCTAGATTAAAGACACATCTTTTAACTGGCATACACCTATACACTATAAGCAATCTATAACTCAAATCCATTAAAGGATTGTTAGGCTGCAGTAATTAGGTAAACCAGAATCGAGACATACTTTCCAAAACACTAGATGCATTCGCTACATCATAAGAAAAATGGCATCTGTGCTAATATTAGGCTCTTGACTTCTTTTCTTGCGGTTACGTAGCCCATACGGATCCAGTCGTATCCAGACCAGACCTAGAGACAACCTCTACAGCCCTGAATGTCAGCAGAGACCATGTCAACTAGATGAGCCCCAGAAACAGATCCCCAGACCTCGTCACCTAGACGGCCATCAGCACAAGACCACGGGAACCAGACAAGTCCTCTGTGTTATAGCCTGGAATTAAACCACGTCATGCTGGTTTCGTCTGGTTTCTCCCAAGGTTTTTTCTCTGTTTCTATCACCGATGAAGTTTTGGTTCCTTGCCACTGTCGTCTTTGGCTTGCTTAGTTGGGGACGCTTGACTGATTGCACAGACACTACTGGAAGAGAGCTGAACTGGATGATGACATCACTGAATCATCAATGAACTGACTTTAGCTGGAAAAATGTTTGTTATGCCTGTATTGCATTACTGACAAACTATTTTCCTGTTTGACACTGTAAAGGTGCTTTGACACAATCTGTATTGTATAAAGCGCTATGCAAGTAAAGGTTTAAAAAAAAAGATAGAATTCAAAATTATGACATAATTAGACATAACGAATAAAAAGTAAATCATAAAGCCAATTATGACAAAAAATTTTATAATATGCCATAATTATGCCATAAAGCAAAGCATTTACCAAAGTGGTGCAAATAGGCTTCCATACTCAATTGAAATGTGACGAAAAACTGTTCCCAAGCCTCACCTCACCCTCATGGGTTAGAGCCAAAGAGTGGTGAGAACCACAGGCAACTTCAGTCACTCTCTTGTTCTGCAGGTTAGTAGACACCAAAACAGGAGACACACCTTGATTGGTCGTCCCATTGCCCAACTGACTGTATCCATTATGCCCCCATACATACAACTCCCCCTCTGTAAAGAGAAGAAAGGACTTTGAATAAGGCAATATTATCAAATACATACCCATTACTATGTTTAAACATTTAAAAATAACTGTAATGTATCCAGACAGGCAAGTGATTTCACATTATGCCTCTACTTTAACTATAGGCAAAGCCACAAAATACTTTCAGTTTACATAGAATATAGGAATTCAAGCTTGTACTTACCTTCTGTAGCGAGCAGAACATGAGGGCCACTGCCATAGCTCAAACTAACCAGCTTCTTCCCAGTCAGACAGTCCAGCTTTTTAGGAACAATTGTGCTCTGACTGTCTCCAGTGCCCAGGCAATTACTGCAGTTCAAACCCAACACGTACACCTGTGTCAGGACATCCAGATTAGTTTTCATATGAAGGTACAGAAGCCCCTCGTGAACCTTTATTCTGTCAATACAAATGACTAAAACAGGCCATGTAAGCTTACACCACCAAGACTCACACAGACAAAGAAGATACTATCAGTTTCTTGATCAGCTTACTTCGTCATCGTGGGTGATATAGATAGCCTCATTCGCAGATGTTCCGAAGATGCATGCATGTCGTATGGAGGCGAGCTCCTGTGCACTCAAGAGGGTGAAGAGAGGCCACTTACTCACATCCACCATGGCAACTCTCCTTTGTAAGAGCAGGGGATGGGGCTTGGAGACAAGATGATACCTGCTGTGTGTGCCTTGGAAAGTGGACACATACACCATCACTCAAAAGTCTGGAATAATTCAGATTTTGAAATGTTTCACGCATTCATTTGATCAAAAATACATTAAAAAACAGTAATATTATATAATAATATAACAATTTTAAAAACTGTTTTCTGTTTTAATATATTTTCAAATATAATGTATTCCTGTGAGCAAAGCTGAATTTTCAGCATCATTACTCCAGTCTTCAGTGTCACATGATCCTTCAGAAATCATTCTGACTGCTATGCTGATTTGCTGCTCAGTTCAATTATTATTTCAAGATCAACCTGAGGTAAATTACCTTAACAAGGATGGCAGATGACCACTGCACTTGGTTTGATATTATATCCCAAGATACCACAGCTCACAACAATTGACACAACACACTTTCATAATATATAGAAAGGCTTTTGTGTGTGGAACAGCACTGAACTGATGGGTCATAAAGCCTATCTGTCTGTTGTTTTGCCACTAAAACATTTCGGTGCAGTCCTTTATAACGACCAACTGCTAAAACTCACTAGTTACAGCTTTCATTGTATCTGTGTCACTTTTACAGCTGCTCAGGGATCAGTCACGACCGTGTAGCAAAATCTACAGTAAAAACTAGTGTGTCTGCTAGTGTGTAATGTGCACGTGAAAGAAATCGCTAAATCAGCAGGGTTGGTTTAAACATATCTTCTTGCAGGCTCGCGTTACTGTGCGTATAAGCAAGCTCAGTTAGCTTGACAGCTACTTCATCGTTCCCTCAGGACATGAGATAGACTCAGACTACAGAAAAAAAAACGGGTTTCACCAAGACAACGCCACAAAACCTACCTAGTAACTACAGGAGTTTGGGACCATGCGATTGGCGAGTTATCCAGTACCTCTAGTAGCCTGTGGCGCCAGCAGTATGTCCACGGGAGAGCGTTCACATCAGAGAGAAAACAAACTCACTCGTTTCCTGGTCGTGGTTGCTACGGCTCCATGAACGACTGCTCAACTGTCCAATCAGACTGCTTGTACGTCGCTCCTACTTCATGGATTGGCAGAAGCAGAAGGCTGGAGACGGAGGGGGCGGGACTTTGCGGAATAAGGATGACAAAATCCACGCGAGGAAAAATAAGGTGTAAAATAAGCCACATACATGTTAATAATAATTGTAAATGTAAATAAATAAATATAAATGTTAGGTCAAATGTAGGCCTACTTATTGAGTTCATGTTGAACGGCAAAACACTTGCTACTATTAAAGTGGGTTAGTGGTACCCTTACGAAAATTAACCATGGTGTAATTTTTTTTGCGCATTGATTACCACCAGTTTTACTACAAATACCATAGTTAAACTATGGTTAGTGTAGCAAAACCATGGTCCATATTTGTGGTTACCATGACGTTTCTAAAATTTTTGGTAATCAAAAATAAAAATAAAACACTATTTTATAATTGTGTGGGCATGGCAATTATATCCAGTTTCATCTATATATATATATTGTGTGGGTGTGTATTAAAACCATGGTTAATTTTCGTAAAGGTATGTTTAGGTTAGGTTTAAGGGTGGGTTAAGGTGTAGGGGTAGGGTCGACAGTGTAATAATTATAGCTGTAACTACAGAAATCAGTTACATGAGTAACTGGTAACTACACGCAGGATTTTTTTTTTTTAAATATTAGCCCCATACACACACGTCACAATTAGTTCATTTATACTATTGATTATTTCCATGTTAGTATATGTACAGACACATCATATAAGTGGTCCATTATTATGTTGTCTTTATTATATTCTTCTGCTATTTTTATTCAATCCACGCCGGTATCAGCTGAACAATCCTGCTGATGTAAAATCTTGAACACAGAAACCTTTATATATATTTTTTATATAGTATATTTCAACGTACTCGATGGATTGCGCAGTCTGTACACGCAGCGCACCTGTAGTGGGCACCGTAAACTAGTGTGAAGGCTCACGACTCGCCGTCGCTTTACTGATAGCGCTGTTTCTCACACATGCAAAGAGAGAGAGAGCGAGAGTCTTGCATACCAACGCTGAATCGACGCGCTACATGTAACCCATATTCTTTGCTGTATTTTCCTGTCAAAATAACAGAGTTCATTTAGAATTATTCAGCTTTTAAGAACAAGCAGAAGATATGCCGGTTTCTTGGCAGTGGGCGGAGCTAATGCGCGATCCGCTCTCGTTGGCTGGTGCTCATTTATTACCGTCCCTGTTTTGATTTCAGCAAATCAGTTCGAACGAACGCACACAACCTGATTAATATTCTGACATATCTTAAACACCACCACCAGTCCCAAGTTCAGTTAAAATGACAAATATGCATTCATTCATGGTTACCAAGCTTTAGTTCTAATCACTATAGTTCTACCATTAAATAGTGCTTAATTATCATAATACCTACTTCGCCCATATTTTGGGGAAAAATCTGTACCCAAAAGTGAGCAAAGCCTGACAAAAATCGGCAAAAACCTCAATTTGTGGATGTCCTCATTTTTAAAACTGTTATAAAAATAAACTAATTTTTTTTTACTTTTGAAATTGTAAAAATGCAGAAAGTTTTCTGTGAGGGTTAGGTTAAAAAGTGTATAACTATCTGTATATGAAAACAATAGAAGTCTATGTAATGTCCCCATTTAGATAGCTTAGTAAACGTGTGTGTGTAAATTAGTATATCAGTCTGGCGAGTAAACAAAAAAAATTACTAGCCAATGGCGATTATATTGCCAAGGTGTGCGTAGAGGGTTGAATAGATTCAAAATGTTCGTTTTCATATTTTATACACATTATTGTCAAGTCATACAGGATCATTTGCATTATTCAGTTCGGTTTCTGGGATCCCCGAGCAGGCTGGCTCGCGCGTAAAGTTGACAAACCTGTCGGGCTGAATTCACGGACAATCCTATAGTTTCAGCTACATGTAGCCGTTCACTTAGTGTCGCTTCTGCTTTGCATACGAACATAAAACGAAGAGTGCAATCAAGGACTCCGCCAAATGCCAGTCTGAACCTGCCCAGATACAGACAAGAGTCCGTAAGTTCAATCAGAAACGCGCCTTTCAAATCAGGATGGGCGCCATTAAGTCTAAACAATACAAAAAGACTCCTCAGGTTCTCCTCATGGGCTTGGATGCGGCTGGAAAATCGACTTTGCTGTACAGGCAGCAGCGTGGTGTGGTGATGGAGACCTCACCTACTGTGGGCTTCAATGTTGCGACTGTAGAGCTGAACAAGAAGACCTCACTGACCGTGTGGGATGTTGGGGGACAAGGAACTATGAGGCCTAATTGGAAATACTACCTGGAGGGATGTAAGGCCCTGGTTTTCGTGGTGGACAGCAGTGATCGTGCCAGGATGGGAGAAGCCCAGAAAGCCCTGAAGAAGATTCTGAGTAATGAGCATTTGAAAGGAGTTCCCCTGATGGTGCTGGCTAACAAGAAAGACCTGCCAAACTCTCCGACTGTTAGAGAGGTGTCTACATTGCTGGAGCTGGATAGTTACACAGATCGAGTGTGGGAGATCCAAGCTTGCAGCGCCCTGAAGGGACTGGGTCTCCAACAAGCCTTTCTCTCTATAGCTAAGCTAATGCACAAAGCATAAGTAAGATACTAAGCTAACTACGAAATACAATAACAAGCAAAATGAAGAGGTTTGATCATGATACTATCATACTAAAACTAGACCTAGAATGTTAGGCAAATAATTGACTGATTTAACTACTGCACTTGTTCACAGTTGCTGTATATAGTATGTTTTTTTTACTTGTCTTCATGGTCTGCACTTCAAGCATGTGTTCTGTAATTACTGCAAACAACTTTTCCTTTGTAATTGAATGCCATGTTGCTGTGATTTTGATGAGAATCCTGTCTTGTGATGCATACATTTTGAAATGGGAAAATTTATTGAGGAACATTCATAGAAAATTGGGTGCTTTTAAATGCAATTTCAGTCTTAGGTAACACTTTACGATAAGGTTCAATTTGTCAAATTTAGTTAACTACATTAGTTAACATGAACTACCAATGGAAATTTGTTAAATAATGTTAATGCCATCATTCATATACATCATGGATATTTTGATTTTGAAAAGCAGCTAATGCATTTGAGATAAAACATTGCCTTATCACAAATAGGTAAATTCATATTTAGACTCTTAATTTAGACTCAAATGGATTGGATATACATTACAACTTTATTTGGAAACTTTACGGAGTCGAATCAATAAAAAATGGGGTGATTTTAAATTCAATTTTTGTTTTCTAGGCAACACTTTCTACATGTTCCATTTGTTAACATTCGTTAACTACATTAGTTGCCATGAACTATCAATAGAAAATACATCTAAATATTTATCGAGCTCAGTTAATGTTCATTTGAACATTTACACATAATAGTGTGTAAATTAAAGTAAAAAGTTGTTTCTGTTAATATTAATGGATTTGAGTTAATAATAAACAGTTGTATTTTTACTAACTTACTTACTAACAAAGATGAATAAATACTGTAACAAATGTATTGCTCATTGTTAGTTAATGCATTATCTAATGTTAACTAATGGGACCTTATTGTAAAGTGTTCCCCTTTTATATTGTTTACACATGAAGCTGTAGTGAAATTACAATGCCTAAATTGTGCAATAAACTAATCTTTGACATTGCAATGATGAAGTAATACCTTAAACCTTACATACCTTCTTCAGGCCTGCATATATAAGTGACTATGACCAAAATATAGCAGGCTAACCTGTTATGCTGTCATAACTTGGCAAGAAAGTAGCCAACTCAATAGCACAGTCTGTGTAAAAAAGAAGCATGTGATGAAACATGAATTGAAGTAACTATTTACAATATAATCTGGATCCAATTTGTGCTTTCTATCATACTGGATAAGGTAGTTTGGTAAGGGGAATTAGTAGGGAAGCTGGTCCTAGATCAGTGTTAAAAAAAAAGCTAAATAAAGAATTCACTGTTTAGGTGTCATATGGCAGGAATGCAAATAATACTAGTAAAAGTCTGTTGCTATGAGTCAGTAGTTTGGTGTGAACTTCCTTTGTCTTTACCACTGCAATTATGCAAAGATACGCCGTAACAACTGTTCCTCTAATATTCGGTGTACACAATAAATGTGTATAATACATCAACTGCAGTACATCCTCTCCACATCTCAGTTTGTTGACTTTGAAAGGCTAATTATAACTGTGATAATTATATGCTTGATCACTAATGATCTGATTTTATCTGTTCTTCTTCTTTGGATACTGATGCATCCTTCTCAAATCCCTCCATGACTGCAAAAGGAGGAGTCCAGGCACCACCACCCAGATCCCATTGAAGAACACCAGGTAGACCCACAGGTACAGCCAGTTGCTGGTGTTCAGGTTAGGGCTTCCGATTAGCCGGTCTGGACAGAAGGTCATCCAGCCCCCGTACAACTCACACACACATAGTGTGATCTGAACAAAGTGCCTGGTTCAGAAAGAAATGCATAAAACCGTGTTAAATATCAAGAAGCCTAACTAATAAAGATTTTATTTTGCAGATTGTGGGATGGAGTTTGAATTGGAAATCAAAGCTGGATTATTGAGATTGTGGGGCAAAAAAATAGGTTAGAAATTTAAGAGAAAACATTGCGTTATCACAAATAGATAAAATCATATTTAGACTTTAATGAATCTCAAATGGATTGTATTTATATGCAGAATGAATCATTTTGAAAACTGTTGCCTGATTTACCTGTAGTGTTTGTCTTTGATGATGGCGTAGACTAGAAGCAGGGCCAAAGTACCATCTAAAACCACTGTCAGAAGCTCCAGAGATACTATTGTCGGGTCGGAGTACAACCAGCGCTCATCTGCCTTGCCATATTCTTTCCCTGTTAAACATTAACATGCGTTACATGTACAAGACAACAGAAAGCAGAAATGAACTTTTCAAGGTAAATGGACATTTTGCATCTGCATTCAAGATGCACATAAATTGCTTCAGGAAGTAAGACATTCTGTAACTATTTGAGGTCCGGACTGGCAGAAAGTGGAGAGCCTCAAGGGAGCTGGAGGCAGCAGAGTCTAGGCCGGGTCACTCTTTCAGGTCTAGAAAGCAAACTTTTTAAAAATTTGGCTTCCTAATATTTCCAGGACTGTGGAAACCCTGGTTTTTCTTTTTTAGATTTAGTTTATTTTTTGAACTCTTTTGGTTTGTTTTAAGTTTAAATGCGTTCCATCATCTGAGGCCCCCCCCCCCGGCCCCCTTGTCGAGAACTACTGATTTACAGTGAGATATCACCCAGAAATGAAAATGTCATTTAATGTCTCAATATTTTACAAGACTGTCAAGAACTATTGCCTAGTCTTGGATTATTTAGCAAGCAAGTCGTATAGAATAACTATGTCACTGTATGTATTACAGCAACTTTTGTGTCCCACAGGAAAAAAAAAAAACATATCACACGTTGAAAATGATATTAGGGTGAATGTTTGGCTGAACTACTCCTTTAATATTACTACAGTTTAACGCAAGTCACATTACAACAAAACCGAGCACTTTCTAAATTGTTTTTGATTGTACAGAATCTCTTCAACTCAATGAATAGACTTTGAACTTTGTACATCATACCTACCAACAGACACCACTAGATGTCATCCTACTCATCAGTCTTTTGTTCTTCTAACCAAATCAGTTCATTTACATTTGACTTTGTGTTGTAACCATAGACTGTAATACAGCATACTCACATAGCTCTGCCAATAGACCGTCAGAAGTTGCCACATTTCCAACAAGTGACATGTAGACGAAGGGTCCCTCCTGCACGGTCAAGCAGCCAGAGGTGAGCAGAGAGTAACAAGCAGGTAAAACGTGAACGTTCCTGCATACACCTTTGCACTTACCAGAGTAAAATGAACTATTGCGTCGTAAAACAACCACACGAGGACCCACCGATCAACAGCGGAGCATTTATTCCCACATTTTTGCGCAAAAACAAACCCGACAGCAAACTGAGCCACACACGCGAGTAGAGAATAAACCGTTACTTTAGTGAAAAGTGCAGGTTCTTCGCCTTCTGCCATTATATTTGTAGTAACTTACTTCCCTCGGTCTCAGTGCAGCGACTGAATGACATATCCAGGCCCCGCCCATGGTTCTAACGCGGGAGCTTGCAGCCATAGGCTCACGCAGAACTCTCTCCACTTCACCCGTCCACGTCACAGAGCAGAGTACGTTTTGGCGGCAAATTGTTTTATTCCACCAAGTACTTTTCTGCCATTATGTAATAATTATATTCAACGCCATAATATATGTAGACATCATAGAATAACCTGTCAAACGTACAAATATCCCATTTAAAAACAGCTAGGAACAGCATGAAAATATATCAACAGTAACATTTGCAATAGAGCTTTTCAGTCATGACGTCGATTTGTAGTCCATCGCAGAATTCTAATTCTAGCCATGGATGCCCTTAGGAATTTCATATGGTTAAAATGTTCGATTTAAGATCAAAATTACACATTTTGCTCTTCAATCTAAATTGCAATTTTTTAAACCTACTTTTTAAAACCAACTTTCTAAGAAGTTGGGAGCAAGTTGATCCCTCATGCACACAAACTCTCTGTCCCCTATGGTAGTTGTAGTCCTTATGAAGCACATTGCATTTTTTTTTTTAATTCAAGGTGGTTTTAAATTTTATGTTTGAGGTATGACCGTCTCATTTATGTGTTATTAAGTTTCTTTAAATAATGTAAAGAAATAGATTAAAAATCAGTCTCAAAAATGCTAATTGTCTTCGACTTGATGGCCAGCAAATCTCACCCAAAATGTGTCACCAATGTAAACATTGACCCTATAATGTGGACGCAGGTGACTGGTGTGTTTCTGATTTATCTGATTTAATCTCGCTGTAAGCTCACAAGAAGCAACAGAGCATTGCACTTATTAGAAAGAGAAGAGAAAAAGACTTCTGAATAGAAAAAGCCAAATTAAATGCCAGAACAGGGACAAGAAGGAAAGCTAACAGGTAAAAGAGAAGAGACACCAAAGCATCAGAAGGTCAATCATAAAAGAGCAATAAAAAGGATGGCTAACAGCAAGTTTATTTTGGTTAGGTTCATTGATACATAAAGCACGTCCTGAGGGAGTGATGAGTGAAAGATGTGTTGCCATAGATGGATAGGTTGAGAATTGTGGGTAATTGTGATCCATATGAAAAGAATGAGAAGGGAGCAAAATGGAAGTTAAGGGGATCAATTACAAGTCAGCCAGCAGACTAGAGGAGAATTTAATAAGAATTATACTATACTCCAAAGAACGTCTCATCGTAATGTCCAGAGATAGGCAGACATAACACCCAAAAGACCCCATATTATAAGCAGCTCCAATGCAACGTGGCAGGCATTATGAACCTTTTTTAGTTGCTTTGAAATGAAAAACAAAAGGCACAATGAATTTCAACTCATTCTTTATCTTTAATATGCACAGTTGAAAAAAAAAAAATACTGATGAGCCACCTTAAAGAAAAATTCAGTTCTAAAATTTATAAAAACATACAAACAATCAGAGGCCAAAATGCGATCTGTCGCTTTTTTTAGATTATTTTTTTTTCTTTAGCAAGTAAAAATCTTGCAACAAGCAATAAGCTTGTATCCATTTCTGATACAAGACAAAACTTCTTTAAAGTGGCTCGTTTTCTAGTTGTCTAGATAAGTTCATGAATTTCAAACCTGTTTTTTCTTTTTGTTCAACAAATAATGGCTAATTCAAAAATCATCAGGGCTGCCTTCAGCTTCCTTACTGTCTTTTTCAGCAGTTTGCGGCCCAAACATAACTACTTTAGTTCAAATGCATTTTTTTCCCCATACATCCCTTTACAAGTTAATGCACAGGGAAAAAAGCTGAAAAAAAAACATCCAGTCACAACAGTAAGTTTCCAAATTTTCCAGCCCATTTTCCATATAATGGCAATCATTTGCCATTACAAAAAAGTTTAAACAAAAAAGAACAAACAAAAATTACCCCTATTGGCTGTAAATCAATAATCACAATATTATTATTGTTCTGTAGCATCCCAACAATGTCTAGTGGACCTAAATGTGGTAGCTTCGCATTATATACCTAAACAAGAAATATACTTTTATTTTAGTTGGTACAATTAGGTTTGGTAGCAAGTGAAATAAGATTAAAAACCAACTAAACAAAAAAAGGAACCACTACGTCACGGATCTCCTTTTCCCATTGCTTGTATAGTCAAAATTAAGCGAACATCGCTCTCCACTTACATTAAGCAATAAAACGGGAAAACCAAATGTGAGCGCGTAAGACTGGAAAAACTCCAAAAAGCGGAAGCTCTACTGATCAAAAAAAAAGAAAAAAAGAATTCACAATCCAATCACTGTTGCAAAGTTTCTTGTGGTTTTGACTACCAAGTGACGAAATGAACTGATTTAGTGAAAATATCCTCCATCCGGTTACAACTGGGGTTATCCCAATTAACTTATTACTATGATTACAGACAGGAAGCAGAGAAGATGAATTCAGAAAATAAAAAGCGCTGCCAGAGCACCCTTTTTAAGCAGAAAGACCAGTTAATGTTTTCTCAAAGAACTTCCAAAGGTTGGGGCAGCCCTTTAAAAGTCCTGGCCAAATTGACAAATCACATAGGATCCTCCTTTGACATGTCTGACAGTCCCACTGCAAACCAAAAAAAGATCGGCACAATGAATGTCCACTACACTATCGCTGCAGAAGTTCGAAAATGAGGGTGCTTGACTATCTTAGATGAGATTTTCTCCATTCAAGTTTGTGTGATCTTCTGACGTGATTTTTTTCTTCATTATCTTCAGTGTTTTGTAAATATCCATAATTTCAGGATGAAGAAAAAGCAAGAACTGGTGGCGAGAACTTGAGTTCTGTTTGCACACCACATATTTAGAGACACTCCCTTCCCACATTTGAATAATATTCCATGGAATAACCCATTATAGGCTAGTTCACAGATTTCAGATGAATGAGGGAGGGGGTCCAAATGGCTTAACACAGTCGAGGCTGGACGTATTGAGTTGGGTGTCTGGCTGAGACTCTAAGATCATGACCAGAAATGCAACATTTTGAGGGAAGGACTTTCTTGGAAAAAAGAAAATCCCTGCCTATATATTTCAGGAATATCTCTTTCTTTCATCTTCCTTGGCTGATATGATGGCTGGTACAACAACAGAAGTTCCTATTATTGTTTATGATCACCTATGTGTGCGTGTGAGTGAGTGAAAGAAAGAGCAAAATATATATATATTTTTTGTTTTTTTGGCAACTGCAGTATAATGAGTCTTGTTCTTTTTTTCTTCCATGTCTTGAGGTTGTTGAGATCCATACATGTTTTGAGTGGCATTGAGACTCATATCCTTCAGCGCTAGTTTCTTCTGTGTGAGTGAATGTCGTTTCTGAGCATGGTGATTGATTGTTTTTTCTGGTTAGTGAGTGGTTGGTAGGTGATGGGTCAGTAGGTGGCAGGGGGCTGAGGAGCAGCTGGGAAACCCACCATTCTGAAGTTCAAAGCTCCGGTTGTCTAGAACTTGAACTCCTTGGTTTGTAGGTTGGAGGATGGATCAAAGTTAAACGTGCCTCCCTGGGTGGCCTCAGGAATCAGGCTGGGGTCCTCATCAATCTACAAGGCAAACCAGACATCATTAACTAGATATCCACTGATAATTCAAATCTAGAACAGAACTCCCAACAAATAAAGCCCACGAGCAACAACACAGCCGTGCGTCAAGCACTATACAGAGAAACATGCCAAGAACCGAGAGATTGAGACTCACATCGTCTCCCGAAAAGTACTGATCGATGATTTCAAATGCAAGTTTATAGATGTCCTCATTTTCATGCTGCTGTAGGTTCTCAATTTTTTCCAATCCTGAAACACAGAAGCAATATTACTGCTGATCTTTTTCTACAAAATAAGTAAAAACATCAGCGAATGTGCAGATGTGATCATTTTTGGACTAATCTGCTGGTCATTTATCACAATACAACCAAAAGTGATGGTCTAAATTGAAAGACTACCCATTTCTATACTGTATGCATTACCTCCACACTCTTCAATGATCTCAGCAATTGTGCTGGCTTCCTCCCCAGCCATGATGAGGATGTTTTTCAGTCCATCGAGAACCACCTGGACCACCTGAGAGTCTTTCACTGAAAGCAGGTTGCAGAAGGGCGGGATCACGTTTTGCTGCACCAAGTACTCCACCTGCCAATTACATCAAGGTAACCAATGAACAAGCATGAAAAGGAAAGTGGCTCGGAATCAGAGATACATCTGGAATGGTTCATACCTGATCCTTTCTTCCACTTATTGTCAAGTTGCTAATGGCCCATGCAGCCTCTTTCTGTGTTCCAAAATCACCCTGTTTGGAAATAACAAGACATATCAGACATCAAATTAAAGATCAAGCAGTTTAGTTATAGAGTGTCTAAACTGGGCTCATCAAAGAGTCTAGATCAGTGGTTCTCAACCTTTTTTTCCACCGGGCCGCACTATGGTCCAAGTGCAAGTCTTGCAGGCCGCACGCATATCATTTATATATTACGTCAGCAATACAAACCAACCTGATTTATAATATTATAGCCTAAATATTATGATATCTAATCGGTTTACATCATTGAAATAAATACTTACTTCTACTCCCATACAAACACCAATTTTGTGAAATCAGCTCGAAAGGAGTAACCGCCAATCCTAGGCGGAGTTCACTTTATGCGTGGGGGGGCACACACTGGCAGACGAGCCACGAGCACTTTTTTATATGTTCTACATTTCATGAATTTATGTAACACATATTTTACATTAAAAAAATTTGAATGAACAATAACTGCTGTACAAAGAGTAAAAAAAAGAAAAAAACCCATACATAATGCAGAAAAGCCGCCTCTTTTTCCGATGCGCAGATGATCCACTATCTTTGCTTTCATCTCTTCTTGATAAATTCAGTCAAAATCGTTTTTCGGTGTGCTAGATCAGAGCTAGAGCCCTGCATTTCAGCATGGGCCCGACGGGCCCTGACTTTTTTTACGCCCCTCGGGCCGGGCAACAGGCCAGTTTTCACGTCATAGTTCAGACGCGGGCAGGGCCTCGGGCCTGTTTTAGGCTTCTCCTTATTTTTATATTTTAGACATTCATCAACTAGTGATGAAAAAAGATTGCCGTGCTGGTGGAAACAACACGAGACCGTGCTACCGTGACTGTCAAGAGCGGCTCGACGGTGTTTAATGTCCAGCAGTAGCAGCATGCTTGCCGTCAGCGCAGCTGAAGAATTCTGCGTTCAAATGCACGCAATAGGCTTAAGATTGCCGCAAAGCATCTGCAAAAGTAATTACCATAAATATGTCAGGGGGAAACAGTAAGGAGATATTTGAATTATTTACTAATAAACTAGTGTTTTCTGAGTCGGTGTCGCAAGGATGAAGTTGTCGATCCTGACTCGCCATCTCTTCATTAGACGCGCCTTTAGAGAGAAGTGCATCTTTACAGATTATGATCATAATGAAAGAGTTTTTGTTTTTGATTTGTTTTATTTCGTTAAGTAGTAATTTAAAGCTTTCTATAGATATATTTATCATGTCTGTGAGGCATGTATTCGCTGAGTTTCGGTTCATTTTTGTGAAGCGCTCCTGTTCAAGACCGAGACGGCAGAAAGCGCATCATGTTTGATTTTTTTATTTTATAAAAGCATAAGGTTTTGTTGATATTGTGAGTGCACACAAATAAAAGTAGACCCTTTACAGTTACGAATGATGTATTACTCTTACCTTTATGAGCAAAAATGACGGCGTATCCACTGAAAAAAACGCAAGTGATCGCGCTGGCGTCTCTATGTCCTGCAAAGCGCGCTTTAGCTTCCACTCTCTGCACAAACTATTGGATATAGCGCACATTTATCTAGGTTTAACGTTTAAACATTGTTATATGCTTGAACTATTTTATATCTATAGATTTTATTTTAGTCAAGTCGTGATGATTTGAGAGGCTAAATTGATCAAACGTGCTCACTGTCTGCCGCTGGCCACTTGGTCGTTACTTTAAATGCGTAACGTTAATTAGGCTATGTGAGTACTGCTCATGTCTGAAAATAATATATGAAAAACTAAATTATTTTACATAAAAACATTAGGCTATAGCTTATATTTATTTAGTACATTTTTAAATTAATGTAAAAACTAAAATGAATTGTAAAACTGAAAGTAATTTTTTAAAATTGTGTTCAGCATGGTGGGCCGCATTTGAATTTGTGACGGGCCGCGGGTTGAGAACCACTGGTCTAGATTCAAGCTCTAGAATTGATTTCTGATGCCATACAACAGATTATTAATAGTGAGAGAACATTGATAGTGAAATAATCATATTACAACAAATGTTTTTAATTTTCTCAAGAAAATATGAGTGGTTCATGCCGATTCTAGGGTGTTATAAGTGGTTACTTAGGGGCCTTAGCTTATTGGCCCAAGTCAAATAAGACCCACCATCAAATCTCTATGATATTCTGATCACCAGAAATTGTCTGGATTTAAAATAAATTTTAAAAGCAAGATTAATAAGATAGATATATATATATATATAAAAAGGAAAAACGCAACATAGAAGCATTTTCACAACTTGTCTCGAGATTTTTGGACCCCACAGTATATACAGTATACTGTAGCAGTTCTCAAATTAGGAGCTGTAATGAATGCTAAAATGAAAAGTGGGTGTACAGCAGGCTATGCAGATAAAGTCGTACCTTGGCAAGCTGGTGAATGATCATGGGTATGAGACCAGCATCTATTACAGCCTGCACCTGCTGCTGGTTACCTGCTGTTATATTGGACAGGAACCACACTGCCTCCTGCAGGGAAGAACAGAAACATCACAGATGTACTCTAAACATGTGCCACAGCGCTTACACTGGGACTGGGGAGATTTCTGGAGTCACTTATGAAATTACGCAAGTAAATGTTTGGGTTTCATCATCTTGATTACATTTTACACAAATGGGATCGGGGGGGGGGTTGTCTGTCTCACCTTGTTGATCTTCTCTTTGGGGTGTGTGAGCAGGTTGGCAAAGTGAGAGAGGACATCACAGTTGAGCACCACCTGAGTCTGCTCATCCGTCCCTGTTACAATGTTCCCCACCGCTCTCAGCGCTGCGGTCTGAGCAGAGGATACAAAAACACTTTTAGAAAATGGCTTTGTGTGTGTGTTTTTTTTATGTATATAAATGGTATTTAACATACATGGTATTTTTTTTACCTGAACTTTGACCTCTTGGTGGCTGAGCAGTGGAACAAGAAAGGGGACGACACCTGAGTCTATTACCATCTGAATCTGCTCGTTACCTCCATCTGTCAGATATGACAGAGCCCACACAGTGTCTACCAGAATCTAGGAGGAGGAGGAGATTTTAGTGTTCTAAATGCAAATGCAGACTCAGATTCTACCATTTATTACACAGCTCTCTGCTTGGTTAATTGTAACACTGAGGGGTTAAATTTACCATTTTTCTTTCTTATTAGAGGATTTGTCAAAAAGTATTAAAAATAAAATTTATATTTTATGTTAAAGTACTTATTTGACAAGAAGCCATATAATAGTTGAGATAAATGTCAGCCAATCGTTATTGCAAAATAAATCCCCTCAAGGCAACAGAATACCCTTTTTTGTGTGATAATCACTATAGAATAATGTAAAGCAGCCAGTCAAGTAACTAAAACCAAATTTATGACACTATTTATGTAATTAAGAGCAACACTTATGGTTTAGAGAATTAAAAAAATGTTCATCTCTTGTACTTACATTTATATCTGTATGATATATGAGTACACAAAGGGCAGGAAGAATCTGTGAGTGAAAAACGGTAATTTTAGAAATTGATATTTTATTTTAAACCACCAGACTCAGAGAATAAGCAAACACCATGTAAACATGAAATCAGCTGTAGGACAACAAGAATATTCATTAGACCTGCCATCTATGAAACAGTTGTTATATCACACACACAAAATAACAGAGAGTGAGAACACAGTCTAATGATTTCCTAGCAGCAGGAGGTACATGAATATGTTCCTTTCAGCTCAAAGCTACACCTCCACATTACAGACAAGAGGAAAGAAAAATGATAAAATATTGGCATGTCGTTTACACAGCATAATAGCTGCACAGAGCTGCACTTAATTGAAAGGAAACACACCTCGTATTATTGAGAGAGGGTGAATCTAAGAAGAAAATATCTACACAATCTTTAAGATATTGTGGCAGTGATGCTTTACTGAATAAAATGCCAGTTTATTAAGTCCTTCATACATATAAATCAGTCAAACAGCCATAGACCAAGCATTATTTAGATGTGAAAAATGTGTGGTGAAGTTGTTGATTGATTGGTTAATGATTTTTACCAACTCAAAAGAAATAGTGTACGAAATGCACATACAATCACTCACACTCCTCACCTCTTGTACCGTTTCCATAGGTGGAGGTGGGTCTTTGTTTCGGCACAGGTTGACAATGACCCAGGTAACGTTTCTCAAGAAGGTTATGGGGATGGAAGGATTAATAAACGACAAGAGAGGTTTGACCACACCGAGCGAGATGACGTAATCTCGACACTGAGGTCCATCACCTACACAGGGCCCATGAAACAAACACGTGTGTTAAGTTCTGATGAGCATCTCAGCTGTTACAACTCTCAAATTATGGACCAGCCTTTTTGGATACATTTTAAGTTTAAATTTTATAGACAGTTTCATACTAAAGAAATTCAAATGTGGTAAAAAACCTATTTGCACCGAGAGCAAAACAAATTCGTTGAACAAAGTGAATATACTCCAGTACTATAGGTGGCGCAATGCAAGTACAGCTTTGAAGGGTTGTGAACCTTCAAAATTAGTAAGTAAATAAATAAATACAAATGTAAAATTATAGATTCTTCCTTTGGTGTTTAATGTTGGTTGAACCAACAGCTTTCAATGTGTCAATGTCACCAATATGCATGAAGCAGCTGCTTTAGGCATGGCATCCAAAAGTTCACATATTACACATAGAACTCTCATTTCAATTTAAATTCTTATTCTCATTTTCAGTTACAAAATTCAGAGGCAGTAACAGTGTGAGGACATTTCTCAGGTACTCACCAATGATGTTTCCCAGTGCCCACACGGCCTGCTCACACACATTCTGATGAGGAGATTGGAGAAGTCTCAAAAACAATGGGACAGCATCTACACAGTCAGAGAGAGAGAATGAGAGAACATACACACCGAGCAGCTACACACAGAACTGATGAAGTGAAAACAGGCTGATCCAGTAGACGAAAGCCTGTCCAAACAACGTACTGGATTTGACCACTGCCTGTGTCTGTGCAGACGTCCCTGATGCAATGTTGGTCAAAGCCCAGGCAGCTTCAAACTGCAACGAAGGACTGACAAAAAAAAAGAAAGACAAGTTCATTCATTGTCCAATATGATTAAACCAGTACTTCTATATATATAATAGTATTTTTCAAGCATTTGCCATTCATTATAAAGTATTGTAAAAGTATGAGGTTTAAATTTTATTGTTTAAAAGATGTTGAAAAGGTGATTCCATTTCTGTCCAGTACCAATCTATTATATCATAGCGATGATTTAAAAATGCGGCTGTGTATATAACACACACAACCTCAAAAGTCTAAAAAAATTTGGTAAGATGTTTTTGAAAGAATCTCTTATACTCTTCAAGGACTGCTTTTATTGATCAAAATACGCAAAAACAGTAAAATGCTGAAACATTATGACAATGTAAAATGCATGCTAATACAATTTCGTAAAAGTAATTTTCATGTGATGGCAAAGCTGGAATTTTCAGCACATTACTCAGTATTCAGGTGCCACTGATCCTTCAGGAAATCATGCCAATATGAGATTTGGAAACATGTCCTATTTGCAACAGTTAATATTATAATGCTTAATATTTTTGTACATTAGAAATTTGATCCAATTTAATCATCTGTCTGAATTAATTAAAAAATGTTGTAAATATATATAAAAAAAATGTTTTATATAATATAGATATAATAGATATATATATATAATATATATATATATCTATATATCTATATAAATATCAAAACATTTTTGAAATATATATAAAAACAAAAGGTTTATAGATATATATATATATATATATATATAATATATATATATATATAAAACATTTTTTTAAAGATATATAAAAAAAAGTGTTTATATATATATTATAATAGATATTATTATATAGACCCAAATTCTGAATGATAGTGTATGCTGAACAGTTATTGAGGGTCCCAATCCACTCTGACTATCTCACTTGAGGATCTCTGTCCATCTAACAATGATCTACCATCATTCAAAATGACATTCAGAACTTCATTAACTCTGATGCACGTTTGTACACAGACAGCACAACTAAAAAGGTTCCATTAATTAAGAATACTTTCACTCAGTGCCATGTAGTCACTCACTTGTCATCCCTCTCCAGGCATTTGACTAAGATTGGAAGGATTCCACATTTTATCAAGTCGTCTATGGGGGGATTTCTGTCACTTGAGAGCAATTTTCTGTAAGGACGGAAAAGAGAAAAACAGTCATCTTTCGGCACTCCAAATACATGCCAGCAGTGTTAACGCAATTAATTTCTAAGAGACCAATCCAGCCAAAGATATTTAATTACAAGCATAATTAACATAGTATGCCATTTTTCTGTTTTGTGTTAGGCTATTCACTTTCAGCTGATCAACAATGTGTATTAAGAAAGCAAAAAGTGTCCATTTAGATATGTTGACTTGAGGCTATGAGTGATGTTTTTAGAAGGCATTGTGTAACAAATGCAAATCTTTTCATGCATGTTTCACAACACTTTACCTGGCTGCTTGCACTGCACTGAGCTGCACCACAGCATTGTCACTGGTGGCGTTCTGTAGTGAAAAAGATGAGAAATGGAGAATGAGAGGAAGAAGGCCTGCTCACACCCACACATACTTTGTGAAGTGTAGTGCTGATGTGTGCTGACCCTCTGAATCGGTTATTTATCAGAGTCAATGCCTCTCTTACCACCAACATTTAATAACAACACACATCAGAATCTTACCTGTAAGATGGCATCTAGCGTTACATTTTGCTGAGGAGAAAATGGAGGGGGAAAAAAAAACGTTTAGACAAACTCTATAAAGGAAAATGGAAGATATGGAGTCGGATTAAATGAGAAGAAAGCCTCTTACTCCTTTGAAATCAGAGTCCGCATCGGAGTCTTCCAGACTCTCTTCCTGTGGAACATTTCGTTTCTTCAGGAGATGCTCGTCTCTTTTGTTCTGTACGGATTGAGAAATCAGATAAATACCAGGTCCTCTGTGATACCTTGAACTTAATAAAATGCATCATAAGATCATACAGACCTAAACAAATACAAACTCTGATTTTAGACTCATAATGCATTTGAGGAAGTAAGAGAACACACCATCTTATTAATGTCATGTATATTTAACAAAGCTGTATTTATTTTTAATGCACAATCGTTTCGAAGAGATTATATCACACATTTTCCCTCTAAGAAGCTTAAAATCAAACAGACTGTTTTTTTAAGCTGTGCCTTTAAGATATCAAACTTTTTCAGTACAGTGGTTCAATGTGGATCAGAATGAAGAGACTTAAAGATTATATTTAACCTTGTTAAATATAAACATTAGCTGCTCGTTTTTAACACTGGGATCCTTTAGAAGGATCTGCAGAGTGGAAGGTGCTACACACAGCCAGACACCATTTTTTGCGCCACATTTTGATAGTTGTTCTAGTGTTGAGCAAGTTCGGCCAGTTCAGAGCAACAGATAAGTAGACAAATTGATGTGTACAGTTGTGCACCAATATCTACGCTTTTGGTTGGATTTTCACGTCTAACAATTTCAGAACAAGTCCCTTTTGCAGCTTAGTCTGAAAAAATTTTCTTTTTTCCACTGAGGGTTAAATATTTCAATCTTCTTTCTCATGATACAGCCCCTTAATGAATATTTTGCTGCTGATGTCAAATAGATAGAATTCAACAGCACAATAACTGAACCCTTGAAAATGGCAACTGACAAAATGGAACACAAAGTAACTACTGGTTCTACACAGTGTGAGAAAATAATGTGAGAGTGAGCGTTCTGTGACTCTAATGTTGGAGCAAACAGGAATCCACCTTTCCGCCCATCTGTCCGTGGCTGGAGATATGGAGGTGTGGGGGCGGATGGGGTGGAGATACTGGCTGTCACGCAGTTGGGCAAGTGCAGGGCATCTGGCCATGGCCTGAGGATTTTGAGTGTAAAGATCTTGTCATCTCCCGGATGGGTAAGCGAGCTTTGGGCGGATGGGGGAAGCCCTCTGTTTGTGTCAAGTTTAATGTGTTCTGCTTGTGCAAATGTGATGGATGTGTAAAGTTAATGTAACGTACATGTTGGACCATGCAGTCGTCGTACAGAAAACCAGGCATAAATGAATCCGTAATTAAATAAGTGCATTAATGCTTTGAACAGGGTACATTTAGCCCCATAGCGACCGAAAACTATGAAGTGTAGGAAGGAAGTTTTATCAGACATGATGAACCACGTTCTTAAAGACATTTGGATCTTTACATGTGATGGCCTACCAAGATGTAGTTTTGTAATCAAATCTAATGATACTTCATGAGGGGGTTTACGCGTATGGCAATGGGGAAGTTGTTTTAAGTGCGGAATGGCTTAACTTGATTTAACTAACAGCTTCCACATAGCCCGCTGCTTAAGATGCGAGGCCGGCTTAATGCACTGGATTCGAATCAAACCCAGAGTCATATACTGTACAGAAAGAGTGCTGTGTTCACTTGCCATCTCAAGCCCTGCCACTCAAAGTCAATATCCCAGAATGCCTGCCGCACTTAATTTCATTTTCATGTAGTGACAGATGCATTGCGTGTTGATCCACTGGTACTTTTTTTTCTTCATTCTCATGTGATTTGATAAAATTTTTTACAGCACACACACCTCTGTTGTTTTCTGGGAGATTATTGCATCCAGAGGGCTGAAGCTACACCAGACTTATGCATTATGTGAGAATATAGCACACAGATGTAGCCAATGTTAATTAGGCCTACTTAATTAATTATTTTTTAGTCATAGCTTTTGCCATTTGATGGCTTTCACCTTCATTGACAAAATCAAAATGCATGTTTTGCCTGTGAGATTGCATCTAACAGCAGCAGTTCCCTTGCGAGGTCATTGACCTCCATGAGTCTGGCAAGAGAGACTGGTTTAAAAAAAGAGAACGAGTATTATGGAAGAGGAAATTTGTTTCCCTCAGGAGCGAAAGCAGAGAAAGCCGAGACAGTTCTTTTGCCCCCAGAGTCACATCTGTATGGTGTATTGGCAAGGGTCTCCATCACATTGCCTCTACCTGGCTATCCATGATCTTACATATCACAGCCAGCTCTTTTATTCTGAGAGCGAGAGTGAAGTAATGTTACTGGCTTTGCTGGTCTGTCGTCTTGTTTTACGTTTTGGCAGACTGCGCCATGACGCATGGCCTTGCATCTCATTACAGCAGGAGTCTGGGGCTCATCTCTCTAATCAGCGGCTCTGCTTATGTCTTTGGTGTCGGACCTGGGGAGAGCAGCGCCTGTCCATGTTTTCAATAAAATCCCTTCGATGGGAGCTTTTCCTCGGCTGAATCAAAGACTCTGTGTGCCACAGGGCATGAACTGAGGCAAAAATGAAAGTTCTCTCATTGTTTACTCACCCTCTTGTTGTATCAGACCTGTTTTGCTTTATTTCTTTTGTAGAACACAAAAAGAGACGTTTAGCAGAGTGTCCAAGCTGCACGTTTCCATACAATGAAAGTGGATGGGGATCAAGAGCTGTTGACTCCAAAAGAAGATCATAAAACCCAGTAAAAGTGGTTATTTAGTGTTAACAATGAAAACTGACCTCAGAAGACTACAGAGGATAGTCCGGACTGCTGAGCGAATCACTGGTAAAACCCTCCCTTCTCTCCAAGAACTGTAATCATCCAGAGTGAGCAAAAGGGCTAGAAAAATCATTCTGGACCCCTCACACCCAGCACACTCCCTCTTTGAACTGTTGCCATCTGGTCGACGCTACAGAGCTCTGAGCACCAGAACGGCCAGACACAGGAACAGTTTCTTCCCTCAGGCCATCCATCTCATGAACACTTGACAATAACCATGGAACACACACTATTTATACACTCAAACACTTATTTATCTAACACTCATACTAAGTCTACACCTAAAATTTGCACATAATAAACAGTACCTGTACATACAAAAAAAAAAAAAAATATATTATAGTATATAGACCCTTGTAATATACTAACTGCAAAACACACAGCAATGTGTCACGTATATGTTTGTGTTAAGCTTATTAATGTTCTATTTTTCTATTTTTTAGTATCTGTGTTTTTGTTCTGTCACTGTCATTCTGTACACTGTGGAAGCTTCTGTCACGAAAAACAAATTCCTCGTATGTGTTTTTTTGTAAAGTACCTGGTAATAAAGCTTTTCTGATTCTGATTCTGATTCTGAAAATGTTTCTGAAAAGCTGTGGTTACCAATCACTTCCATTGTATGGAAAAGAGCAGCTTGGGCATTTTACTGTAAAAATGGCAGTTATTGTTGAATGAATGATCTTTAGCAAATTATTTAAGCAGTGTAGCGAAGGTTTAGTTGCTTTGAACCACTCGTCGCTTTTTTTCCCACCTCCTTGAGACAGTTTGGACATTTTGTCTGTCTGCCAGCTCATCTAGAGTGATTTAATAATTCATTTGTTTAGTTTTTTTTTCTGTTTGCAGCATTTTTTTCTTTATTTGTGATGGATGAAGGCAGTGAAAATAACAAGGGAAGTAAACAGTGCACATTGACGGTTATGTGACTTAGCAGCAGTGAAATATTTCCATAAACATGAGTGCAGAGATTTATAGTCAGTCAGTTTTCATAGAGCTCTAATTTATAGTAATACCCTGCATAGATATTATCTGTCTCTTATTTACACTTTTAATTCAAATTTACTGCATTTTAAGCATCTGTATGGTGTGCATGAATGCATTTGGATGCCAGTAATGACCATAATGCCCGTTACACAAATGAGGTTGCCGTTTGTTAAATCTATTTCAACAAATTAGCTGGAAACAGACAACCGTAAACAGCTGTTGCTGTTGGACTCAGGCGTCTGTCTGTGTTTCCCTCCTGCTCGTGTGTTTGCGTGAATGTGTGTGAAGGAGAGGAAGAGGGGGAGAGGAGACTCATTGTATTGTACTGACCCGGTTTTGTCCCACAGGCTTAACCCCTGCTCCACTCTAGATTCATTTTGCATGTGTTTGTGCTTTATGGTAAGGCGTGGGCTGAGGGGATTTACCCTATTTGACACCTCCTCAAATACAGTGGGGGGATTGTGTTCACATTGTGCTTGCAGGATTGTCTGTCGTCTTCTGATTATGAGGGGAAGGGGGTGATGGTCCAGGTGGCCGTGGCAGGGTCAGTCAATCCAAGGGGTCTCTCTCACCATCTCTCTGGACGTTGGTTTTACAGCTATTGATTCAAACACCCGGCATCTGTGATATGATCTGTTACAGGAAACCTGGTTACAACAGTCATTGTTACTACTGTAGAATTCCATTTTAAAAATAAACAACAACAATAATAATAATAATAAGAAATTCTACTTTGAAAACAGTATCAAAAAGTGTATTGTCTTTACAAATATCATTATTTATAGTAGGGCATATTGTCATAGTATTATTAGTAGTCGGTAATAACAATAACAATAATATGGTTTGTGTCAAAATGTAAATAAAGGTCATTTTTAATGATATAAAACACAAAACATATTCCTATTGTGGATATTGTAATCATCAAGTCTAATAATTGTATAAATGTTTTGATAATTAAAAACAATAAAAATCTATATATATATATTTATATTCGACACAATAACAATCACTTGTGCTATCAATAATAAATATATGTGGTTGTCTTTTTCTGTTGTATTTAAAATGATAAACAAAATATAAATAAATGTCATTGCTATCAATAATAATCAATGACTTGTGTCATTCAGGTAAATCATATTTTGTAGATAATCTTGGTTATTTTAGAATAGGCTGTCAAACTATAATCGGGGTTAATCTCATCCTAAAATAAGTTTTTGTTTACATAAATAGGTTGGTGTACTGCGGATATTTATTATGTGTAATATATATATATATAGCATATAAATCACACACATACAGTATATATATGAAAATATTTACCGTCGATACATTTATATATTTGCTATTTGCTATTTTATATGATATATAAATATAATTTAATATATCAACGTAACTATTTTTCTAAATATATACATGTATGTGTTGTATTTATATGACATTGAATAAACTATACACACGTATTACCATTCTGTAAACAATAAACTTTTATTTGAGGTGATTAATCCGATTAAGCATTTGACAGCACTATTTAGACACTATGCAATACTTGTTGCATGATGGTTTTAGTATTAATGTTATGATATGATGATGAGATAGTGTATGTTGTTGTATTTTAAATAAGTAGGTATTTATAAACATTATATTAGCAATGCTTGTAATACACTTGCGGATTTCAGTATATTTTAACCCCACAACATCAAAACAACAACAATTAATAATATAAGAATAAATAGTAGTTTACGAATTGCTATATTCTTTGTATAAATGGTCAATACTGTTTGATATTATTTTAGCCTTAGTTATCAATTAAAGAAGAAGAAAGGTAACACTTTATTTGAAGGGTTGTGCATAAGACTGACATGGCACCTTTATAATCATGACATGACACATGTCATGTATATGAAGGTTTTTTTATGCATGTTTATTACAACTGTCATTAAGTGTCATTCGCTAAGTTATGTCATTTTTAATGTAAATATGACATTATTTGACCTAACCCAAACCCTACCCCTACCTTACCACGAACCATAGCCATAACAAAGACATCTCAAACAATGTCATCTTTGCATTAAAAATGACATAACTGAGCGAATGACACTTAATGACAGTTGTCATAAACATGCATAAAAAACCTTCATATTCATGACATATGTCATGTCATGATTATGTAGATGTCATGTCATGATTATGAAGGTGTAATGTCAGTCTTATGCACACCCCTTCAAGTAAATTGTAACCGCAAGTAAGGCGATAGGGATTGATTGAATGAATAAATAAATAAATAAATACAAATGTCCACATCATAACACACCCAGTACCCTTACATTTCACCCTGATCTGTGTTCATCTCACAGCTGTACTGACTCTTAATCTCTGAGCTTGATTAACCCATCGGCTCTGCATTGCTCTGCCTGCAGCCGGCCCACTGGGGCTCAGACTGATTTAGCCACATTGATGGCACTGTGCCCAGCTTCAGCTTTAGAAAGACCCCCTTAGCCTGTTCTACTGCTGAGAGTTTGCCTAAACACATATGAATGGGGTGGCACAGTCGGTGTTTCATAGCACGTGCAGTACAGGAAGAATGAGTCATACCCTGTTCAGGACATAACCACCAACTTTTCAAAATTTCACAAACGTTTACTTGCCCTGAGGGTACTCTACGGGGGAGAGATGAGAGCACGCCTGGTCCCGACCCATGAGACGCAACCGGAATGAGAACACGGCAAAGTACTGAAAGAAAACTTCCCTTATGTTCCCCCTTTGG